>JANHMN010000020.1:44549911-44617993 GCA_030674055.1 Rhabdomys pumilio | reverse complement strand
TCTTGCTACTGGTATGAATTGTAACATAAATATCTAATATGCAGGACCCTAAAGGGGTCACAAGTCACAGGTTGAGAAGTGCTAGACCAGACCAATGTAGGAAGAAAGTATTGTGGAAGACAGAAGGCAAATATATATATATATATATTTCACAGCACCAGGAAAATTCTGTTTCCTGGATGATTCTGTGAAAGTTAAAAATCACAAGTGATACAGAGAGGCATTAAAAAAAGCATGCCTTCAAAAGGGAAAGCTTGATCTGTGAGGCAGAAAGTAAAACAATTTATCTTAAGAGAAAAAAAAATGTAGATTCAGAGTGATCAACATCCAGGCACATCCTGGCTAAGCTTTCAAATTCCATTGGTAAGACGGGAATTCTCCAGGTGCTGAGTCAGCAGAGCGGGTGGGTGGAGGTACCTGGTCAAGCTGCGAACTTTTCCTCACAGGACTCAAAGCTAGAATGCAAAAGCCAAAGCTCCTGGACTCTAAAAGAAAAATCGTGTGGCGACTCATGCATACTAATGTCCCGTCAAGTTGTCATTCTAGAATAAAGGTCAGAGATGGGTGAATAGGTGAGAATGGCAGCTACAGGCACTGACAGATTGTCCATGGCATGAGAGAATTTGGTTGTTTCCCAATAACTAGGAAAAATTCCCCAGAACTTGGAAAGGAAGATGCATACAGACCCTTGGAGAGCACTGAGTGTGTAGGAAAACTGATTAAAAACAATGTGAGTTTGGATTCTAGATTAAGCATGAATGGATTTGTATGAATCTAACTTTCATGAAGAATGATCTGGAAGACATATTGAAGCCAAATTTTATTGCAAGCTACAGGGGAAAAAAAATCCAGAATAGAAATCTATGTAAAGGTACAAAATCAACCCAAAGTTTTAATTGTTTCATAATATTTTTATACAGCCTGCTAGATTTTTACAACAATAACATGTGTGAGACTTGAGAAATATTGATTCTATGTTTCAGAATGCTGTATGGCATTTGCATGTACTTCTGTGTCATTTGGTATAATAGAATTACCTTGCTTATGAATGTACATAGAGGGGGCTGGAGAGATGGCTCAGAGGTTAAGAGCACTGACTCTTCTTCCAGAGGTCCCAAGTTTAATTCCCAGCAACCACATAGTGACTCACAACCATCTGTAATGGGATCCAATGCCCTCTTCTGGTGTGTCTGAAGACAGCTATAATGTACTCATATAAAATAAATAAATAATTTTTTTTAATAAAAAGAACATACATAGAGCTTAACTTTGTTAAGTCCAACGTCATTAGAGTAATACCCAGGCCCAAGAGAGGGCCATGTACTCAGAGCTCTCCTCTACAGAATATCAAGTAGGCCAGTCTTCCTATAACTTTTCAAACAAAATACTTGTGACTCTGACTAAGCAACATTTGCATTTAAGTTAAACAAATTTTATTGGACATATATGATGACTGGTTAACAGGTGGAGTTATACATTTCACTTCTGAATCAACACAGGCCCAGTGAGATGACTCAGCAGGTAAAGTTACTTTCTGCCATTGTTGACTATTGTTGGTCAATCCCAGAAACAACATGGTAGAAAGGAGAGAAGTAATTCTCTCTCTCTCCCTCTCTCTCTCTCATTAACTAAATGCATATAGCATTAGGATTTGAAAAAGAATTAGGTCAACCAACTGTTTTTTATAAGTTAACAAACATGAACAGCATGTCAGCAATGCACTGCAGTGCATCCTTCCCATCCTTTCCTTTCAGATGATTACATGCACACAGAGATTTTGATTCATTTTCTTCATCTAGCTTAGGACCTCGCAAGTGTGGTGTTCATAGGAATTAGCAAACAGACTTCAGGCAGGGATGCTTAGGCTGTGCTGTATAGGTGATTTCTTAGTATTTAGAAAATTAGTGCTTCTGCAAAGATTTAGAATCAAATTAAGGTAAAGTATCACATTACTCAGCATTTAAACTATTTAATTAAAATGTAAATTATACGCAATTCCATTTTCTTTCTTTTTTGATGGTTGGTAGTGGTGGGGCATATATGTGTGTGTATGTACTCACATGTACATGTGTATCTGTGTATGTGCTCACATGCATGTGTGTGTGTGTGCACATGCATGTGCACCTCTGGGTACGGACATATACACAGTGCGCATGTGAAACTTCCAGGACAACCACTAGTATCAGTTCTCAGGTTCCCTCCTTCCATGTTTTCTGAAATGCCATCTCCCACTGGCTTGAAACTGCAACCTGTCCTCTACAAACTTCCCGAGATCTTCCTGCCTCTGTCTTCAATTTCAGAATACTGAGCATGCAGGCATGTGATGCTGTGTCCATTTTTACATAGCTCTTAGTGGGCAGAATTCAAGTTCACAAAGCAATATGAGTTAAAAATAACCTACAAAAATACCATTTAGCTCTTTTTTTTTTTTTTTTTTTTTTTTTTTTTTTTTTTTTTTTTTTTTTTGCAGTGGCTGTCTATTGATGAGCATGGGGTCTTTCCCTAAGTATAATTAGTATACCTAGTGAGACTCCATTGGAGAAAACTAATTTTTCCTTTGCAAGTTGTCAACTGGAGACAACTTCTTAGTTAGAGGTGGAAGATCATGAGTATTTCTTCCTCTTACTATGCTGCCATAGTCTTTTTGAGTTCAGATGTATGCCAGTCCTACTGTGTCTGAAAGACACTGTTTCCTTGATGTTATCCGTTCCCTCTGGTCCTTACAATTGTTCTGCCTCCTCTTCTGTATAGCTCCCTGAGCCACACACAAGGAAAGGTGTTTGATGAAGACCTTCCATTTAAGACTAAGTGTTCCAAAGTCTCTCACTCTCTGCACATTGTCCAGTTGTCTCTGTTATTTCCCAATCTCTGTAAGAGAAAGTGTCTCTGATGATAGCTGAGACACTGATCTGTGAGCATAGCAGAATGCCATCAGGAGTTATTTTATTGCTATATTCTTTTTGCAGAACAATGGCATATGGTTTTCCTGTAGATCTCTGGGCTATCTAGTCTCAGGATTTTGGTCTCATGAGCAGTGTCAGTCATGGGTTCCAGCTCATGGAGTGGGTCTTAAGTCCAATCCTAGAGTTATTGACTACTCCTATAATGTCTATGCCACTATGTCTATTGCACCAGCATAGCATGCAGGCAGGTCAGCACTGTAACTCACAGAATTTGCAGCTGGGTTGATGGTTGCCTCTCTCCTCTGGTAGCATGAAGAGTAACTTTGAGCACCATGAATACTTGTCTATAGGGGTGAGGTTTCAAGGTATGCACCAACTCAGTTTCTGTGCATTCAATGAGATATGTAAGCAGTTGTCTTCAGCAAAATGGACTTACTATCAATTTGTGGAGAGCAACCAATAGCCTTGGCAATAGCCTGAGTTGTTTCCAGGTTTCCATGGACCCCTTTGAGAAACATTTCAGCTAGAAACTAACTATTCCTGGCACTGAATATTTCACTTAGTGGCAAATGATGTCTAGTTGGGGCATTGTCCTCCTCATCATTTGGTGACTTCATTTACATTTCTTTCTTTTATGTATATATTTTAAGAAGTTTCTATAGTAATAGGTTTCTATCTGATCCCTAAACTGGCCCTTAGTGTTAGTTGTGCTTGCCTACATTTCTTCTTTTACCTTCTCTCTTCTCCTCATCCCCATTGAGTCCTTAATCAGTCTTCTCCATGACTGAGGCAGGTTTTAATAAGCAGCTCTGGCTGGCCTGTGACTCACATATAGTCAACACTTCCTTTGGCAGTTTAATTTGCTTCAGTCTCCCAAGTACTGAAATTATAAACACAATCATCAATGCCCATTTTTGAGGTTTGGACAAAAACTCATTCATGCCCTTCTCCGTGAAGCTACTGATGGATCTGACAGTTAGAGATGGACTTATAATATGCACCTGAAATTAGCTAGTGATACATCCGATAGTTACAGAGATGGATGCAATGATACACATTTGAAATTATTTGTGAATCACGGTAGTTTTCTCTAAAAAATTACTTTTTAATATTTTGATATGTTTTAGGGTGTGTGAAAATTATCATGATTTGCTACAGGCTGAATTCTGTGTCTAAGCTCTGTTTCTCCCAGTCAGTATGTTACAGGTCTAACCCCCGTGATTACAAACATACTCTGTAAAGCAGCGCCTTGGTTACTTTCCTGACAAAAACAGCTTAAGGGAAGGAGGATCTACTTTGCCTTACAGTTCCAGAAGGAATAGTCTGTCAAGAAGGTGAAGATATGACCATAGGTAAGGAAGACAAAAAAGGTAGGATTACAATCCCAGTAGGTCACATCGCATCCACACACAGGAAGTAGAGTCTGACTATAAAGCCTAATGATCCGCCCTCAGTGACGTACTTCCTCCATTAAGGCTCCACCTCCTAAAGGTTCCACAACCATCCCAAATAATGCCAGCTGCTCAGGGCCAAGAGTTCAAGCATGTGAAACCACAGGAAACATTTTTCCAAATTTGTTTTTCCCGCTCATTTTTTTTTTTATAAAGTTCTATGGGGGCACAGCACTGTCCACTATTTTCATATCACCCGCTCATGTTTGTTCAGATAGGACAATGTCAGACTTTAGATGTACCTGAAGATGCATGACAGGCAAGTCCAAAAACTCTACCATCTGGGTAATTGAAAAACAATTGCCAGCCTCTGGCCTGAAACGACAGAGCACAATACACGGAGCAGAGGTGTGCAAACGTTTGGTTACAGCAAACAGGACTGTTACGAGGATGTAAAAATGAGAAGCAGCTAGGGGAAAGAGGATGCAGAGTGCCCAGAGCGCCCTAGAGCAGCAGGGTGGGTGGGTCCACTCCCCTAGTGTGTGCATACAGTGTAGAATTCTGAGGGATACAGCAGACCATTTAGCTTCGCAGAAGGCATTCTTTATCCTGCCCCTAGATGGTCATTAAAGAGAAATTCTAAATGGAAGGAGATACGGAGGAGGAATCAGTGCAACCCTAGAAGACTACAAACGACCCCTGTGTCTCTAATCTCACCACATCAGCTTCCAGCTTCCTGAGTGCAGAGAACTGGTTAAATGCCAGAAACACTGAGAAAATGATTAGCAGCAGATAACATCGCTCTAAGAATTCACCTTCTCTCTCTGGAAGGAAGCACAAAGGGCTTAGGTGTGCAGGGGTAGTGGCGGGTCGACTCTACTTTCCACAGTTATTTTTAAGAGCTTGCAGAGTTCAGAAAAGGCAAAAAGGGAAGGGAGATTCCAGAGCCTGTATGAACCACGGAGCAGCAGGCGCCTTCAAAAGATAAATGACGGGTACAAGAAAATGATTTAGGGCGCAAGACGCCAGGCTTTACTTACTTGTTTCTTCTCCAGACGGAGTTCGGTTATTGCTGGAACCAGAGACAGCAAGTTATTCACCGCTTCTAATGATTTCATATATGACCTATTAGCATATCAGTATTTGTATTGCAAATAAGGTGGAAAAAGACAATGCAAGCAGAAACCTCACTGACTCTCCTCTTGGTGAGCACCAAGGACTTTTTGCAGAAGAGGTCCTTAAAGGGCCAGCAGCAGCAGCTACTGGAGGTGTTGGTGGGTCACCGTTCTCTAGTCCTTTTCTTATCTGTGAGTGATGGCAAGGGGCAATTGTTTTCAATCTAGATTATTATATGATCTATATCATATACAAATATTAGAAATAGAGATAACACATAATATAAAACATGTTTGTGAATAAACATGACACTATTGATATTTTGATACTATTCAAAGTATCAGATGTATAGGGTTGGGCTGGAGAGGTGACTCAGTGATTAAGGGCCCATGCTGCTCTTGAAAAGGACATGAGTTCTGTTCCAGCACCCACATGACTGCTCACAACTTCCTGTAACTGTAGTTCCCTGGAATGTGGAACCCATTTTTGGGCTCTCTGGCTCCTGAATGGGTGTGGTGCATACCGACTCACACAGGTATATATACATACACAAAAATAGCGAATAAATCTTTCAAAGCAATGATACAAGGACTAAGGAGATGGCTGAGTAGGTAAAGTGTTTGCTGTGCAACTATGAAGACTTGAGTCTGATTCCCAGAATACATGCAGAAGGAAGCTGGACACATATAGGACCTGCCGGTAAAGCAGCTGAACTTACATATGGCAAGTTCCATGTCACTGAGACCCTGTCTCATAAAATGAGATGGATCGTTCAAAGGGAATGGTATCCTTGGTTTCTAGCTTCTATGTGTACACATGCACACATATGAATGTATCCACACACAAACATGTCCCCACATACATATATGCAAAAAATCAATTTAAACCAAGTTTTAAAAACCTATAAATATATTCTCCTTTATTTTATTGAAGTATGTTCCTTCTATTCACAACTTCCTCAGGACACTTATCATGAAGAGATGGTAGATTTCTCAGTGTATGTGATGGGCTACAGTTATTGATTTGCATGTATTGAACCTGTATCTCTCAAAGTCAACTTGGCCATGGAAAACAAAACAGAACAAAACAAATTTCTCGATCTTACAACATCTAAAATGATATTCAAGGATTCTGACGAATCCACTTGAAAGTATTCAACACATTTGATACTAGATTATTCTTGTGGAGGGCCAGAGGAAATGCCAGGGACTACTAGATTGACAGAGGAATAAACTTGCTCTATCTCTTGCTGTGACAGAGAAGCTAGCAGAAGAAGTAACTTAGCCAGCTTTTGTCCTCTCAATGTATTGAGGAAAAGCCAATTCAATGTCAAGTTGAACGATCACCTCTGTACGACCCTAACTAGTTTTAATCTTCAAAAAGAGAGACCTGGATAGCTGCCCTTTCTCAGTCCTGAAGGGACCGAAGCTAATGTACAACCTTTAGTTAAAGGGCTCCTTGGATGCACTCTTACAGGATGGGAAATTGACAGCACAGATCGCTCTCAGGAGAGCCTGCTCTTGGGAGCCTTAAGACAATTTTTCAATCTTGGTAAATGTGGATAAAGGTAAGTTCCTTCCAGACTCTTCTGGTCCTTGCTAGAATTGTATCTTGTCACTTAAGACCATCTTTTCTCTAAAAGACTTCTGGTGTTTATTAACTGTATTGGTAGAACCAAGAGTGGGGTGAAGAGAGAGCAAGCAAGAGAATGAAGGTGTGTGTGTGTGTGTGTGTGTGTGTGATGTGAAGTGTAAAAATATTTGCTGTGACTCTGCTCAGGTTCCAAAATAAAATGACAGAATCTAGGCACCACCTGAATTTTTATAGAGAAGGTAGAAATACATGCTGGGAAAAAGACAGCATCTTCAACAAATGGCTCTGGTCACAAACTGGACAACTGTATGTAGAAGAATTCAAATAGACCTGTACTTATCATTCTGTACAAAATTCAACTCCAAATGGATCAAAGGCCTCGACATCAAAGCAGATACACCAAATCTGACAGAAGGGAGAACAGTAAATAGCCTTGGAACTCATTGACACAGGAAAAGATTTTCTGACCAGAACAGAGATTGCACAGGCACTAAGATCAACAAGTAATGGATGGGACCCTATGAAACTGAAAAGACTGTGAACAGCAAAGGACACCATCAGCCAGGCAAAGTGGCAGCCTACAGATGGAAAAGGAGACGTAAGTGTTTTTGATCATCAGGCCTGTTTCCCAAATTAGGCTTTTTAACATGGCCTTGAAGACCAAACACAGATCCATGAGTGTGAAAGCCAAGTGCTTTATTGACTGAACTGTCCTCTCAGCCCCTTTTGTTGTTTGTAGACGGGTTGGCATCAAACCGAAAGTGTGGCTGAGCACGACCTTGAACTCCCAATTCTCTTTCCTTTGTCTCTGGAGTGCTGAGATTACAAGCATGTGGTCCCATACCCATCTCTGTTGACTTGATGAAGGTGGGAGATGCACTGTGGGAAATGGAAGGCTGTGATTCTTGCTGAAACAATGTTATGGAAGGAGGGAAGGAAGGAAGGAAGGAAGGAAGGAAGGAAGGAAGGAAACCCATTATTTTAAATGTCAGGCTTGCTGGTTCAGAGTAAAAACATGTAAAAAGTATCATAAAGCAATAAGACTGTTACCATTCCTCACAGGGAGTACTACACCTATCAAAAAAGAAGAGATTTTCTAAACTGAAAGTGTCTTAGATTTTATTGCTATGAACAGACACTATGACCAAGGCAAGCCTTACAAGAAAAATATTTAATTGAGGTTGGCTTACAGATTCAGAGGTTCAGTCCATTATCATCAAGGTGGGAACATGGCAGCATCTACGCAGGCATGGTGCAGGAGGAGCTGAGAGTTCTACATCACCTGAAAGCCACTAGAAGAAGACGGGCTTCCAGGCAGCTAGGAGGAAGGCCTTAAAGCCCACTTCCACAGTGATACACCTACTTCAACAAGGCTACACCTCCTAATAGTGTCACTGCCTAGGCCAAGCATATACTAACCGTCACTGGGAATAAATAAAAAAATTTAAAAGCATAGATAGGAATCCACACACTGTTCACTAAGCAGTGCTGTAATGAGGAGGAGGGAGGATTCCCTGGAAGGCTTCCTTAGCCTTCCTAGCCAGTGTGAGCTAAACTAATGTCTTAGGCTGACTTTTGCTGTGATGAAACAGCATGACCAAAAGAAAGCTGGGGAGGAAAGGGTTTATTTGGCTTAAACTTATACATCATAGCTCACTATTGAAGGAAGTCAAGACGGGAACTCAAACAGGGAAGAATCTGGAGGCAGAAGCTCATTCAGAGCCATGGAGGGGTGCTGCTTACTAGCTTGCTCACCATGGCTTGCTCAGCCTTCTTTCTTGTAGAACCTAGAGCCACCAGACCACAGATGACAACAAACACAATGGGCTAGACCCTCCCCTTACCACCAATAACTAATTAAGAAAATGTCCTACAGGCTTGCCTGTAGTCTGATCTTATTGGGGATTTTCTTAATTGAGGTTCCCTCCTCTCAGATGACTTTAGCTTGTGTCAAGTTGGCATAAAACTATGCAATCCACCCACAAAACCTTTGATCCAAAATTCGTCCTGCCTACGAGATGGATAGATGCAGGGGAATAAAGATGGAGCAGAGATTGAGGGAATAGCCAACCACTGACTGGCCTAACTTGAGACCCACACCATGGAGGAAAGCCAAACCCTGACACTATTAATACTGTGCTATGCTTGTACATAGGAGCCTAGCATAACTGTCTTCTGAGAGGCTTTATCCAGCAGCTGATGGAAACAGATGCAGAGACCCACAGCCAAACACTAGGTGTGACTCCTGGAGACTTGTGGAAGAGTGGTGGGAAGGCTCAAGAGTGCTGTAGGGTTTAAGGACACTACAAGAAGACTTACAGAGTCAACTAACCTGGCCCCATGTGGCCTCATAGAGACTAAACCTCCAACTAAAGAGCACACATGGGCCAGACCTAGGCCTCCTACACATTGGTAGCAGATTTGCAGCTTGGTCTTCATGTGAGTCCTCTAACAATTGGAATGGTGGGGGCTGTCTCTGACTCTGTTGCCTGCCATTGGATCCCCTTCCCCTAACTGGATTGACTGGTCAGGTCTCAGTGGGAGAGGATGTGCTTAGTCCTGCTGCTGTTTGATGTCTCAGGGAGGGCTGGTACCCAAGAGGTCTTCCCTCTCTGAAGAAAAGGGGAGGAGTGGGGGGAGGGAGGAGATTGTGAGGGTGGGACTGATCAGGGTGTAAAGTGAATAAACCAAAACCAAAACCAAAACAAACAAAACAACGAGTCAGCACAATTAATCTCTTGTCAGCCTGACACACAACCACAACACTACTAAGTTACAACCTTTCCTTTCTTATTCATCCCCAAGATCACACATTTACCATCAACATTACAATGTAAACCATTTTACAAGCTTAAAGGCCCCACAGTCTGAACAAAGTCAAACAGTTTAAAATTCAATCTTAAAAAAAAAATAACCCAATCTCTCTTAAAACCTACAATCTCTTTAAAAATTTAGTTTCTCAACTGTAGGCTCCTATAAAATCAAAATTAAGGGAAATACTTTCTTACTTCCAGATGAAAGAACTAGGCCACAGTCACAATGAAAACAAAGCAAAACCCAAAGTGCAAATAACAAAATGTCCAATCATCTGGGGTTTAAGCAAGATCTTCTGGGCTCCTCCAAAGAGCTGGGGTCACTTCTCCAGCTCCGCCCTCTGCAGCACATACAGCTTGTCTTCTAGGCCCCAGCTGGCTGTTCTCCACAGCTGCTGCTGTTCTTGTTAGTCATCTTCCAGATGCTTCCAGAATACCAGTGAGCTGCACTTTCACCAGTCGCCTCTCCTCAGCTCTCTTCATGGTACCACTCCTCAACTTCTCTCCAGGGCCTTGTCAATTCTGTACTTCAATCGCTACTGAGGCTGCAACATCGTTGATGGCATATCCGGGCCTTTCACAGTGTCAAGCCTCAGCTGCTTTTCATGACCCCTTCATGCCTTCAAAATCGGTACCACTGTGAGACCCTTACACAACTAAATTTGACATCTAGCCTAAGGCACAATGTTGACTACCTCTGGAACTTAAGCTTCTGCATGTGGAATTGGAGGAAACACTTCCCAGAAGATTTCACCTCAGTGATGCTGGTCTCTTCTTAATCATCACCAATTTCTCAACCACACATGACCTGTGGGGAAAATAACTCGGGGGGGGGGGGGGGGGGATATGGCGGGCTCGAGGTCCTACGAGGGCCTGCAGCAGTGTCCCACCGCACTTCTCACACCACCGGGCAGAAGGTCCCACATGCAGGCAGCCGCTGCAGCTGCACCGAGAAGAGTCCAGGGTTCCAAAGTTCCAAAGGCTGGCAATCTGGCGGCGGTGCAGGCCCAATTGACACGTGGAGTCTGGTTTTCCAAATCATTTATTGTTCATGGTGTGGTGAATGGGTGTAGATGCTATGCGCTATCCCCACAAAAGCCAGGCTCCCCTGACTTTTTATAGGGAGGGGGAAAAAGGGAGGGGATAGCCTTTAGGTAACTCATTAATATTTTAATCTCTGGAGGTGGAGACCTGCTAATCACGCCCTCTACCTGTGTGCTACCTGACCAAAGGGCGCAGGTTAAATGAAGTTACCTCATCCAGGGTCCAACAATGACCAGCATATTTTGACCCAGTAAAGCAAAGGTTTTACTTTAGTGGCTCTTGACTGCTGTTTTACTGCTGTGAACAGACACCATGACCAAGGCAACGCTTATAAGGGCCAATATTTAATTGGGGCTGGCTTATAAGTTCTGAGGTTTAGTCCATTATCAGCAAGGCAGGAGGATGGCAGCATCCAGGAAGATGTAGGGCTGGAGGAATCAAATATTCTACATCTTTATCCACAAACAGACAGGAGAATTCCGGCAAGCAGATAGAAGGAGGGCCTCAAAACCCACCTCCAAAGTGATACAATTCCACCAGTGAGGCCACACCTACTCCAACAAGGCCACACCTCTTAAAGTGTCACTCTCTGGGCCAAGCATTTTCAAACAATCACAGTTCTGGTCTCTTATTAATCATAGTCAATTCTTCAGCCCCAGCTGACCAGGAATCATTGACTTTTTTTTTCTTCTTATCTTTTTTCTTTTTTTAAATTAGATATTTACTTTATTTACATTTCAAATGTTATCCCCTTTCCGGTCCTTCCCCCCTGGAATCCCCCTATCCTAGCCCTTCTTCCCTGCTTCTGTGAAGGTGTTCTCCAACCCACCCACTCACTCCTGCCTCCCCATCCTCACATTCCCCTACACTGGGGCATCAAGCCTTCACAGGACCAAGGGCTTCTCTTCCCACTGATGCCTGACAAGGCCATCCTCTGCTACATATGCAGCTGGAGCCATGAGTTCCTCCATGTCTACTCTTTGGTTGGTGGTTTAGTCCTTGGGAGCTTTGGGGGGGGGGTCTGATTGGTTGATATTGTTGTTCCTACTTTGGGGTTGCAAACCCTTAAGTTCCTTCAGTCCTTTTTCTAACTCCTGCATTGGGGACCCCGTGCTCAGTCCAATGGTTGGCTTTGAGCATCTGCCTCTGTATTTGTCAGGTGCTGGCAGAGCCTCTCATGAGACAGCTATATCAGGCTCCTGTCATTCTTGGCATTCACAATAGTGTCTGGGTTTGGTGACTGTATATGGGATAGATCCCCAGGTGGGGCAGTCTCTGGGTGGCCTCCTTCAGTCTCTGCTCCACACTTTGTCTCTGTATTTCCTCCCATGAGTATTTTGTTCCCCCTTCTAAGAAGGACTGAAGCACCCACACTTTGATCTTTCTTTTTGACTTTCAAAGCTTCTGTAAGGCAAAGGACACTGTCAATAGGACAAAATGGCAACCAACAGATTGGGAAAAGATCTTTATCAATCCTACATCTAATAGAGGACTAATATCCAATATATACAAAGAACAAAAGAAGTTAGACTCCAGAGAATCTAATAACCATATTAAAAAATGGAGTACAGAGCTAAACAAAGAATTCTCAACTGAGGAATATTGAATGACTGAGAAGCACCTAAAGGAATGTTCAACATCCTTAGTCATCAGGGAAATGCAAATCAAAACAACCCTGAGATTCCACCTCAAACCAGTCAGAATGGCTAAGATCAAAAACTCAGGTGATAGCAGATGCTGGCAAGGATGTGGAGAAAGAGGAACACTCCTCCATTGTTGGTGGGATTGCAAGCTGGTATAACTACTCTGGAAATCAGTCTGGCGGTTCCTCAGAAAATTGGACATAGTATTACCTAAGGACCCAGCTACACCACTCCTGGGCATATACCTAAAAGATTCTCCAACATTTAACAAGGACACATGCTCCAGAATGTTCATAGCAGCCTTATTTATAAGAGCCAGAAGCTGGATGTCCAGATGTCCTTCAACAGAGGAATGGATACAGAAAATGTGGTACATTTACACAATAGAGTACTACTCAGCTATAAAAAAAATAATGACTTCATGAAATTCTTAGGCAAATGGATGGAACTAGAAAATATCATCCTGAGTGAAGTCACCCAATCACAAAAGAACATACATGGTATGCACTCACCGATAAGTGGATATTAACCCCAAAGCTCTGAATACACAAGATACAATTCACAGAATCATTGACTATTAACTCAAACGGCCCAGTAGAGTCTTTGCTTTCCTCGGCAAGTTTACAAGTCAGGTCTGCCCTGCTCCCAATCCTCTGACCATCCAAGCTCCTACATAATAGCCCACCAGGCTGTCAACACCCAATGACTTTTCAAGTCCAAATTTCCAAAGTCCTTCACAATCCTCTGCAAAACAACATGGTCAAGTCTCTAGCACCACTATCCTGGTCCCAATTTCTGTCTCTATTACATTGATTATTGCTGTGATGAAACACCACAACTAAAAGCCAACTGGGGAGGAAAAGGCTTATTTGGATGGAGCTTCCACATCACTATAGATCATCAGAGGAAGTCAGGACAAGAACTAGGCAAGCAGGGCAGGAACCTGGAGGCAGGAGCTGACGCAGAGGCCATGGAGGGGTGCTACTTATTTTCTTGCTCCTCATGGTTTGCTCAGCCTGCTTCCTTGAACCCAGGACCAGGGATGGCACTACCTACAATGAGCTGGGCCCTCACCTATCAATCACTAAAAAAATGCCTTACAGGCTTGCCTGGAACCTAATCTTATGGAGGTATTTTCTTTTTTCTTTCTTTCTTTTTAATGTAAAACATTGGTCATTTAATATTTTATTTATTTATTTATTTTATTTATTACTAATTCAGGGAGGTATTTTCTTAAGTGAGGCTCTCTCCTAGAAAATGACTTTAGCTCGTGTCAAGTTGACATAGAACTCTCTAGCACAGCAATCAGTCCCTTGAATCCCTGAGCCAGTGTCTCTGGCTCAGATGACAGGTTATGAAGCCCCTTTCTGGCAGCCAAGGTGGTGTGAGGCCAGAGGGAGGGACAGTAGGGAACTCATGAGTCTGACTGCCTCGCAGTGGGAACTCGACTTTTAAACAAATGTGTTTGTCCTACATCCTCATGTTAATTTAATTTTATAGGTTCATCTAAGTTAGTGAGAATTGACCTTGAGTGAACTAGCTCCTGCTGCTGTGAGGAAAAGACAAAACAAAACAAAACAAAACAAAACAAAACAAAATAAAACAAAACAAAAACCCAAACTAAACAACCAGCAACCAAAGAGCCATTACTCTTGCCTAAAAATGCAAGGTTTGGAGCTAAGCTATGAGGATAGGAACATCAAGACAGCTTGGTCCTCAAGGGTTTGGGTGTGGGGGGATCTCTCCCAGAGACGCCCTTTCTTAGGAAGAAA
Organism: Rhabdomys pumilio; assembly: GCA_030674055.1. Classification (NCBI taxonomy): domain Eukaryota; kingdom Metazoa; phylum Chordata; class Mammalia; order Rodentia; family Muridae; genus Rhabdomys; species Rhabdomys pumilio. The sequence continues at coordinate 44,603,718 of JANHMN010000020.1, read as the reverse complement.
ACAACTGGGTGTGGTGTGGTAGTGGCTCAGGCCTGTGATCTCAGCTCTTGGAGAAAGAGCCAGGAAGATCATCACATATAATTGGCCAGTGTCAAAATAAAGAAAACAATCAGAATACTAAGAGGTAAGTCTAGGATTGCCCACCTCTTCTTTTTTCTTGGTTTTGAGACAGTCTTGATATATAGCCCAGGCTAGCCTTGAAATGAATGCTTTCCTGCCTCACATTCCTATATTCAAAGACTGTAGGCTTATGCCATCACATCTGGATGGTTCTTGAAAAGATCACTGAGCATAGAAGACAACTATTAAAGACACTGCCCCCTTCATTTATCACCACCCACTCACACATAGATAAATAGATAGATAGATAGATAGATAGATAGATAGATAGATAGATAGACAGATGACACTACTATCTATTTTTAGTCAGGGTCTCGCTATATAATCTTGGATGGGCTGGAACTCTTGTTGTAGATCAGACTGGTTTTCAACTCCAGAGATTCACCTGCCTCTGCCTTCAGGAGTACTGAGATTAAAGGCTGAATCACCATGCCTGGCCACACACAGAGAATCTTAAACTTGAGTGGATGGATAGATAGGTAGATAGATAGATAGATAGATAGATAGATAGATAGATAGACAGACAGATAGATAGGCAAGCAAATAAGCAAACAGATAAACATTAAAGCAGAGATATAAACTTGAAGTCAAAGAAAGCATCTCTGGGGGAAAGTATCCAGAGAATAACAATTAGAAAGTGGAAACAAAGATATTTTAGTAAAACCTGAACATCCAATTTGAGACAAAGCACTGCTGTATAGTGCATATTCTATTAGTCATGTTCTTTTGTTCTTTTGCATTGAATAATTTCTGATCCAAAGTTGACTGCTTGTATTTGACAATAAACTGGAGTCTAAATGCATAATTTATTTAAGAAATGTATTAATGAAATCATTGCCAAACATCTAGACTCATGGATCAGAACTAAGAGCTGAAATCAAGACAAGTAAGAGGCTTTCGGTGCATTTGTGAATTCTGAAGAGGGGAAAGACACCAGAAAGACACATTTCCCACACCTCCACCCTCTCCCAAGTCACTTCCTTTCAGTGACTAGGAGCCACCGTCCCAACAAAGGAACTATTCAGAAAGGACATAGATCAAGTCAGATTGAAAACATGGATACCAGAAAACTATGACTTGAAGTCATAGTTAAAAGTTTCTTGTGCTCTGTGGTGCCACACAACCCTAAGCCAGTATGAATCAAGGTTGCTCCATCTCTGGAGAAATGTGAGGTACTACTACAGTTTTACTTGTGTTTTGAGATTGTTTCTAGCCCAGGCTAGACTCTGTAGCTGAGGATAACCTGAGCTTCTTATCCTCCTTCTCCTCTTCTTAGTGCTGAAATCACAGGTGTGCACCTCTTTACTCAGTTTATTCAGAGTTGAGGATCAAATTGAGAGCTTTCTACTTGCTAGGCAAGCACCCTACTAATGAAGCTATGTCTCCAGCCCACACAGTTACTATTGATGAGGATCTATATAGATGAAAACTTATAAAACTTATAATTTGATTAGGACACTCGTTTTAGAAAAGGGGTGCAGATTATTTCTCATAGATTCATAGAAGAGAACCTACTTTGTGATATATATATTCCTCCTCCTTTGAGACAGAGTCTTATTATATAGCCCCAGTCTGTCTAAAACTCAATATATAGACCAGGCTAGCCTCACAGCAATCTACCTGCCTCCAGCCTTCTGAGTGCTGGGATACCTTCACAGCAATCCACCTGACTTGGCCTCACGAGTGCTGGGATTGAAGGCATATACTCTTACACTTGGACGGATTTCTTCTGTTTTAGAATATGAATCTCAGAGACTGTTTCACTGTGAATCTGGAGCTGAAGTGGTTTCTTGGGTTTAACTTACAAATATTACTTGAGCAATTTGTTTTTCGTTGCAAACTTATTTTCTCTTGTGAAGACATGCATCCATCTTAAGAATGGATATACCACTCATCTCATTGCATTTTTGCTGGCTTCTTTGTTCTGTTCATTGATAGCTCTAAACTGGCATCATCACCCAGTTGGCTCTCTCATTAATAAGCTGGAACGAAACTGTGGCATACGTTCAGCAATTGTAATGAGTTGGTTGTAAAAAAAAAAAAAAAGTTTGAAAATTAAACTTTGGAAAGTCTATGACAGTGATCTAGTTTGCTTTTCTTTTGCCGTGATAAATACCATACTCAAAAACAACTTGGGGAAAAATAATTTATTCGGCTTATACTTCCACATCATTATTATACTTGCAGAGCACGATTGGGGGAAAGTTGGAGCAGGAACTCAAGGGAGGTCGTTGGAGGCAGGGACCATGGAGGACTGCTGCTTGTTGCCTTGTTCTCTGGGGTTGCTCAGCTAACACTCGGATGCGATGCAGGACTATCTGTCCAGAGAACGGTGTCACTGATGGTAAGCCAAGCCCCCCCTAACAAGCAAGATAGTTGCTCACAAGTGTGGCCACAGGTCACCCTGATTCAGGCCATCCCTCAGCTGAGACTCCCTCTTCCCAAGAGACTCTTGGCTGTGTCAAGTTGAAAATAAAAACTAGCCTGGACAAAAAGTCTGTATCCCTTTGGGTGTCACCTCAAACAATTGTGAAAACTGGGAACCTGATTAGGAGCAATACAGAAAACATGCATACCCTTGACCAAGGAGACACCAAGATTTTTTAATGTCATCTTGGCATGAGGTTGAAGAGCCTTTTCCCAGAACACATACAACAAGCTTTTGCCCATATTATTTTTTAATTAATTCAGGCTCGCCATTCTGAATGATAGACCCTTACTACTTTCTTATATTGAGCCATTCACTGTATTTAGTCATTCTAGGTTCAATGAGTTTTCTCCAATCTGCTCCTTTTAGATTCTTAATTTATTTTTGCCTGTACTTCTTTTGCTACCTCCCTCTAACTCATTTTAGCCTGCGCTAGATACTCTCTAAAACATGGCTGGAAGGAGCTCAGAAATCCACTGCAGGATCTTTGGTGCTTTGCCCACTACCAATAAAGTAAAAATTGTGCCTGTGCCCTCTACTCTCCATTCTCATGATCTGACATGTTACCAGATCACATTTTATATGTGTCTCAGCATGCCACAGCCTTCCAATCCTGTGTCCCTGGGAAAGAATTGTACCTGAGAAGAAGATGGACTTGGGTCAGAGCACCGGCTCCTCTGGGAAAGGACAGGTCTTGAGAAAGTCCTCAGCCTTCTGAGATCTTGGTTTTGCAATCTATCAGCTCCTGGTGACCTTCATTGCAGTGAAGATTAAGGTGGTGCCATAGATGGGTTTCTGTGTTTATTAAGGCTGTTATTTAGCCAATTAACTCAACTCAGTAATGAAACAGGTACTCACTCCGCATTGGTGTACAAAGCCCTGTAATTACCAAGTTAATGCCAGGTAATTACCTATTCATCAAAGTCCCCTTGACTAACTTCAAGATGCATATAATTCATTTCAAAACTGTCTCAGTGTGGAGTGATACTCTGTGAATGTCACTTGGACGACCTACTATTACACAGACGCAGACAGCATTCTGTTCAAGAGTGCCGAACTCCATCTTTGCTCAGTCAGCAGGTTAGTGTGAACCCAGAAGCCAGAAAAGCGTTATCACTAGTTGTTTATGCTGGCCTAACATCTTCCAACACAAAATACTTCTTATTCAGTCTGGTATGTCAGGCCTGGTGGCACAGCTAGCTTTGTGATCCCGGGTACCCAGGAGTCTGAGGCAAAAGGCAAAAGTTCAAGGCCTGATTGCACTACAGGAAGGGAGTTCGAAGTTAGCCTGGAGAGACCTTGATTCAAAATAAAAAGAGCACTAGTGGTAGAACGCCTGCCTGACAAATGTGAGAGCATGGGTTCAATCTTCAATAATGTAAATCAAGAATAAAAATAAGCATGGCGTGTTGCAATGACTGTTTTTGTCTTGATATCATGACAGCCCAATCTTGATTTTTCTGGAGGGCTTACCCCAATGGTCTCTGTCTATTGCTGTGAAGAGATGCTATAGCTTAGGTAACTGTTTTGAGAGAAAGTATTCAGCTGGGGCCTTATAGTTTCAGAGGCTTAGTCCATTATCATCATGGCAAAGAAACATGGTCGCATGCATGGCACTGGAGCACTAGCAAGAAGTTCCCCTCCTGGTGACCAAACATTTAAGTATATGGAGTTACGTCACTCAGATCACCACAGTCTTGTTTTAGGTATGCAGCCTCGGTGGTCCTAGTTCAAGCTTGGATTTCGGGGTTCTCTACCGAGAGGGAAGTCAGGGCCACCACTTCTCTGATGAGCTCTAGAACCAGGCATCCCTATGTGCAGGCTCCTCAGGAGAAGCTCCATGTGTCATTCCGGCACCCAGCTTTGAGTGAGTTTTTGCCTTGACACAGTTTCCTGGAAGCAGGCGCGGTTTTTTTTTAAAATCTTTGATTAAATCAATCACGGCCTCTGGGATGGCTCATGTGTCTGTAAAGATTATTAATAATTTCCAGTCGAGTGGCTTCCCATTGTTTTTAGGATGCGATAAATAATTCAACAAAGCTGCGACATTTGCCCTGCTCCTCTGTGGGTTGGGAATAGAATGTAGGTTCACTGGAGAGGATTCATCTCGAATCTCCCATGCTTCTGTCTCAGAGAAGGACTGTCACACATATCCTTCCAATGTCTCCCTGTCCCAGGAGCTATCCCTCCATGACCAGTCAATCTTCTTTATCCTTGCACTCGCGTCAACCTTGGCTTTGACACACAGAAAATCCCCCAAGAGCTGGCTGGCACTGTGATGAGCTCTCGGCTTAACAATCAGCCCAAGACTGCCCGCTCACTCCCCTACTGTCAACGGCTGAAGAACTGCCATCATTTTGCCCAGGTTTGAAGCATGACTGAGCTGCAATTGAGTCCTGCCTCTGCTCACAAATCTCTGGCAGCATTTGGCAGGCAGAGCCACTCCGAGGACTCAGAAGCAGGCTTTGTCCCACTTCTAGAACAATGCAGACTGCCTCAGAGGCTGAAGCCACACCTGTGTGCTCAATTAGCGAAAGTGGTTTCTAGCCAGCTTTTGCTGAGTCCCCCGAAAATGCACTGTTGTTATTCCATATGCTTTCTCCGGTATCTTTTAAAGCAAGTAGAGGGAGACATAATTAGCCTTATAACGAGATTAAGAAATCAGTGCAAGGAGAGATCAAGAGATCTGCAAAGTTCACTTAGTATGTTTGAAGGAAACCGTTGGCATATAAAGACCCTGCCCCTTGTCACCAGGCCCTTTTCCTTTCCTACTTCCTTCTCTATTTCTGCCCATTTTCAAAATGAATTTTATAGTCTTTTGATCAGAGCACATAGCTAATATAAAAGACGTATGGAAAGGTTTAGAAATAATTTTAAATCCTGCAGAGTGAGAGGGGAGGGAAACTATGCCATCCACATGGATGGTAACGGTTATAATGATTGAACTCTACAAATAGCGTCAAGGATTCCTGGTCTCCAATATGAAAAGGAAGCAAGGAGTTTGGAGAGCTGGGTCAGTAGTTAATGAGCACCTGCTGCTCTTGTAGAGACCTGAGTTTGGTCCCCAACACTCATGTTAAGTAATTCACAACTGCCTATAATACCAGTTCCAGAGAATCTGACTTCTGGCTTCCATGACCTTTCCATTCATGTGTACATGGGTACACACACACACACACACACACACACACACACACACACACACACACATGAAATTTTAGAGTAATCCACCTGAATCAGAGGTTTCAAATTGCCCAAACTGTATTACTCTTTAGAAAATGAAAGTATGAGTTTCTAGTCTAAATTCCAAACAAGTATTCAACTGTGCTAATAATTTTATAAAAGTCGGAATGTAAACTTCTTTTCTTTTCCTTCTTTCTGTTATTCAGGAAATAAAGGTGTACAAATCAATTTCGATGTAGTAAAGAGTTGTCATGATAGCATTTAATTGTCACCTTGACAAATCTAACATCACCTGGGAAGGGACTCTTGAAGGGGATTGTCTATATGAGGTTAACCTGTGGCCTCTCCGCTCTTGATTGAATTTAGCCGCCTCAAATTCCTGCCTTGATTTCCCACAGCTATGGACTACAACCTGGAATTAAAAGTCAAATGGGCCTGTTGTGTTTTAGAGTTGCCTTTGTCCGGGGGTTTTTAATTATGATAACTGAAAGGGAAACCAGGAAACCAGCCAGTCTTGCTTGATGCAGGATTAATAACCCAGCATGTGGGCTGAGTCATGTGGTCATTCTTTGTTAAAGGGATCTCCAGAGACTGAGTGGAACAAAGCACCGGAAGTAGAATGCTGAGGTTACACTGGCCATCCTGTGTCTCCCTCATCAGAATGTGTCACCAACGTGCTGCAGCCCAAGGAGCAAGAGCCTTGTATATCAGACCCAGAACTGCAGGCCAACAGTAGGAAGCAATACCATCACAGCCATGCCTAATCCAGTAGGACATTTAAAATCACTCAGTTTGAGAGTGATTTATTATGTTATTTCTTAAAATATTTATTTTTATGAGTGTGCATATGTGCATGTATGTTTGTATGCATGTGTGTGCATGTATGCATGTATACATATATGCATGTGTGTATGTGTATATGTGTATACATGTATATAGGCACATGTGTGCATGTATGCATGCATGTTTATGTGTGCATGTGTGTGCATGTGAGTGTGAATGTATATATGTATGCATGTATGTGCATATGTGCATGTATGCATGTGTGCATATATGCATGTGTGCAGGGTGCATGTATGTTTGGGTGCATATATGCATGCATGCATGAGTGCATATGTGTATATCTGTGCACATGTGTGTATGTGTGCATATATGTATGTATGCTTGAATGTGCATGTATGCATGTGTACATGTATGTATGCATGTGTGTGCGTGTGTGCATGTATGCGTGTGTGCATATCCATCTGTACCACACATGTGCAGATGCCCACAGAGACCAGAGGGTGTCAATTGCTCTGGAGCTGGAACTACAGGTGCTTGGAAGCCACCAAAACAACCATCTTTAACTGCCAAGCTATTTCTTTGGCTCTGTGCTTCATTTAAAAAATAAAGTCCATTAATATATAATTTTCTGGAAAAGTCTTCCATCTTTTTTAGGTATACTATATTATGAATTCTGAAAAAATTATAAGCATGTAGCAACCACCACAAGCACAACACAAAATGTTTCCTTGTTTGTTCATTCCTCTCCACAGCCCTCTCTCTCTCTCTCTCTCTGTCTCTTCCCTTCCCTTTCCTTCTGTTCCCAGGCCCTGGCAGCCTCAGGGCTCATTTCTGGTATCACCATTTTGCCCTGTGTAAAGAGACAGACAAAAGATGCACACTTCTGTGTCTACCTTTCCTTAGAGTAAATGACCTGAACCCAACTCATATTGCTGTGTGTGCTGATGATTAGTCATTACTATCAAATTTATTCCACCAAATAGTTCTCTTTGCCCCAATCTTCTCATAACCTCTTCCCCAGCTTGTGGATATGGGGTTGTTTCTGATTTGGACCAGGAGCGAACACTTATTGAGATGTTTTTACTCTTTCTAATAGGGGATATGTGTGCTGGTGAACTTTTTGTCAATTTGACAGAAGCCTGGGTCATCTGGGAAGAGGAAACTTCAGTTGAGAAAGTGCCTCCATTGGATCAGACTTTAGGCAAGTATGTGTGGGGGGGGGCATTTTCTTGAACAATGACTAATGTTCAAGGGCCCAGCCTATTGTGGGTAGTGTTACCCCTTGGCAGGCAGCTGGTGATATTGTATTCATAGTCATCATGGGAAGAAAGGGAGAGAGAGAAAGAGAAAAAGAAAGAGAGAGAAGCAGAAACAGAAAACAAAGAAAGACACACACAGAGAAAGAGACAGAGAGAGACAAAGAGACAGAGACACATAGAGAGAGACAGAGACAGAGAGACACAGAGAGACAAAGACAGAGAGAGACAGAATGAGGAAGGGAAAGGAGGAAGAGGAGAAAGAGGGAGGGGAAGAAAGAAGAGAGCTGATTCTCAGCTGGCACTCACCTTTTTACACAGACCCCAGACTCTACCTCCTTCTAGAGTGAATCTTTCTAACTCAGTTAATTCAATTTAAAAATGGATTCACAGACACGTCCAGAGATTTGTCTCCCATGGGATTTGAGATCCTGTCAGGTTGATAGTCAATATTAAACTCCAGAGTAGGGAATCCCAGCATGGTTTGTGTATTGGAATTTTCTTCAGCTCTACTGTGTAACCTTTCTGCATTCAGAAAGGTATAGGGCAGGGCCTCTCTGGAGTGGAAATTTATTATGGCCATTTTTGGATACAGGTAGGTCATAGGATGTCTTTATGGATGACTCCTAGTGAGAATGAAAAAAAGAGGGAAAACTGATAGTTTTTAGAATGCCCAGTGGTACCTTCTATTGTCTCCTACAGTGCAGTAAAATGTATCTGCTCTTTGATACATGGTGACTTCCAGGCTAATGGGCGATTGCTCTTTATCTTCCCCCTCTCAGTTCATCTTCATAGCTGTCATGAGGGCCTTCCGCCTGATCCACAGACTGCAAGGGCTTTAAACATCAGCCTGAGTTACTTCATCAGTTCTGCTTTCTAAACAGCTACAGGATTCTCCCAGCTAGTTCTGTTATCTAAATAGCAGAATATGGAATTCTCCCAGCTAAAATCAGATCTTCAGGGCTGGAAAGATGGCTCAGCAGTTAAGAGCACCTGATGCTCCTGCAGAAGACCCAGGTTTGGTTCCCAGCACCTGTTGATGGCAGCTTATAACCATCTGTGACTCCAGTTCCTGCCCTCTGGCGCCCTCTTCTGACCTTTTGGGCACCAGGCACATGGCAAATGTGTAGTATGCATAAATATATGTGCAGGTGAAGCCCCCATATGCAAAAACCAAACAAACAAAAACAGACTTCTAGCAGCAAATACAGGAAACTGCACAGAGGAGTTATTCTGTATTCCAGCAGTGAGTTTCTTCAGTAAGGGGATTTCAGAAATGCGTTCTTTTTCATTTAAAACTGTTTCAAAGGTAAAGCAGGCCGGTGGCCTTCCAGCAGCTTCCTCGACAGATGAAATGTTTTAAATGAAATCTGCGCTTTCTAACTGCATGATGCCATTTAGCATAATCCATCTTAATTATTGTCAATCCTAAAGGAGAGAAAACTAAGGGAATACAAAATTGGATTTTATGTGTTGCTGATTGGCAGCTGGTTTAATGGTTGGCCACGTCAAGTTCAAGGACATTGGACATGCAGCTGTAAAGCCCTGGCTTCTGGAGGCTGGCTCAGACCTAGAGCCGACTTGCTTTTTTAATTATTTTTGTGAGGTATGGGGGTGGGGAAGGCTCCATAGACACAGATCAAACCTTCCTCTGATATCCTACGATTTTTTATCTCAGTAATATCTATCAACATCATTTGTAGGGATGTCTGCTCTAAGGAAGCAAATGCTGCTGCTAAGCTCAACGAGGGACAAAAACTAAGTTTCAACATTATGGTCCTCTTGTGAGCCACGGAGGAGCCTGCCTCCCCAGAGAGGAGGGGAGAAAAGAGGCGTGCATGCTGAGAAGTCAGATTGTCCCAAACTGGGAACAGCTATGTTCACCAGAGCCACTAGCCACCCAGTAGGGGAGGCTTCCCTGTGCTTAGCCATGTCCTGTCAGCCTGGGATGCTGAGGCAGCAATTCTTATGCATGGAATGTCGAGCCGACCCTAGCAAGACTTCCTTGTTAGACAGCGTTCTAAACGGAACTCTCTTCTCTCCATGTCCTGTCATGGCTCTCTCTCTCTCTCTCTCTCTCTCTCTCTCTCTCTCTCTCTCCAGATACACACACACACACACACACACACACACACACACACACACACACATACGCACGCAAACATGCACACACTTTATGGGAGCCTACAGGTAAACCCCATGGAGCTGAACTTTCCAACAAATCCTAGTCTTCTTCCTGGAAACTTTGATCTCCTTTTGTGTCAAAAACCTCATCTAACCTGGTGATGACCTTGTTCCTGTGCCACGAAGAGAATGTTTTCATTCACTGGGGGAAACTGTGGGGACAGAGCCAGGAAGCTGCTCAAGAAATCAATGACAAATAGTGGAAGAGGTGGTAGAACGCCTGCTGAGCATGTGTGAAGCCCTAGATGCTATCCCAGTACCACCAGTGCCACCACCAGCAGCACCAGCGGCACCAGAACCACCAGCACCATTACCACTACCACCATCACCACCACTACCACCTAGCAGCAGCAGCAGCAGCACTGCCACAGACCACCACCACCAACAAAAGCAATGGCATCAAGAGTTAGAATTATGCAGAACGACTGTGTTCCTCTCTGTCCTCCTCTCTGTCCTCCTCTCTGTCCTCCTCTCTGTGCTCCTTTCTGTGTCCCTCTGTGCTCCTCACTCCTCTCTATGCTCCTCACTCCTCTCTGTGCTCCTCACTCCTCTCTGTGCTCCTCCCCTTGCTCCTCTAAATAGTCCTCTCTATGCTTCCCTCTGTGCTCCTCTCGGTCCTCTCTGTTCTCCGTGCTCCTCTCCATGCTCCTCCCTGTGCTCCTCTCTGTGCTCCTCTGTGTGACATCTGCCTCTTCTAGTGATGAGTCACTATTTTCCAAATTATATGATGTAGGCCACATGGCCCGAGAGCATCTAGATTTTTAGCTCACATTTGTCCTTGACGCAGGGACACACCACCTTCCTTCGTATTCATAAAAGAGAAACCTAAGGAGGAACTTGGATTGATCAAGATATATGCTCCTGTGGGTCCAGGGCAAGAGCACATCTGTAACTGGCCAATCTGAGCCAAAAGGAAGACATGGCAGTCCACCTGCTGCTGACTGGATTTTCTTTGCATAACTTGGAGCTGTGTGGTAGATGCTACTGCAAACGATTCGCAAATATTACTTCTATAATGAATATCATCATCTCTCTCTCTTTTTTAAATTTATAATTTAGATGAAGAAACTGAGGTATAGACTATCTTAGGAAATTTCCAGGGTAGCTCAGAGAACACGGTAGCCTGCTCAGCACTCACAAGGAAGGAGGCCCCCTACATTTGATGCTGTTTCTGGGTACTTCTCTCAGACCTCCTCTTCTTCCTTGAGGATTTTTATCCTTTGTGTATGTTGTCATAGATTGTCTACCATGGCGGTCTTCTTGACCAGCTCTCTGTCCATCCCAGCTGACAGAGAGCTAGTCTCTATCCATCTGAGATGCCGAGAACTAAAGAGTCCTGGCATCTCACGAAGGAGCGATTTATTTTCCTTTCTCAGATGTGTCACATGTAGTTAAATGGCGCTGGCGTATGCCCCTGCTGACCGAATTTCGAGAAGATGGCCTGTCAGAACGTTTGAGGAATGGGTGTCATCTCTATGGAGATATTCCAATTACCATTTCTTGCAAGAAACCCAGCTTCACCCCAGAGATCTGTGGCCATCAGGAAAAGTGCCCAGGCTGAAGGGACATCCATCTCCCTGCCCAATGGGGACCCGCTATCTTCTCTAACTTGCTCATCTGGAGCAATAGAGAACTCTAACTAAATAAAGGGGAAAGGGAGACAGAAAATAGTCCACAGTGACTTATGCATCCTTCTCCATCCATAAATAACTTTATATTTCAGTGCTGGCAACAGTGCTGAGCCAGAAAGTAATGAGGCATTGTGCAAAACCCATCTGTTGCTCATAAGGGGAAAGGCCAGATTTACTGAGCTTGAATCTGGAGTGTGAGTCCCGTTCGTCTTAATAGCAGTTGCACATCTAATTGGTCATGCTGAAAATAAGCTCCATTAGATATATTTTTTTCCTGTGGCCAGATGGACGCGTGTGGCTGCAATGCTATGCTATGAAGAAAAATGAACTTAACAAATTTGAGAGTAGGAGCGGGCATTGCAGTCCACACAGAACTGACAGTTCTAATGAGGACAGAGGGTGCTTGCCTGTAAGCCTGATTTAAAGATGTTTTCAAGTGAACCCTCAAGGGGTTCTTACAAAGCAGGTGTGTCTATGCGGAGTTATGAGGTCTGGTCCTTTGGATTCAATAGTGTATCATTCCAGTGAGCTTGTCTAGACCCATAATTAGAGACATTTCTGCCCACGCCCACTTCTTTGAAGCTCCCCCCTTGACAATTCATCGCTGTTCTTGAGACTTCCTTAAACTAGTGGTAGAAAATGCCAACTGAAATCCTTTCCCCCACGACTCCTCTTTACAATGGTGATAGAATGACAGAGTCACCAAGGCATGCTACATCTTCAAAAAAAAAAAACAATTTTAAAAAGATATTTTTATTTACATATTTTTCTCCATACAGGCATGTGCATCGCATAAGTGTAATGTCCATCGCAGCCAGAAGAGGGCGGCAAATTCTCTGGAACCAGAGTTAGGAATGGTTTTGAAATGCAGTATGGGTGCTGGAACCAAACTTGGGTCCTCTGCAATAGCAACAAATGCAGAGGATTTAGGCGTGGATTAGAAGGTTCCTTAAAGAAGTATTGACACAAACCACAACAACACAATACAAGCTCTGCGGGTTCTTAATACCAAGGCTCAGTGGCCTTCTTGTTTGGTCATTCTGATGAGTGTGAGAAAGATAAGATGACGGCTCAGTTTCAAAGATGATTCAGGCCAGCTTAGGTCCACAGGCAAATGAATAGGAGACACAACACAGACACAGACATGGACACACACACACACACACACACACACACACACACACACACAAACTGGAAGTTCAGAGTAGAAGAATTGCCTACAGCCAAGCTTGTCTGCCAGGTCAAGTGTCTAAGAAGCTTTAAAATAAGATATAAGACACAGAGATGAACCCATGCATGGTTTTGGCTGAGAAAAAGACAGATGTAAAAAAAAAAACAACAGGGGGAACAGCAGGCATGGATGAGGAAGAGTCATGCTTTGGGGTTCATAGCCTCTTCTCTGCATTTAGTCAGCGCACTGGCCATTCTAGGCTGACGCCCAGCCTTGTATATCATTAAACAAATGGCTTTGCATTTGTTACCCTGAGTTGCCAGGACTTTTATTACGAAGTGAGGGCCAGTGGTTTGCACATGAGGGGCTGTGGTTTTTAGTTAATTTTCTTATTGCTCTGACCAGATACCCGACAATTAATTACTTAAATGAAGAAGGGTTTACTTTTTTCTTTACAGTTTGAGGGTATTGGATATAAAGGTGGAAAAGACACGGAAGCAAGACTCACGGCTGTAACAGAAAGAGCGAGGGTCAGGCTGCTTGTTTACATCTTGAAGGACCAAGAGGCCAAACAGGAAGTGGGCGGACCATACAACTTCAAGGTCCTCCCCTACTGATCCACTTCCTCTGCCCACTTTTTTTCAGAGTCTTCCGGGTTCCGAATGGTGGAGGAGATTAAGGAAGACCTTGCATGGTGTGTTATGATCAAGTCCTGGAATAAGATGTCACGTTCACACCACCCAAGGGGGCAAACACTGTCACCTGGGCAGTTATGCTGGGCAGTTATTTCCCACCTGCCTGGAAGGAAGAGGCAGGGTTTAGTGAATGCCCACACTTGTCAGTCTTTGAGTCAGTCAGCCTCTTCTCTGACCATTGCTTTGGCAGACGGCCTAATAGAAGCTCTAAGCCTGAGCAGGGTTAGACACTCAGCTGCTCAGCTACTAACTCAGGGCAAGAACTCTGAGTCCTTTTTGCTTACATCATTGGGTAAGGGGAGAGAGATGCAGAGATGAAGGATAAAGGAAGGAAGGAAGATGATGGGAAGAAAGGAGAGGAGATGAAAAGACGAGGAGAAGGGAGTGAGGGGAGGGGGATGGAGGGGAAGGGAGGGGAGTGGAGAGTGGAAGGAATGGATAGGGAAGAAAGGGGAGGGGACAGGTAATCCATATATCTATATTGTCATCCTGCCACCAGCTCTGCCACCATCACAGACATGCCTGCCACTCCCATTCTATAGAGGAAAATCTTGAATGGATGGCAAATAACCCCTGTGACACTCTCATGGGCTCTTCTACTGGGAAACCATATGCAGAAGGAGACTGTCAGAGAGGCAAAGCCAGAGGTGTGGCTTGAGGGCACGGACAGACACAAAGCAGGGGAAAGTCATCTGTGTAGAACCTTCTAGCACTAGGCTTCTGAAGACAGCTTGCAATCACTCTGCGGCAACGCAGTGACTAAAGAGGTCTAGGCATTGTCCTGGGCTCGTCTGCAGCCCTGCTTTTCTTTCTCCTTTCCTATTCGGTCTAGGCCAAGTGAATTCCCCTCAGAGACACAGGGCTTGACTGTCAAAAGATTTAAAGGCAGCTCAAGCGAGCACTCCTGTTCCTTTCCGGGGAGCTGGTCCCCATTCTGTTTTTATGAGTGCTAATTATAGAGGGACAGGGATTAGAGGTCTCACTACTGAAGCTTCAGTAACTGCTCAAAACCGCTGAGCTAAGAGTCTGTCCCTATGTGAGGGGCGATAAGGAGCTATATTCCAGCCAGCAGCAGGCCCAAATCCCTTTCAAGTCCGTCCACTTAGGCCTGCTCAAAGGAAAATAGATCAGTGTCTGAAATGAGACTTTCCCTCAGTCAGGCCCAAATGTGGCTACCGCACAGAGGGAGCCGTACTTCTGCCTCACTGAGCACATTTCGTCTCCGATCCTAAAGTCCTTTTCAATCATTCATGGCCTCCCTAAGCTGCCCGTTCTCTGAGCTGGGAGACAAGCGGAAATGGAGCAAGAGTTTGTTGGGAGGGGAAAGGGCCTCAGAAAAACTGTAGTGGAGATGCTGGCTAAATTCCTAACTTCCTCCAGGATTTCATAGACACTGGAAATAATGGGCATCCTCTTGACATTTCTCAATGCTGGAGAGGGAGGGAGGGAGGGAGGAAGGGAGGAAGGGAGGAAGGGAGGAAGGGAGGGAAGGAGGGAAGGAGGGAAGGACAGAAGGAGGGAGGGAGGGAATCTAGAATGAAGGTTTTTATCCACGGCACCTGCTGATAGTGGCGGCATAGCTGGATCAAGGGCTTCATAGCTCTTGAGATTCTGCCAGCTTCACCTTTGGCTGGATTAGAATGGCAACATCTCCAATGATCCTGAGAGTTCCAAAGATGATGACTTCTGATTGCAAACTCTCAGAGGGTTTGTTTGTGGAAGGCGCTGATTTTTAGCTAAGAAAATCGGGTGTATAGAAAGAACTGCATTCCCATTACTGTATTTATTTATTTATTTATTTATTTATTTATTCAAACCATTAACACAACTCCAGCCTTCACCTCAGCAGGATGGTGGAAGATTTAGTTGACATCATGGAGACTTCTCTAGTTCCCCCCCCCCAAGGAACCCGGTGGCTACATGTCTATGTGTCTCTAAGACAGCACCATCTCTGAGAAGAGAATATCTGGGATTCAAAGTCAACTCTGTGATGTGTGTGACCTTGGGTAAGTTAGTCTCTTTGTCTCTGTGTTCTTTGAGCAGGAAATTATAGGCATAGGTAAGTACCTTGTGTTTTGGTAGGAGATTTAAATGTGATATGATTGGAGAAGGCTGGGAATGCCATAAATGTAGGGTATTGTGTACAAACACCATGACCAAGGCAACTCTTATAAGAACAACATTTAATTGGGGCTGGTTTACAGGTTCAGAGGTTCAGTCCATTATCATCAAGGCAAGAACATGGCAGTGTCCAGGCAGGCATGGTGCAGGAGGAGCTGAGAGTTCTACATCTTCATCTGAAGACTGCTAGCAGAATACTGACTTCCAGGCAGCTAGGATGAGGGTCTTAAAGCACACACCCACAGTGATGCACTTCCTCCAACAAGGCCACACCTATTCCAACAGGGCCACACCTTCTACTAATGCCACTCCCTAGGCCGAGCAGATACAAACCATCACATAGGGTAAATGTTGACAACCATCACTGGACACTGGATTGCTCACTATTATGGTTGACCATTCATAATGCTCTCCACTATTTTTTTTTTAACCAAATGTGATGGTTAGTTTTGATTGTTGGCTTGACTCACTTGAGAAAGGAGTTTTACGGAGTAATTGTTTGTATAGACTAGAGAAGGCTGTTGGCCATGCCTGTGAGGGGTTTTCTCAATTGGGTTAACCTAGGTGGAAAGACCCACACTGAATGTGACACCTGGATCAAGTGAAAGGCAAGAGAGAGTTGAGCACCGGCAGGCATGCTTCCTTGATCTCTGCTCTTGACTGTGGGGATGATGTGCATGCCGGTTGATTTCCCGCAGCCTTGACATCCCCACAGTGATGGTCTTTAACATGGAATTGTGAATGAATCAGATAACTCTTTCTTCCTTGTGTTTGTCAGGTTATTTTTAATTGCAGGAACAGGAAATGAAACTAAGACACCTACTGCCGTAGGATAGAACACCACATATTGAATACGGTGCACACATTAACGCACCAATATAAAATATGGTGGGCCAGCATTAATGGAGGAAACTTAATTCTCACCTACCTCGTCTTCTAGTTCCTCTTGGTAAGCCAGTTCGATCACTTCTCAGAATAGCTTATTACCCTTCCCGTGTATAGAATTTCCTTGCAAAGAATGGAGGATTTTAAAGATAGCCAGGCCATTAAATCAAGCATGAAAAACATACCTAGTGCGTTTACTTGCCTCAGCTGCAGATAAGCTGTGGTCTTCCTTACACTCTTTTGCAAAGGTTGCCCAGATACAGGCAGGGCAGTCAATTTCCTGGATGTTGGATTCTTTTTCAGTGCTTTGTGCTGTTTAAACATCTTGTTTCTACTTCCAAGGCAGGCTCGGCAAACATGTCACTGTTTCCTGAAGGAAGGGGAAGGTCCTGTGGGTTTAGGGCACCTCAGAATTACACAATCGTTACATTCAGCTTCTCCCACTCCTGCTACAGTGTTTGATTCAATGTTGATTTGCTCACATAGGAAGGTGCTAGAAATATATTGTACATAAGAGTTCTGATTTAATTTAAAGTGTTTAATAAAGGAAGCCACCATATTCAAGTAAGCAGCAAGATGACAAAGCATTGTTCAAATTCCTCTTTGTTAACCTTATTTTTAAAATATTTGTTGGTGTGTGTGTGTGTGTGTGTGTGTGTGTGTGTGTGTGTGCGTGTGTGTGTATCCATGTAGTGTGTTTCAGACACCCTGGAACTAGAGTTACAGGTGATCTTGCAGTGTTTGACTTGCTGGGGACTGACCTGGATCTTCTAAAAAAATAGCAAGCATTTTCAACTCTCTCTCTCTTTCTTTCTCTCTCTCTCCCTCTCTCTCTCTCTTTCCAGCCATATCTTCCCTTCCCTCCTTACTTTCTTTCTTCCTTTCCTTTGGTTTTTGAATACTTTCTCAATTAAACAAGAATTATACAGTATCAGTGTGAGAGGAATTATCTTTATTTACCAAAAAACATCAAAAGCATCCCCTTCCTGTGTGAAGGCTAACCACCCATTAAGTTAGTTTACAACAGTCTGTGACATTGTTCTCTCAGGAAATCTACAAAAAGTCCCCTGTATGCCTAACTCTATCTATTCAGGTTTCATTTGCAGGTCTGCATGACGCTAACTCTAAAAACAGATTTCCAATTTATTTTTCTGTAGGAGTTGGCATATAGAGGCTATTAGTTTCTCTATTCTTATCCTGATGCGCTGGGAGGCACTGAGGAAATTACTTAGCTTTAGGGGGTGTGGTGACACCCGCTCACACCTTTGAGGTCTGGGGTAAGAGTTTCTTATTAGCTTCATCATAGCAGCCAGTGCTTACTCCATCATTGAGGTGATCACAACCCAGACTCCCAGTTGACTTATTGATTTTTCTCCTCTGTAAAATGGCCAGCTGAACTGCCTGTAACATAGCTGGAGAACTATCCCATCCCCTGGTCACCAGTCTACATTATCCGGAGTCACCAGTGGCTCTAAGGAAAAAATAGAGCTACAGATTCCCACGTCAAGTGCTAAATATCTCCAATTTTGTATGTTCAAGGATGTATTTGGCCATGGGGGGCAAACTGAATATCCCGGGGACTTAATGCTTCATAACCGGCAAGAGATAAATACTTGGCAACAAATGCCTTGTGTCTGTCTACAGATGCATAATAAGTCAGATCAAACTTGAAACCTCACAATCCCAATTTACCAAGGAGCTCATAAATTCTTGGAGTTAGAAATTTGGGAAGAATATAGTGAAGACAACTTGTCTCAACTCTGTGGTGTTCAGGTCTTGTTTTCAAAGCCTCAACAGCTTGAGGTGACCTGATAAATGGGTGGGAAGCATCAGAGTCCTGCTCATTTTCATTTCTGGCTGTCTCCAGGTAGATCCTCAGCCAGGTCTCATAACCGAAAAATCCTCATGTGTCACCGTCATGTGTGTTGGGCTTCCTTACAATATGGAGGCTCTATTCTGTGTCGAAACATCCCACAAGAAACTGGAAGAAGCTACCTTGCCCTTTAGGACTCAGCCTTTGAGGTTGCCTAGGATCTCCCCTGCCACTCACCCATATTCAAGAGTAGAGAATTAGGCTGAAGGCCCTGAGTTCATAAATGTGAAGAGATCATGGTGAGGACAGCTGGCTAGGCAGGAGACATGGCTTTGATGAGTGACGATATGCCAGACCAGGTCTCTAGTTCTCCCAAGCATCCCCAGTAGGACTAACCCCCAGATGTCTACAATGACAGAATACTCTTTAATATCCACAGATATGACTTCCCAATGGCCTTGCCATATTGTCCTCTCCAGAGTTTGCATATCCTTGGACCACCTCCCAAATTTCTTCATACCCAAGTCCTTGTCTTCCAAATGCTCCAGGGAAAACCCATCATAGTAAGGATGGAATGGCAGAGCAGCTGTCATCATGATGGACAGGAAAGAGAGACAGCAATGGGGAGGGACAAGATACCTCTAAAGATCTTCAGTACCTACTTCTTCTAGGATGTCTCTTAGTCAGTGTTCTATTGTCGTGAAGAGACTCCATGATCAAAATAACGCTTGTAAAACAAAGCATCTAACTGGGGCTTGCTTACAGTTTCAGAGGCTTTCTGCATTATTGTCATGGTGGGAGCATGGTGGCATGTGGGCAGACATGGAATTGGAGAAGTAGCTGAGAGTTATAAATATGTCTCCACCAGCACCAGGAAGAGAGAAGCTGGGCTTTGAATGGGTTTTTTTTAAACCTCAAAACATACTCCAGTAACATACTTCTTCCAGCAAGGCCATACCCCCTAATCCTTTCAAATGTTGCCTCTCCCTAGTGTCCAAGTATTTAAATCTCTAAGCCTATGGTGGCCATTCTTATTCAAACTATCATAGCCTGTTATATATCCCCAAGTTTTCTCAGCTTCCAGAAGACTTCCAGTAATAGAAAACAAAGATGTGCCTGTGTGGAGGTCACAGTGTGGGTCTCTCCTTCCACCATGTATAGCCTAGGGTTCGAACTCAGGTTGTCAGCAAATACTTTAACCTACTGTGCCAACACACTAGCCCTATTTTCTGTATTTTTCAGTGAGATAATTCCTCAGAAAAGTGTTTATGGTGAGTAACATGGTTCTCAATTCTGTATCAGTTGAAAAGTTATATATTGGGCAAAAAACCTAACATGTTTTAAATTAAAATTCCCTTTGGTAGTTCCACAGGTGTATATAATGTATTCTTCTTATTCATATGTATTGCCCCCCCCTTGTCTTCCTGCAACCCTGCGATCCCTCTTCCTCCGTACAACCTTTCTTTCCATACTTACTTATTTTTTCCCTCTTGTTTTATGACCCATTAGACCTAACCAGGAGTGTATAAGTCACCATGGGTTTGGAGATAAATATTAGAGCCTGGTGTGCTCACTAGTGGGCACATAACTGAAGACAATGGTCATGCCCTCATCAGAATCCATTAATATACAATATTCCAGCAGGGAGAGGTAGAGTCCCATGAGCCCCTCCTTCATCAGGGACTGACTGTTGATAGTCTTCTGCAGTCTACAATATTATAGGAACTGTCATTCAAATAAGCTAAGAGATTTCAATCTTCGACTCGTTCATCCAGCAAACTTTTATTGAGTGCCTATGTTTGGTACCTCCAATTACTGAAAGCATCCGTAATTGAAAAAATAAGGAAAACTTTCAGAACGCTTACATCTGAAAGAAGACCCAACTATACTTTTAAGAATGTTGTCTGTATCCTTTGCCTTTCAAATAGTTGAATTTTAAGCAAAAATAGCTAAATGCTATAATTCAGGCTTGGGTAGCTTAAACACAGGAGCCTCTCTCATAGTTCACTGGCGAGATGTAGCATTCCCCAAAGTGCCAACGTTACAGTCACTTCAGAATAAAATGAACCAATAAAGTGCATATCAGAAAGGTGACTCTCGTAGAATTTTGTTGTCCAGAATAGAAGAGAGAGGGATACAGAGAAGTTATTGCTGGTGGGGAAGACAGAGAAAGTCATAGGTTTTGAGTATAAGTTCTGCCATTGAGAAGAGAAGCAACACACAGAGGGAGGGGCATCCCCATCAGGATGCTTCTTTCATTTGAAGGAACAGAAGAGAGCTGTCTCTTCTCTCTCTCTCTCCTCACACCAGCTATCTATTATATGTAAAAAACTCTAACAATGAAGTGTGTTGCCAGCCTGTGTTCAAACAACCTCAACAGAACATTTGCAAAGACATGGAGAAGAGTGCTTATTTGAACATTATTATTTTTATTATTATTATTTTGAACATTTGGGTTAAAGTGTCAACAGATGGTCTCATCTCCCTCCTTCCCACACTGCACCCCAGAAAGACAGTACCCTATATCCAATAAACAGAGATTTGCTATACAACTGCTTCTGGGCATCAAAATACATCAATACTTTGTCACCCGAAGACCAAATGCAAGCATTGCCAGTATTCTCAGTCAAGTCCCCTATGACACAAACACCTGATTCATAGCCAAGAACTACTTTTGGTTGTCTTTTTAGCTTCTCCTGTTTAGGAATTGCTGGCCTTTTTGGTCCACCTTGGCTTCTGAGATAGGATCTACAACTAGAAAGTGGAGATCTCTAAGCCAGGCTTTCTGTCTGGGGAGCCTAAGGGGGTACGGCCTGTTTCTGCATCCTAACACTGGTACTAGGAATGGAACCCAGGTTCTCAACAAACACTCTACCAACTGAGCTGGCTTCCCAACCTCCTCATTTTGTAATTTTTACATGCACAGGAGAGCCATGCAAGGTAAATGAAGGCCCAAAGAAGCAGGCGGGGCTGAGAGCTTTTATGCTAGTTTGGAGAAAGCACTTTGTATTGTGATGCCATCACAAGACAAGGTGAAGTGGGAGGAAGTAATTGATGAAGAAAAGGGATTAGGTAGATAAAGGTTAACTGCATAAGATTTGTTTGTTCAGATTCCCACCAGGCTTGGCTCATCTGTGGTGAAATAAGAAACTCAGTCCTGCAGTCCTTCCTGGTACAGGGAAGGACTTTACACGTGGGAATTTTGTTATCTTCTGTTTGTAGAAGGGAAAGGGAAGGTTAGGGGCCTGAGCATCGCTCTCTCAACTGCTGTTCTTCAAGTGCATAATTCAAAATCAACCATCACACGTTTGTGAGTGATTGACCAGAGCCTCTCTTGTGAGGAGTGTTAGTGGCTTGTCTTACAGCTGTGACAAAATGTATTTAAAAAAAAAAAAAGGTTGGTTTGGGCTTAGAGTTCACGGGGTAGACTCCATCACATGGAGAAGGTATGGTGGTCCGTGTAGCTCACAACTGCAGCCGTGGGACTGCCTGCTCGAATCTAAGCAGAGCAGGGAGCAGAAGAGAGGGGCACTGGCTTCTCAGGGCTCTGGTGACAAGGTTCACACCTTTAAACCCAGCACTAGGGTGCCTAAGGAAGGAAGATCCGGAGTTTCAGAGCAGCTTAAGCTACAAATCGAGTCCCTGTCTCAAAGGAAAAATAAACAAGTTTGTAACTATATCTACAACGGTAATAGAAATGTAATACTAAATAACATAAATACTAAACTATAGCAACAATATCTGTCTTGCTTATATTGGTTCTTTTGACAACCTCACCGAAGATATGTTGGTCCAGTGCTCCACCTCAGCACCACCTGGTTGAGTTTTATTTGTGCGTTTTGTAGAATTATTTCTTTGATTTGGGGGACAGGTTCTCTATTCTTCAAAACCAAGCCATACTCCGCAACACTGTCAGAGGATCTTTATAAAACACAGGCCTCCTTGTTTTGTACTGTGCTTTACAATGCTTATCATCAAGGGCCAAGTGCGTGATAGTCTGGCTCCAGTCAGGAAGACATGCCTGATTTTTCACCTGATCTTTCTTCATACGCACTACAGGCATGGCACTCCAAGTTAGCAGAATCACTGAGAAATAGCTTCATCTGATGGGGTTATCGTGGGTCACATGGACTTTTTCCACTTTGCTTAGAAGGAAATAGAAGGTGTGTGTGTGTGTGTGTGTGTGTGTGTGTGTGTGTGTGTGTGTGTGTATGTGGTGTGAGTGGTGTGTGTGTGGTGTGTGTGTGTGTGAATGTGTGTGTGTGTGTGTGTGTGTAAGCCAGAGGAAGGCCTCAGATCTCCTAAACCTGGAGTGATAAGTGGTTATAAGACACCTGGCATGGGTGCTGGGGACCAAACTCAGGTCCTTCAGAAAAGCAGCTAGTGCTCTTAACCATTGAGCCATCTCTCTAGTCTTCAGAATATAATCAAAAGGAAAAATTAGAACCACAGTACAAACTAATCAAGGTAGAAGGAGTTAGAAGAGGGAGAGACAGAAGAGAGAGCAACAGGACAGAGACATGGACACAGTAGTATCCGAGGCAGTTTTCTGCCAGGTCTAGCTGTCTAGATCATCATAGGACACGGGATACAGTTGTTTCTTTTAGATCTTTATGTGAGTTTTTCATAATGGATTCCTTGCTTTTTTCATACCCCTCTGAGTTCTTGAGGTTTATATCAGGAAGATCCCTAGCTAAGTTAATAAGGACAATAAAGACAGAATGCCTTTTGCCATTATATACTTGGTCTGCATGGCTCTTATCAAATCAGACAACAAATGTTCCTGGGGGCAGGAGCTAGACAAAAGAAAATAAGACAGGCAAACAGTTTTCATTTCGATGAAAAATTACTCATTTTCTGATTGACCCACATTTTAGGATTTTTTTCAAAACTAACTAGGTCTCTACGTTTATAAATATAATATAGGTCAATACACACAT
Source organism: Rhabdomys pumilio (assembly GCA_030674055.1). NCBI lineage: Eukaryota > Metazoa > Chordata > Mammalia > Rodentia > Muridae > Rhabdomys > Rhabdomys pumilio. The sequence goes on along the minus strand of JANHMN010000020.1, from coordinate 44,580,508 downwards.
TATGCATTCTTGATATGAATAATAAAACAAAGGAATACATTTAAAAAATGTCTCCTACGTGTGCTGCAGTTCCTGATGCTATTCAGGGGACAACAAGAACTTCCCTCTCTTCTTCATTATTTTGTGCTCGCATCCTCACAGACAGGCAGTGACCTTCTCACTGCAGATGCTCCAGAGCCACCAGCTTCCTAACATCTGGCTCTGCTGCTACTCGGAAAATTCAGACACTCAAGCACACAGCTGCACTTTGCGTTTACCGGGGTCTCCATGGAAATCTCCAGTCATTAAGGCCAAGTGTGTCAAACAGTTCAGCCTAAATCTGTATGCCCTGGTGGTGAGAGTCTGGGATGACCTTGAGCTTTAGAAGCCCTTCATCTGTCCAGCCATGACGGAAACACTAGGGACAATCAGACAATCAACGAGAACAAACTTTGCATTTGTCTCAGTTTATTCTATTTCTGCATATCTCTCTCTCTCTCTCTCTCTCTCTCTCTCTCTCTCTCTTTTCTCTCTCTCTGTCCTAATTTAAAAATTAGTGCACAAAGCTGTTGTTTTCATTATGGGATTTGCATACATGAGTCCTTAGACTTTGTTTTTATTTGTCTTCCTCCTCCATTGCTTCTCTCCTTCTCCAAGTCCGTTCTGCTTCCCTCTTCCTGGAGTCCTTCCTCTCCTCCAAAGAGTCCCTCCCCTGCCTACAAGGGACTTGTGTTTCATCGCCAACCTCTTCCTCTTCTCACGTGGTCCCTCTCCTTTCACCCCCAACACAGTCAAATCTAGATTCCACATAAGAGAGTAAACGCAGTGTCTATCTTCCCGTAATGATCTCTATTTCCAGTCATTTTCCTGCAAATATCATGACTTAGTTTTCTTGATGTCTGAAAAAGTCCCATTGTGAATGTATACCATATTTTTCTCTATCATTTATCTTCTGATGGACATCTAAGCTGGCTGCAATTCTTAACTATTGTGAACAGTGTGAATTCACAATAAACTTACATGGGTACATTAATCTAGAGTCTTTAAGGCGTATTATGCATAAATGGTCATCGAAGTGGGGTGGGTAGCCAAGGATAGATTTGAACTTCAGATCCTTTAGCCTTCACTTCCTAGATGCTGGGCTTATGGCCTATACCACCATAATGTAGCATGGTGGTATACACTACCATAATGAAGTGCTAGGTACGGAGCTTTGTGCATACACAGCACACATGCTGTGAACTGAGCCCCATCTCTGACCACTTTATTTGTGGACTGTTTTATCTTAACGACTGTGCTACTTCTTACATCAGGAACTGATCTAGAACGACAGCTTATTGTCTTCCAAAGGAGACTCTTCTCAGAAATACACCACACACTCATTTCTCCCCCACTTAACCAAAAGACTGTGGCAACACTCTCTTGTCTTCCAAAAAATGAGCAGACAGGGGACATTTTGCCTTATATTATTATATATGGCTTTCACTACTCTGTGATTTTTCCACAATGGATAATTCGTCATAAAACAGGAGTGTTCACTTTTGGGCATCCACAGCTCAAACTCCATTTCGATGATGCAACCATGGATCCACTCCTAAGCAGAAAGCCTCTCCTCGTCACACATGGGCAACTACATGGCAGCAGTCCTGGCAGTCCTGGGGATGGGCTTGGGCACATTGCCAGCTGCAAGTCTGCACACACGCTGAGGGTCACCCTCACTGCACCATACGCAGTTTATTTCACCCCCTTGTCTCCCATTGAGATGAATCATCTCCCTTACCCTGTGTGTGGCTGTGTAGCAGTCTGCTGGCATGTTTGCTAGTTAGGTTGATTATGATTTAATTTTATGGATGATGTCACACAATTATCTCCAGATGGAATAATCAGGGTATGGATCTGCCAAGCAGAGTTGGGAGGGAAGTGAGTTCACCCAGCACACAGCCATTTCTGCACTGGGATTTGCTTTTATTTTGACTTTATAAATTTGTCAGCGCTGGGTGTACCTTTCAGGGGCCTTGATTATCTAATTGATTTCAGAAGACCCTTCCTCTTTGGATTTTTGTGTATTTCTATTATCATATAATATGCAAAAGGAAGACTAAAATTAGTTTTTGGAGTTAAATATTTGTGTTTTCATCTGTGTGGACTCGTGTGTGGATCATGTGTGTAGGCTCGTGTGTGTGGACTCGTGTGTACGCGTATGTGTGAGGGTGTATGTGTGCCTGTGTGCATGAACATGTGAAGGCAGGAAGTTGATGTCAGAAATAGCCCTCTCATGTTCTTCTACTTTATTTAATTGACTCAGTCACATCCATTGTTTACAGAACTGGCTAGTATTACTAGGTATCTTGCTCAGGGGGTGCCCGTGTGTGTGCAGTACCCATGGAAGCCAGAAGAGGGCACTGGATTGCCTGGAACTAGAATTACAGGCAGTTGTGAGCTACTGGACAAGGGTTCTGGTCCTTTGTAAGATCAGCAAGCGCTATTAACCATGAGGCTGGCTGCTCTCCGGCCCCACTTTTGGCATTTTAAATCCATGCATTCACATCTACGATTCTCTCGAAGCATTGTTTTGTCTTTCATATGTGTTGGCATGTTGTCTTTCAATTTCACTCAAAAGTAGTTTCCATCTCCCTTGTGAAGTGTTCCATCAGTCTTTGAACTATTTAGCAATATTAATTTTTACATAACGACAAAACTAAATGTTAATTTTAATATTTGTTTCCAATTTTCTCCATCCATGAGTGAAGTTAGAATTTAATAGCTTATAGGGTTTGGAACGTTTCTAAATTACTGATTCATTTTATATGGCTTAACATATGTCCTTTTTATGAACTAACATTTGGTCTATACAGAAGGATAATATTTTTATATTTATATTCATTTTAATTTATATCTTTAAATCTAAGCTATATCTATGATATATTCTATAGAGTTGATGATATTTTATTTTGTACATTTTTCTGGTGCCAATCTGTGCTTGTGGACTGGAATGTTGACTATATCTATATTAATGTGCATATTAATATTTATGTCTGGCACTTATTTTCTATTTATTCTCCAATTTATTATAATTATCATTTTGTTTTACTAGCTATTCCTTTTTGTCTTCTCATCACTTAAATGGATATTTCCTGCTCTACCATTTTAATCTCATTTCTATAAATTCTCTTTCACTAATAAGCTTCTATTAGTTTTGTGCTGCTTTGCTCATAATTGCCTGGAAGATTATAATGAATATCTTACAAATATTTCATTCAGGGGCTGGAGAAATGGCTCTGGGCTTAAGAACATGCACTGTCCTGGTACGAGAGGACCAGAGTTTAATTCCCTGCACCCATGTTGGGCAGCTCACAAATGCCTGTGTGTGGTTGGTTTTATGTCAACTTGACACAGCTAGAATTATCTGAGGAAGAATCACAAGTAAGAGAATGCCTTTATAAGACTGGTCTGTAGACAAGTGTGTGAGGGACGATCTTAGTTAATTGTCAATGGGAGAGAGCCCATCCCACAGGAGTGGCCTGGTGGGTCTCTTGCTGTAAGAAAGAGGACTGAACAAGCCAAAGGGAGGAATGCAGAAAGCAACACTCCTCCCCTCCAGAGTTATGTGTTAGTTCCCGCCTCCACATTCTAGCCCGGGTTCCTGCCCTGACCTCCTTGGATAATGAACTACAGCTGTAAGATGAAATAAATCCTTTCCTTTCCATGTTGCTTTTGGTCATGGTGTTTTGCATAGCAATAGAAGCCCTAGCTAAAACAGATTATACCTCTAACTCCCAACACTCTCTCTTCTAGCCTCTGGGGCCATCATACTCAAATGCCCAGACTTACGATCACAGACACATATCTGAGTGTCTCCAAAGGTCACCACATGTCATGGGAGAGCAGTAGGAGTCAGATACTCTCTGTATGCCAAGAACCAGTTGTTGACACCAGAGAGGCTTCAATACTATTAGTTTAAAGTTTGTTGTTTTAATTTTCTTACATTAGTTGCCCAGGGCTTCCATGACAGAATATCATGGAGTATATGGATTCAACTATGGAAACCTGTTTTCTCACTATTTGGGAGGCTGAAAGTATAAGACTGAGATACCGTCTGCTTTGGATTCCTCTGATGTTTTTCTTCTTAGCTGGTGGATGACCTCTGCTGCAGACCAAATGTCCATGCCCCTATGGAATTCATAGAATGAAGGCTACGTCCTTACTGTGATCCTTAGCGGTAGGGCTAAGTGACCTGATGGAGGGACCACTGGGGAAAGTGTTCTCTAATTGTCCAAGGTTACTGGCACCAGATACTCGAAGAGGTGTGACCTTCAAAAGGTGATTAGGTCATAAAGTTAGGGATCTCTTGACTGAGGTTACTGTACACTTTGAGGACGTGAGATTACCAACACCTTTTCTCTCAACAGTGTGGGGACACAGTGAAAACATGGATATCTGTAAACCAGGACAAAGGCCTCCCTAGACCCCAAGTTTCCCCATCGCCTTAACCCCATCCCCCAGTTTCCTGTCACTTACCCTACCTACAGTTCTGTTACTGCATCCTGAACTGGTCCAGCTTTCACAATACATCACTAGGTGGCCTTTCCTCTGTGCAAAACCTCATTCCAGTTACTCAGTGGGCATCCTAAGACAAACTATTTACAAGAATGCCAGGCAGAGTGGATTAGGGAATCTATCTACCTGAAGCCCTCATTTTAACCAATTACCTCTTCAAAACCTTACCTCCATTGACAGGCACCAGGAGGCAAGAACTTCCACTGTGAATTTTAGAGGCCACAGGTGTTAAGTGTCCATGGTCCTGGCCTGCACTGGAAAACGAAGCCTGCTGGACAATGCTGGTGACCACAGAGGTCGTTTGAGGAAGCTCATATATAGGCTTTCTCCTCTGCCCGTTTCTCTCCACCTCGCCCTAAAAACCTGTGGCAGAACTAAGTAACAGCCTGGTGTCTCTTCCCATTTTAATAGTACACCAGATTTTTTTCAGGATGCTGTATGCTGTAGCAGAACTAAGGGAACTCAGTTGTCTGCAGATATCCACTTAGGCTAGCCCATTCAACATTACCTTTCTCTTGTAGTTCAAATCCATCTGCATAGATATTTGCAGTACATGAAGGCTGTTAATCAAAAGATTAGGATACTGGCTTCTGTTATGATGGACCTTCTAAACTCCACTTTTTTTTTTTTTACAAGTTATTTAATTATTTGTTTGTGGATTTTTGAGATAGGATCTCATGTAGCCCAGGCTGGCTTGGAGCTCACTGTGTACTCAAAGTTGAGTGTGAGAGTCTAACCCTCCAGCCTCAAACTCCCAAGTGCAGGAACTTGAAGTATACACTGCCTGGCAATTTTGCTTTTCAACCTTTCCTCTCCTCTCTCCCTCAGGCAATGCTTTCCTCCATAAATGTTTCAATATATATTCTGTATTCATTACTAAATTATGTAATACTGTTTAGATAATTTAATATCCCTCTGTATTTAGCAGCACTTTGCAAAGTGGTACATCCGGCTGTGAATCTAATTTTATATCGGAAGGAAAAGTCTTGATGACCATTTGGTCACTGTTGCTTTGACTTTAACCTAGAGACTTAGGTGAGATGAAAACTGGAATTTTTTTAAAGTGACATTTTAAAGTCTGATATAACTGGACTGGAAAGGGGGACCTTCTTTTCCCATCTCAATCAGAAATCCCCAGATGTCTAAGGTCTTCAAAAATAGCAAATATTTTTAAGATTCTTTAATGTCAAAGTTTGCTAACAGTTTTGAGATGGAAAAGATATATATATTTGCAATAAAGTTCGAGGTTTTCTGTCTTCTTTATACACTCACCATCTCACCATTTCTCAGTATTAAGATCTTTATTTCTTTAATCACCAAAACCTATTATTTGCCCTTCATAAGCATTTTGGGGGGCCATACTGAGTTGATTGGTTTTTATCAAGAATATCATTACTGCCAGATGTGCTGATGCAGGCCCCTAATCCCAATACTGAAGAGGCAGAGGCAGAGGGCCAGAGTGGCAGAGATAGAGGGAGAGAATGGCTGACTGTGAGTTTGAGGTTAGCCTGGTCTGCACAGACAGAACTAACTGTCTCTGACTTTTTTCTAGTTAGTTCCATTACAACTTAGATCTCAGCCCATCAGACTCATTTTCACAAAGACTGGAACACAAAACCAGTTCAGGGACACACTTTGGTTGACGTTGGTTACCTATGACAGCATTAAGGTCTACCATCTTGGGCTGTGGATGGGGTTTATTGGAGATGTGCTTGCCTAGGGCATAGAAGGCACTAGGGTTACTCCATCCCCTGTACTAAAAAGGAGAATCCGCTGTATTTTTGGATGTCAAAAGATGCTACATAAGACATCAATTTTCCTCAATGAACATCTACTAGACAAGACACAGATGTATATATAGCCAGGGAATTCTGATCCATGGGTCTTGTACCAAGTGGTTTGCCTTTGGGGCTCACACTTCCACCAGAAGCTCCCTGAGTACTGGTCAAACAATGTTGTCTGGTGAGATGTTTATGGCAACATCAAGACTAAGACCCTTGGGCCATTTTAAAATACAATCTAATTCTCTATATTTTCAACTTAGCATAGCTGGACAAGCTCTGTTCTATGCAAACAAGGCCTAATGTGCTTCAAACTATTGACCACCCCTTTAAATAACTGAGCTATGGCTCTTTAGTGGGTGAAACATCACAAGTGAGGGGTATAGAAAAAAAAAACAAGACATCAGTCTTTATTTTTCACTTCTCTAAGCCACTGGTTGTCTGGTAAGGAGCTAAAATGTGAGAAACCCTGAGTATTCGTGGTTAGGAAAAGAAACAACAAATAATCCTGGCCACAGTTATCAAGAAGAGTAGACTAGTTCCATTAGGATAGAAAACCAACGTGGCAGAATTGGAAAGAGTAATCCATAGAGAGAAAAATAAGTCATAAAATTTAGCTAAATAATTAGCTATTAGGGTAGAGTAAAGGGCAGAGTTAAGAAGAAATTGGATGCTCTTGAGAAACTAGGAGACTGTTGGTGCCCTAAAGACAATTAGACACGTAGGCACCCCAGTGAGCCTTGAGGTGAAGATGTGAGCTCAGATTTAATCAGGTGACTCAAAGCTAGTTTCTGTCAAACTTTGTAGATGTTTCCACAAGCAGAGGAGAAAGAATTGTGCCTACTGAAAGTCTTCTCAGGGAAACTGCTGTCAGGAAGCTGATGGTGGGATTATCTACCCGTAGAGGCAGAGTGAATAGCAGGGATGTTGAGAGAAGACAGGAGGGGAGGGAGCCACATGTCTGCGAATCAAACTCAAATCTCTGCTTTATCACAGAAAAAGATCAAATGAAGTGAGTTCTATTGAGCGAGAGGGGCCATTGCGAAGCAACGTGGAGAAATAGCAGCATTAAGCCAAGGCATAATTTCATGTGGGTACTGTGGCCTGGACCAGGATTGGAGCCTTATGAAGTTGGACCCGGAATGGACAAGGTGCTAGTTGAGGTATCTGGATAAAATATCAACAAGGTTATCCGTGCTAGGCTTCAAGTGTAGGTTTGATATTTAGAAAGTGGCAAAGTCACTCCGGACTTGACGTCTGGAAGTGGCAGTTGGTGCCGCTGATGGTGAGACCCAGAGAGAAAAAAGTATGGCCTTAGGTTAATGGGGTGATAGAGCATAAAATTAACAACAGAGGTGGCAAAGCAAGGCCTGCAGAGACAAAGTAACAATGGACCACACTACTGACTGCACTTAGGAGTCAGGAGGAGCCTGAGCAATGACACTGCTGAGCAATGCACAGTAGTGTTAACACACGACTGACACTGAAACAATGACATCAAATGCGGATAAGTGGCTGGTGGGACTGTTGTGCGCTGATGGTCAAATGACAATGGCCCCTTCTGAGCAGCGGAAGGATTGTTGGCTGACCATTGGACTTCCGGATTAAAAGGTAGCTGGTTATTAAAATCCCTCATAGAGCATATCTAAGTATTATGGTTTGAGTAAGAAACAGAGATTAACAAGTATACAGAGAGTATCATGAGCATCTATCTGAGGCGACATCTTAACCAGCAGGCTATCTCAGGGTCCAGGGCTATCCCAGATCATGTTTTTTGTTTGTTTGTTTGTTTGTTTTGTTTTGTTTGTTTTTTTCAGTAGAAACCATGGATACTTGGATTTTCCAGTAATATTTCTTTGTCTTGAATTCATCAACTTCCATGCCTCCTGGTAGAAAAACCAAAATCAATGTGCTTTAAATGTATATTGAATCTGGAAGAAAGACAGAAGGCGGGGAATGTCATGCTTCCCAAGATACTTATGTAATTTGGACATAACTTGGCCCTTGCAGTTTTCATAGACTAATATCATAAGATACCATAGTATTAAAAGGGGTAATGGGTGAGCATTATACAGGGGTAACAGTGTGAAGATTGAGTTTAGACTGATTTTTCCCCCTTAAAGGTTTTTCTTTTTCTCTCTCTAGTAACATAAATTTTCATTTTGTGCAAAGTCGGGGAGAACGAGGTTGGCAGGAGATTATCAATTTTGGAATTAAGGAGGGTTTTGCCATTCTTGTACAGCATTGTCTAGAATGTCCGCTTGAAGTCCAGCCAGAAACATACATCACCCCGCTCCCATATGCATCCCCCGGGCAATATAAAATAAGACGAGTTTCAAGATGTTATAAGCCAGATTAATCTTTGTCTTAAGTTACCATGGAAACACAGTAAAAGGACAAGAAGGACAAAAAAGGAAGTCTTTCAACAGGCTATATGGGATAATAAGGTAAAGATGAAAGGCTACATACATTAGTGTGTATACACACAGGAGAGTGTGTGCGTAAGTGATTAGTGTGTATACACACATAACTGTGTATGCTTATATGCACGTGTGCATGCGTACGTGCGAGTGCTAAGGTGTGTGTGCATGTGTATGTTCGTGTGTTTGTATGTGTGCATGCACATATATGTGTGTATGTGCCCATGTGTGTCTACATAGGTGTACATGTCTTTGTGTATACACTCCTGAGCACTTTGCAGCCTTTGTCCTCCTAATCTCTGCAGTGGAGGCTCCTTGTGCTCACTCGAGTGTCAGTTCAAATGCTGCCTCCTCAGCAGCATTTTCCAAATCACCTCTAAGCCAACATCCCTGCCCAGAGCGTCATTCTCATGACCTAATTATCTTGAAAGGAGTTACCACTCATTGGCTTTTACGTGGTCTGCTTCTCTCTGCATTTCCAGGTTTTCAGCAGTGTGAGGAACAGAACAGAGTCACCTTTGAAGAAATGCATGAAATGAATCATTGCTCGGCTGGGATGATGATATGCCATCGAGAAGCATCACAGAAGCCTTCTTTCCATGACAGATAAGAGTGGCAGGAGCTGTGCATTTTGACACACACCTTTAATCCCAGAGGAAAGCAGATCTCTGTGAGTCTGAGGTTAGCCTGGTCTACAGAGTGAGTTCCTGGACAGCCAGAGCTACATAGTGAGACCCTGCCTTAAAGTCAGGCAGATGGGGGTGAGGGGGGATGTGTCAGAGAAAAAGGGGAGCAGGATGATGGTACAGCATTGAGGAGCATCACAGATGCCTTCTCTCCATGACTGATAGAATATGTTAGAGGTAAAAAAACAAAACAAAACAAAACAAAACAAAACAAACACTGAAGACAAAGGAAAGAAAGTATAGATGCATGCTAGAAAAATCCTATCAGTCAAATCACCCAAAACAGAAGAAAGCAGCTAACTTCAGCTGACAGGGGTGAATGTAAGGAAAACGTCCAACTTAAGGTAGTGTGATAATTTATATATGCTTGGTCCAGGGAGTGGCACTATTGGAAGGTGTGGCCCTGTTGGAGTAGGTGTGTCACTGTGGGCATGGGCTCTAAGCCTCTCATCCTATCTGCCTAGAAACAGTACTCTGCTAGCAGCCTTCAGAAGAAGATGTAGAACTCTCAGCTCAGCCTGCACCATGCCTTCCTGGATGCTATCATGTTCCCTCCTTGATGATAATGGACTGAACCTCTGAACCTGTAAGCCAGCCCCAATTAAATGTTGTTCTTATAAGAGTCACCTTGGTCATGGTGTCTGTTGACAGTAGTAGAGAGAAATGAGTGACCAGATAGATGCTAGGGAAGAAGGCAGTGGATCTTTCTCCCACCTGAGGAATTTAACACAAGGCCTTTTCTGTGATTAGCTCTTAGCTGTAGATAAGGAGTCCTGTACGAGTTGGAACTGAAATCCAATTGATGTTCTAGTTAATAGAACAATTCTTTTGAACTCTTTCTTTCTATCTCCCTCGCACGTCTCTAGATAGTGCAAGAACCCTGTTGTCCATGCTGGGCCAAGGTCTGTAGAAGGACTTGTATCAGCCCACAGAGCTGGGATGGAATCAGGACACTGCCCCCCCCCCCCAATCTGTCTGCCTCAGGGGTCCCTGTATGTGGCAGGCCTCACTGAACAGAACTGATAACAAGGGCATGATGGTTAAGTGATGCGTGATGGATGGCTCCTGTCCTGACTGGTAGCTTAGTGCGCCTGCTTAGCAGTCTCTACTGTTCCATTCCACATCATCCCATATGTGACCCCACATGTGCAGCTTGTCAACACCAATGCTTAGATGGCTCCAAATCTCATGACCCTCAGAAGAATCTAAAAATTTTCACCAGTTCTCTATCCTTTTTCTATACTCATAGGCCTACATAGTGAGATTTGTCTGTCTATGGATTGACTGACAGATGGATATTCGGCTATAAAAGGCTCATGCTTGCTCCCCACTAGAGAGAGTACCAGTCTACCAAGGATTCCACATCCACCGAGGATGAGATTTCCCCCTTTATACTGTTCCCACATTCAAAGATGCTCAATTCTCTAGGAGCAAAAGGAAGGAAGAGGCTAAAAAGAACCTGCACAGTTGTTAATCCAGGTGTGAGGGCAGATCATAGACCAGGTGTGCTCACTCTGACCTTTAGCAGAAAGCTCCATGTACTCCAGTGCCACCCAGCAGGGAGGGAGCCAGCAGGAGGATGCATCCTCTGAATTGCTCCCACCAGCAGCTGGTGTCTGACACCCCACTAGGAGGGAGAAGTCAAGGTGGCCTGAATACATTTCACCTGCCAAGGGAGCCTCTGTGGGGATGTGGCAGGATAGTGAGGGGTGAGGAACAGATCTAAGGCACAATTAGAAATGCATTGTATACTCTTTGTGAAGAATTAATTTATAATTAATTAAATGAATTAATTAATCATTGATGTTAACTTGGCAGGATCTAGCATCACCAAGGGAACAAACCTCTGGGATATGTTTGTGAGGTAGTTTCTAGGGTCAGTGAATTGAGATGAGAAGATCCATCCTAAATGTTAGTGGCACCATCCCATGGGTTGAGGTCCCAGACACTGAAATGTTGAAATTTCAAACCAGGTTGATTAAGTATCTTGTGGGTAGTGTTACTAGAGAAGAAATACAAGTTAACATTTTAACATGTTGTCATTGCCATGGTACAGTGTTAGAAGACCGTTATGTTATTGCTACTGGAACACAGAGGAGACAGGAAGATATTCAAGATAGTTGCGTGTCTAGAACGTGGTCAATAGTCTTTCAGTGAATTTTGCGAGTAAGAGGTCTAGAGAGATGGCGGCTCGTGATTAAGAACACATGCTGCTTTTGCAGAGGACTTGGGTTCGGTTCCAGCACCCACATGGCAGCGCACGATCATCTATAACTCCAGTTTCAGGAGATTCGGTGCTCTCATCTGGCCTCTGTAGGCACCATGCACACACATGGTGCACATGTGGATCCATAGACAATACAACCATGCACATTATTTTAAATGGCTCTGGCTCTTTCTTTTTCTTAAAGGTAATCAAGTGAGGTTTTAATAGAGAAACAAAGTAACAGCTTCCAGCAAAGAATGGGAGAGCAGGGAGGGAAGTATCCTGGAAATGTCTGCTTTGGTCCTGCCTCCTTATGTCTATTAGTGGTTTTACATGAAAGTCATGAGACGGGAATGTCTTACTTGACATTTGAAACTGACAATAACCTATGTTTGAAATTACAGCTAAATACAAGTGATAAAAGCTAAACCCTTAAAAAGAAAAAAAAATGTTCCTCTCTTCATAAATTGAAACACAGCCATAAGAACTCTTTTATTAGTGATGGCCAGTGTGTTAATTGTTAGCATGTCTTCTAGGCTCCGCCCCACAGTTACCTGGCAACAACCAGGTATGCCTGGCTCAGTATGAAAGGGGCTGCTTGCCCCCCTTCTCACTCTCTTCTCTTGCTCTCTTTCTCTCTTCCCCATCTGTCCCTTTTCTTCCCATTCCCTTCCTCCTCTCCACATGCTCATGGCTGGCCCCTCCTCCTCCTCCTCCTCCTCCTTCTCCTTCTCTTACTCCTCCTCCTCCTCCTCTTATTCCTCCTCCTCCTCTTCCTCTTCCTCCTTCTTCTCTTTGTCTCTCTCTGTGTCTGTCTCTGTGTCTGTCTCTGTCTCTCTCTCTCTGTTTCTCTGTCTCTCTGTCTCTACTACCCCATCAACTCCCCTCCCCATGTCCTAAATAAACTCTATTCTATACTGTATCATCATGTGGTTGGTACCTCAGGGAGAAGGGATGCCCCAGCATGGGTCCACAGAGGCACCCCCTTCCCCCACACCATACTGTGCCTCCACTAAACATATCTTTGACTTCTTTTCTTTCTCTCTCTCTCTCTCTCTTTCTTTCTTTCTTTCTTTTCTTCTTCTTTTTATAAAACACAACACTAATGAGTTATGAAGTGCTTTCTTAAATATGGACATATTCTATTCTGTCAATTCAGGGTCGAGGATATAAGGAAGTCAACACTGGGGTTCATTCAGAGCTTCATGCCTGACTTCATCCCCCACAGGTCTAGGTTATTCTTTTTTCACAACACCAATTTTCCCCATTCGTTTAAACTCTATTTAGATTATTTCTACAATCTATACATTTTCTATAAATTCTATAAAGATTATTTATGCATCACCACTTCTGTCTCTTGACAGAGTCCCAGTATGCAGCCTAGACCGGGTTGGAACTCTCACTATGAAATGCCTGCTAACCTTGAACTCACAGCCATCCTCCTGCATCATTCTTGCCAGGTCTTAGATTATAGGTATGTGTCACTCTGCCATTTCTTCACTTCTGTCCACACTGATAATAATGTAAATCTTGTCTGTGACCATCCAACCAAGGGAGAGTCATGTTCCATGTCTTTACACTCAGAGCTGTGTGTAATGGCTTTCTCTTTAACAGCTGAGAGTCCAAGCACACCACGCAGGACACAATTCAAGTTATGGTTTAGAATCAATCCAAGAGTGTCTCCATCAGCACGCAGGAGCTGATGAGACACATTCCAGTGCTGTAGCAAAGACTGAGAAAGATTTATCACGCTCAGTTTTATACATAACTTAACTGCAGAGAACATTAACAACTAAGAGATTGCCTTTTTTTTATGTTTCCAGTGTTTAAGATTTACTCTCAGATTTTACTGCTCAGCATACATTTCAGGAAAGAGATGAGTACATTCAATGTATATTTCCTAGGACCCAGATAAATTACTCAGCTTTGTTATTGTTGCTATGCTTTCCAGTTTGATCAGGGACATAATTAATAATGAAAATACAAAGACCAAAGATGCGTACAGCATGAAACATTAGAAATGCTGGTTCCTAGCACCAATGTAAGGTGTTACAACCACTTGTAACTCCAGTTTTCCTCTGGCCTTTACATATACCAACACACATGTGCACATGGGTGTGTACACACACGCACGCACGCGCGCGCACACACACACACACACACACACACACACACACACACAGAGAGAGAGAGAGAGAGAGAGAGAGAGAGAGATGTAAACCTTAAAAGAGCTGTCCAATGTGGAGATTCTGAAACACAGTCACATCAGCGATGTTGTTACTAAAATCACTTAGTGTGAATGCTATCTTCAGAACAGCTATACTCCGTGAATATTATTACTTAATCCATGTCAGAGATTGTAAAATGAAAGAAATTAATATTCTGTATATTTAATGCTGGAAAATAATATGGCAGCAATTTATTCTTAACCAGTTAGTTCCCCAAATAACCATACTAAGTCCTTAGGTCTTAGCTAGCCAGACTACCAACTAGGTCAGCTAAGTCAACCTGACCACCTAGCCCCATCCAGGCACATGGCTAGCTATACCTTCCAGGCCTATAGTTACGTCTGTCTCCTTTCATGTTTCCTGGAAGAAAGGCCTTCCTCTTTATTCCTCCCAGAGTTCCTTTCTCCTTTCAGGAAGTCCTGCCTGCCTCTCTGTACTGGCCAATCATAGACTTTTGCCTTTTATTGACCAGTTAACTTGGGGAACAAGGTTTGCACAATGAAAGCTGTTGTATGTAAGACTTAGCTGGTATTGGGGCAATCAGATCTTGGGGTACAGAATTTAACATTTATATACATAGCAGTACCAGACCAACCCCAACAAGAGATAAACAGAGATAAAATAATTTATCTGAATCACACAGAGAGTAAGTGGCTGTGGCAACATTTAGAATTTGCAGTCTGGCTGTGACTTTTGCACCTTTAGCTGTGATGTGGTAATCAAAAGACAAGCTTCAGGTTCTTCCTGCTCCTGTCACTCAACTGCCTAAACATGGAGGTGAAGATATCCCATAATCTATCCCTTCCCTGCATGGGAAGCCAACACTTTTTAAGGAAAAACTGATACTACATATACACACATCCAGCCACACTGGGGAGTTTTCAAGTGAAAAATCTAAAGCCTCTTCATGACTAGAGAAAGAGCTTCATGGTACTTCTAACCTTATGGAGGTATACTCTTATGGAGGACCAGACTTCAGCTCCCAGCACCCATATTAGGCAGCTCACAACCTCCTGTATGTCTGACTTCAGGGAATATGATGTCTACTTCTGGCTTCTGCATGCACTACACATACACACTCAACCCCCCCCCCACACACATAAGCACAAATGCATACACATAAATAGAAATAAGTCTTTTTAAAAAAGTTTTTGTAGGTGATTATTTCCTAGGTAAGAGAATTGGACTTGTTGGGGAGAGCGGACGTACAATATGATACAGATAAAATCAGTGGTGAGTCTACCTGAGAGATGAGTAGCAGCTGACAGAACTCAAAGCTGATGTGTTCTGGAGTCACTCTGAGAAACACTGGCTTGTGGAGTGGACTGTTTGATGCTGAACTGTTAAAACTAGAAACACATAAGAGATAGTAGGATTCTTTAGCTGGGCACTGGACAGGCTTAGAGGATAACATCCTTCATAGCTTGGGGCTCTCTGGAGACAGAGAATTTTGTGTGGTTGTCATTGAGGTCCACAGACATCCCAGGGGGTATACTCAATACTGAGATCATCAGTGTCCTAGCCAGTGAGGTGGTACAGCGTGGGCCATGGCACAGGGAAGATAAGGCACACAGTTGGCGTCTGTAATGGTCAATCTTGGTTGTCAACTTGACAACCTGGGAAGAGGGGCTATCAGTTCAAGAATTGTTTCTGTCAAATTGGGTATGTTAATTTACGGCATTTTCTTCATTTTTAGTTAATGTATGAAGGCCTAGTCCACTGCGCATGTAAAGGAAAGTAGCTGAATACAAACTCTGAAGCATGTCACTAAGTAACTTTTCTCCATGGTTCCCTTCTTGAGTTCCTGTCCTGACTTCCCTTCATGGTGTTCTGTAAGCTAAAAGATTAAAAACAAACAGCAAACAAACAAACAAACAAACAAAAAAACAACCTTTCCTCCCTAAGTAACTTTTGGCCATGATATTTATCACAGCAAGAGAGTATACTAGAACAGAGTCTTCTATGAGCAAAAAAATGCTGTTTTTTGTATAGTAACGATCTTGGTGTCTACCAATGTTTGGCCAGGAATGCAGAATCATCACTGATGTATTCCAGGTATGGCATATTTTACATGGATTGAAGGATTTGGGTGACAGTCAACAGTACTAATATGGAAGAGAAAGGAACTGCCATGACAGCTAGAGGAATTGATGTCCCAAATCTGAGGCTGTGCTTGCCTAGACACTGCTATGTCTCCATGAATTGCAAGAAGCTTTTGGCATCCAAAGCAGCTGCAGAGTAGGGTGAAATTCTGGTTCCAGGAAGCTGCTGGGCCACTCTTGCCCACCCCCAGCCCCTAGCTGGGGCTGCCCACAGAGAGTAGTTCTTGCTCCTGCTCCTGGCTTGGCTTATCCCTTTCAAATGAGACCAGAGCTCCATGGATGGCAAACATCACCTTGGAAACCCACATAGAAGCAGATTATGGGAATGCAGTCCCCTGCCTCACACAGAAGGGATGGCAAGCATCAGATCACCAGATTGCAGCTCACAGAAGGAGGGAGACTCAACATAGGGTTTAGTCACCAAGAATCGATGCCAGCCTTACAGTAATGTTGGAAGGAGCAAAAAAAAATGGTCTATACACAGAGCAACCTGGAACAATGAAAGAACAAAATCGTCTTGTTCTTAACTAATAATGTTGACATCTGGGACTGGAGAGTGAAGAATGAGAACTGGCTCAAACAGCTCATTAAGAAACCAACACTCTAGTTGAGAAGAATGCACTCCAGTGCAGTGAAGACAACTGAGGACCAGAGAGGCATTTGTTGCATAGGCAAAATCCAAGAAAGAAATTCACTTTCACTTGTAGAAACACATAAAAATGAGAAGTATTTGGGGCAAGACAGGTGTCAAAAATTGGAAAAATAAAACCTTTGCATGCATTGGCTGAAGAGTCGTTTGCAATGGATGCATGGGTTCAGAATAAATTAGATGTTCTCTTATCTTGCTCCCCTGATTATATCTGTAGTTGTGTGTGTGTGTGTGTGTGTGTGTGTGTGTGTTTGCGCATGTGTGAGCACGCACGCTTGCATACACACATGTGAAAGCCAGATATAGATGTCTTATATCTTTGCTATTTCCCACCTTGCTTTGTTCTTGTTGGAATATTTAATTTTTGTTTGTATGTTGTGGGGAGCACTGTGCATGTGGATGTGTGCACATGTGTGCACATGTGTGTACAGACTCTCTGAGGGCATTAGGTCTCTGTCCCTTCAGCTGGAGTCAGATGCTGGGAACTGCAGGAGAATGTTCTGGAAGAGCAGCAT
The DNA here is from genome assembly GCA_030674055.1 of Rhabdomys pumilio. Classification (NCBI taxonomy): domain Eukaryota; kingdom Metazoa; phylum Chordata; class Mammalia; order Rodentia; family Muridae; genus Rhabdomys; species Rhabdomys pumilio. The sequence continues at coordinate 44,563,385 of JANHMN010000020.1, read as the reverse complement.
GCACTCTTAACTGCTGACACAGCCCTAAGGTGTGGCATTTAAAATAGCCCATTTGTGAGTATGTGTGTTTACAGGGTTTTTACTCCTTTGTCTACTTTATTTTTATTAGAACATTGTACTCTGGGTCAGGCTGAGATCTCAGGTGTGTAGACATGATCTTCAAACAGCTTCATACGTTTTTTCACAGAGAAAACAGTTTTACCTGAGGAAACAAAACAAGGGCAGAATCCTCACATCAGACTTAAAAGCATCTGCTTGGAAATGCAAGAGTTCAGATCTTAGGGTTCTTGTTGCTTTGTACAAACTAGTCTTCAATGGACAGGTGATGGGAAATTTCCTCTCCGGAACACTTGAGAAAATGCTCACCCTTAATGTTGGAAAACAACTCGACAGTTGAGTTCTTGCCACATTCCGGCTATAGCGCTGACTTGCGAGTTGACAAGCTTAACCAGTCTAAGCTACTTCTGAGATGCAAGTTGTTGATGTATCCCCATCACAGATTAAGACGTTTGAGATGCAGAACTCATGGCTCCAGCTCAAAGTCAGGGCTTGTTATGGGAGAGCCGTGATTCTTGGATTCTGGAGTGAGGCCCAATCACCAGATGCTGAAGCATCTGTTATCACCGACAGCACTCACATCTCTCATGGCTCCGTTACATCACATTTTTCCTAAAATTATTTTTAAGATCCCTTTTTAATATGTGGGTGGGCAAGCATGCTTGTGGAGGCTAGAGGACAACTTTGTGGATTCAGCTCTCTTCTCCTACCATGTGAGTTCCAGAGATTAAATTCAGATCATCCAGTTTGGTGGCAGGCTCCTCTACCCACCGAGCCATTCCATCAAACTCTGTGTTAGCTCTTAAATGAATGAAACAAAAGGAATACAATAGGAGGAGACACGGAAACCGATCACCCTGAACACTGTAATACTTTTATTTTTTTCAACTCCCGGTAGGCTTAGTTTTGTGTTGAAATACATGGGTTTTGTGATTATCGTTCTTTTTCATGTTTACCGTTGTTCCTACGCTCTTTGTAAAGAACCATGGCTCTTAGTAAGAGGCTGTACTTCAGTGTTTTATGACCTTTTTGAAAGGTGGGAAGGGTGATTATCAACAGTGTGGCACATCTGTTTAAATATTTATAACGGTTATTTATTTTATGTTATGTTTGTTTTGCTTGCACATGCATCTGTGCATCGTGTGCCTGTAGTGCTCATGGAAGGCAGAAGAGGGCTAGGGGGTCACATCAGACTGGCTTTACACATGGTTGTCAATTGCAGTGTGGGTGTCAGGAATCGAACATGGGTCCTCTGTAAGATCAGATCTGCTCATAACCGTTGAATCTTCCCTCCACTAAATGGTTTAGTGCTCTTCAATTTCAGTTTCTACACGTTTGTGATTCGTGTAAAGAAATATGTGTTGTTTCTTCTTGGCCTTCTATTTGACCAATTACTGAGTTCATTTGTTGGGATTCTTCTGGTTTTCTATATAGACAACGTGTTCTGTGAAAATAGCAAGATTTTTGTCTTTATTTCCTTATATTCCTTGTGTGACTTTGAAATGTCCTCCCTCATTTCAGGGTTATAATTACAGGGATATTTTAAGTACATGGTAAGATGGTAGTGTCTTGCTTCTGGCATTGGGGGAAAGTAACCTTTCACTATTAAGTATGCAGCTTGCTGTGGGGGATTTTATAGCTGTTCTGTATCAAGTGAGATAATTATCTTCGATTCTACATTTCCCGAGAATGCTATCATGGAAGGAACTTGCATTTTGCCAAATGCGTTTTCTGCATCAGTTGATATGGTTATATGATTTTCTGCTTAGCTAATTGACATGATTGATCACACTGATTAATTTCAAGTGGTGAGACAGCTTCGCACATCTGGAAGAAGGTTCACCCAGAGATGGTAAGTTTCTCATTCTATTCATTAGGGCATTGAGTTGCCTAGGACTTTCCCCCCTCTCTTTCTAATAAAATGTCTTTAAAACTTACAAATTTCTCATTCTTGGTATTTTTTATTTACATTTTGAAGACTATGGTTGCCTGAAAGTTACAGGTACTAAAGGAAGCAAAGCTGAAAATAAATGAGGAATATTAAATATCAATATCAACACCCCTGTCCTTTGTCCTGACAACTTTCCTCTGGTTTTTATTTTTATTTTTTTATTTTTAAATCAGCTTCTGGAGAGGCATTGGTTTGTAGTTTTCTTTTTATATTTCTGTTCAGTTTTGCATTGTGTGCACACTATTTTTTTGTGTGTAGAACAGTATATAAATTTATTGCTAATTATTTTTTTAAATGTTCTGTAATTCTTCATTGAAATTCCCTTTGGGATTTAACTTAAAATAACAGTTTAGATCCACGAGTAGCAATTGTAAGATTTTTTTTGTAGTGTGTGTGTGTGTGTGTGTGTGTGTGTGTGTGCTTGCACACGAATGTGCACACATGCATGCAGATGTTCATGGAAGCCAGAAGAGGACATTGAATCTTTTAGAGCAGGAGTTACAGGCAGTTGTGACCTGCCTGACTTGAGCATTGGGAACCAAATTCATGCTCTCTGGAAGGACAGCAAGCATTCTTAACCACTGCGCCCTGTTTCCTGCCCTTTTAAGAAACACTTCTGAGGAGCAGATGGTCTGGCTGCCCACTTCTTTTCTTTACACCTTCTTTCCATCTTTAAAATACGTTTATATAGCATCGTGTCTTCTATAGCCCCATGGTTGGGAGGGTGCCTGAGGGCTCTCAGTGTTCAGAACACTTACATGTAAATCTCACAGTAAGGACTGAACATTAATTTCTCTTCTCCTGGAAGCCCTTACCACACCGACAATGACAGAGACTCAGACTCAGATGTCTGTCCTTATCCCTAAAGATGTCTTCTAAGCCACACAGCTGATGTCTTATATCAGAGATGATACAAACCCAATTTATATCGTGTCCCCATATGCAGTGACAGAGTTTATGAATAAGGCATAGCATATTAGTTTTATGTCTTGTCACTGTGACCAAATATGTGACAGAAACCACTTAAAGGTTTGTTTTGGCTCTCACATTCAGGAAGTCTCAGTCCTTAGTGGCAGGAAGGAATGTTGGGATCAAAAGATTCCATCTGTAGAGCATGAGGGGTCTAGTGACATCCTGGGAGACAAGAGAGCAGGAGGATAGACTGCAACATGCAGGGGTGAGGGACTGCAATCTGCAGGGGTGATAGCTGTCAATATGCAGGGGTGGGCACAGCTTTCCCAGACTCAACTCTAGTAACCGGAGTCTACCAGCCAGGCCCCAGCTCTGCAAGGGGCAGCAGTCTTCAAAATAGCCTCCTAAGTGGAGAACCAAGTACTCAAAGCATAAGCCTGTGGGCAGCATTTCATGTTTAAACTGTAGCTCACAGTAGGAGAATAAGAACAACTAGCACTAAATATAGTAGTAATGATATAGCGTGATAACATTTCTTTAAAATGTGTAATAGTCTTATTCTTGGAATTTTCTACTTATCCTTTACAGACTATGGTTGACTGCAAATTACAGATACTAAAGGAGGGCAACACTGAGAATACCTGATGAACATTAGATATCAATATCAGCTTCCTGTCCTTTGCCCTGGCAACATCAAGGAATTCATTTCCAGTCATGTCCTGGGAACCTCCACAGCACGAGCTCCTGGACTGGAAAGATGTTCAGCAGGTACTTGTCAGGAGCAGCCTTGCTTATACACTGAAGGTCTAAGTCAGCCATACTTACCTGTTAACACAAAGTCTTGATCTCTGTGGGAAAACACTGGCCCTAGAACAGATAACTATAGACCTTGTAGACAGGCAGCCTTGGTGGAAAACTACCAGCCTGGATAAGAGCAAGTAGTCACAGACCTTGTGGATAGGTAGCCTTGGTGGAAAGTACCAGCTTAGATAAGAAACAAGTGAAATAATAGACAGAGTCATAGTGACCTGTTCCCTGCTTCTTCACCCACCCAACACTCTGTTCTGGAAGATATCTGTACTCCCCTGAACACCTACGCTCCTGCATCATCCCCTCCCCCACATCCTGTCTCTATGTGTATATAGCCTCTGTGTGAAAAAAAAATTAAAGTAGCAGTTTGATCAGACTATAGACAAGCCACAGTTCTTTGCATCCCCTGTTCCCCCATTCTCTCTTTTAGGTGATCCCCCTACCCCACCCTGTTTACTGCCCTGTTGGACAGGACAGGTACTTATAGATTAAGCATGAGAATCTGAGTCTGAATTCTCAGCACCTGTGTAAAAAGAGAAATCTGAGTGTGAAGTGCGAGTCTGTATGTGCACACACACATGCATACATATGGATAGACTCCTCGTACCCTTCCTAGGAATCCACTTTCTAGTTGCCTGTTGCTGGCTTCCTTCCTGTCTATCTTTCCACTTTTCATTTCTACATGTCTGATATATTTCCCAGTATTAAGTATTGTCTCAGAGTGTGTGTTGGGACAAGTCAATATCAGATATTTAATGCCATATATGAATGCTTTGCATGTATGGAACAGTGTTTAAAACTATGCACTGTGCATTGAGAACCAGAAAACACTGTAGAGATAAAAAAATGGCATTTACACGTTGCTCTTCCACTAGACCCAAGGCGCGTTTTGTGCACATGTGCGCACATGATCACACTGTGGGATGCATTCAAAGCAGATTTAGTGGAAAGAGATACGGTATGTTTTAAGACACGTTTACATAGAACTACCTTACAGGGCTCCCAGTGTGTTGCTCTTGGCTGCCTATGGGACTTTGTCTAAGTCTTAGAGTGAAAACACACTGGACATGAACCAAAACTTCTCCCTAGCCTTTTCTCTCATGGAATAACGTAAGAAAACCAAAACTATGAAAATGTGCCTGGGATAGCTATGAGGGAGAGGAAAGCAGAACTTCTATCTTAAAAGTAGGAGATAGTAGTTAATATTTTTTTGTAGTTAAATTATATCAAGCTTCAAAGCAGAAATTTCTATGAAGATTTTACTATTTTCCATTAAAATGTTTTTTGAGTCAAATTGAAAAGTAACTCATTGGGACTGGAGTACACACGCTTGCACTCAGTACTTATGCACCTATGTGCCAGCACGCACACATGCACGCATGCAGTACACACACACACACACACACACACACACACACATATGCTCATACGCACACTCACATGCAGTACTCATATACCCATGCACGGGCAAACACTCACCTACATGCAACACTAATTTAAATAGACAATACGTTAAAATACATTTTCCTGGTTCGTTTCAGTTTGAGCATTTTATTGATGAGGAGTTGTGTGAAACTGTCCTGAAATAGTACGAGATTATGTACTTGTATCTGGAGGGTGGTAGCTGCAACATTTGAGTTTAACAGATAGTGTTACGGACAAGCTAATCAACGGAGCAGGCTAACATTCATTCCATTAGCTGTGCAACTGCAGAAGTCGAGCTGAGAGGGTGAGCATGCACATGCGCATGCGCATGCGCAGATGTGTGAAGACCTTGGGACCCTTGAGAGGAAACGAGAGTGGAAGAAAGCAAGGAAAGGTGGAGCCTGGCGTAGGAGCACCGCTGACAGTACCCATAGTGTCCACACATCAAGCACTGTATGCTGTGACTAGAGCTGACTTCAGGAGCATTGTTTTTGACATACATGTAAAGTGGTAGGAATAGACTCTTCCTTTTACTAGGATCTAGCAGGTGACAGGGAGGATAGGGGAGCCTTTTAATTTGTCTAATATTTATTTTCATTTTGTGCTTCATGTATTTGCCTGCATGTATATGTGCCCTTTGTGCAAGCAGGGCCTGTGAAAAGCCAGCAGAGAGTGCTGGAGCCCTGGAACTGGAGTCACAGATGCTTGTGAGCCACTATGTAGATAGATGTTGGGAATCAAATCTGGGCCCGTCCAAGATCAGTCAATGTTCTTAATCACTGAGCCATCTCTCAAGCCTCATGGGTGGAAAGCTTTTACACTTCATTTTGAAGAAAGGAACTTGCATGTGTGTGTAAACTTTTAGTGACCAAAGCACATGCTCTGTTGATGACTTGTTTATTCTGAGCTTGATTTCTCGCCCAGTTGGTGTCTGGAGGCGTGAGGGATTGAGGCCGGCAAGCACTAACTAGTGTCAGCATTCGGGGAAGTACATTAGCCTAGACATCCAGAGACTGAGAGGGGAGTATGAAGATAATGATAGAGGCGCAGACATCACAAGTCTCCACACTGTGCCTAAGCACCTGACCACAGGGGCAAGTCTGAGCTCCAGAATTGACTGGCTGCTACCTTTGTGTCTCTCAGTCCTTTACAAAGTTGGTGGTCTAGAGATGAAAGACTTTTTCATCCTTGCTTGCTCAGATCACTGGTCCCCTGAATGAAAAGCAGCTTAGAGAGTTGGTTCCTGTCTCTGCTTACAGGCATTTGCAGTGACAGGAAACAGATTCAGTTGCTATGTTCAGATCTACTAACTGTAGATCTGAACTAACACCCAAGTGCCAGCTACAAGTGAGATTGGCAAGGGAAGCTGGAACCTGGAGCCTGCTAAGCGAGTACTCCATTGCTGAGCTATGTTCCAGGTTTTTCCTTTCCTTTTAATTTTCTTTTAGTTTGGAGGTAGATCTTACTAAGTTGGTCAGGCTGGCCTTGACTTCAGCTTCCGAAGCTCCTAGAATCTCAGCCTTGTGCTAGCATGCCCACCACCAGGCCTCTCACAGTCACCTCAATTCAACACAGTCTTTTGTATTCCTTATTTCTTTAATGGTAGAAAATGGATTTAAAAAAATACCACAAAAGGATTCTTGCACATTTTAAGCCTGGAATGTAGCTGCACTCGTGAGGTCTCAAAAATATCGTTGCCTAAACAACAATGCTAATTCACAGCGCTAATGTCAGTGACATGCCAATACGGACCGGAGAAATCTCACAAGGACCACACTTAGATGAAGAGCTCCAGGAATTTCCTTGCTGTTGGGAGATGGGGAATTAGTCTTCTCCAGGAACAATCCCCTGATGGATTATCTAACCCCAAGCAGTTGTAGCTGAATAAATCCACGTACGAGAAACACTACATAGAGTCAACAGATTGTATTTATACAAACACATTTGCATGTGTTTGTATAAATACACATATAATAAGTAAACAAAAAGAGATTCTGCATGTAGCAGTTGCTGGCGGGCACTGGAGTAGAGAGGGGAACATGATACAAACGCAGTCCTCAAGTATGACATTTTCAAAAATGTTTCAAAAGTAAATACAAAGGAATTTCATAGTGTAGTGGGGGGAAGGTTTGGAATATGGGGCTACAGAGACAGCCCAGTGGATGAAATACTTGATGGGCATTATGAGGAGCAGAGCTCAGACCCCCAGCACTGGGGTAGCCTGTAGCTCCGTATGCAGAAGGCAGAGCCAAGGTATCCCTGGGGCAAGCTGGCTGGCTAGACTAGCAGTGTTAGGAATGCCAGCTCAATTGATAGAACCTGCCCTGATGAATACTTTGGAGAGTGATTGAGGAAGACTTCTGCTGTTCTTGCATGCACACATGTGGCCACACTTGTGAAAAGATGTGCACACAGAGAGAAGCACATCACATACATACCCATACCCAAACAGATAATGACAACTAGAATACAAAATTTCTTAATAACATTTAAATTCTTTTATCTCTGTGTGTATATGTGTATGCTGGCACATGTATGTGTGCGTATGTGCACGTGTATGTGTGCTGGCACATGTATGTGTGTGCATGTCTATGTGCGCATATATGTGCGTGCATGCATATCTGGACATGTGTGTGTATGTGTGTGTGTGTGTACCCATACTCATGTACTACAAACACACACACATATCGGATCTTCTGAAGTTAGTTACAGGCTGTTATGAGTCACTCACTGTGGCTATTTGCAACTGAGCTCAGTTCCTTTGGAGGAGAAGCAACCACTCCTAACCACTGAGCCATTTCTCCAGCCCAGTAACACATTTTTAAAACCACAAACTTGGGAAATCGTGACATGAAGCTAGCACATTCACGCCTTATGTGTCAGTGGTATGTGAGGAGACAAGATGCCGTTGCCACCAAGGCCTCTTTTCTTGCTTATCAAGGCAAGTTTCCTTAAGATTTAGGCTTTTCCACAGATAAGAACTTTTTATTTGAGGAGGACTTAAGAGTTCACAAAGGGACTGCGCACTTTAACCAGTGCATGCTCTCCGGTGCTCTGTGAAGTGGGTCTTACTGAGTTCCCTGTGCTCTCACTTCTCAGGTTTAAGGAACGCCAACTTATCAAAGGCTTCATCTTTCAAATGCCCCTAGGAATTAGGAAGTGAGTCCTCCAGAAGAAATAACACGGGGCACTTGTCTGCTTGAAATGCAAGTGAGAAGAGATTGGAGCTTGGAAGGGGAGAAGGTGCCAGAAGCTGAGTTTTTGAAGTGTAGAATTTGCCTAGCACCGTCCCTCAGTGAGATCTAGGGCCTCCAGGCATGACCACACTTAAACCCCGACACTTTCATTGTGAACTGCTGAAGAATTCCCCAAACACCCCTCAGGAAGCTCGCTCCCTCCTTCTATCAAGTTCTGAGGAAGGGAAATGTCTATGGTATGTATGTCAGGTCGATTGGGTCTTGCTTTTAATTCAATCACTGTACAAGGCTTGCTTTCTCCACCTAGTGGCCAAGAATGGACCCAATGAGAGGAAGAGGGAAATAAAGGATAACCCAGAGGAGGAACCACAGATGGACTCTCCTGGATTAGCCGAATGCTCCTGCCGACTCCATACCAAGCCTTCACATCTGCCATCATTCCCGACCCATCAGGCAGTGGGAATGCTTCCAAACCTGACTGAGACAGAAGAACTCAAGTGACTTGCTCAAGTTCACACCAGTATAACAGCAACTGTCCTCTATTACACACTTGCTTCCAGAACTCAGGACGACAGGCAATTCCGGGATGCTTTTGAAGTAAAGTCATGATAAATATCAGTCCCTCAGTTTAGAGACAGAACCAATATCAGAGGATCTGGGATTGAGTGGTAAGAAAGACTAGTGTGTGTGTGTGTGTGTGTGTGTGTGTGTGTGTGTGTGTGTCAGAGAGAGAGGGGGTGGGAGGGAGAGGGAGAGGAGAAGGGAGAGGAAGAGGAGGAGAAGGAGAGGAGGGTAAAGGAGAGGGAAAAGAAGTGAGAGAGAGGGAGAGGGAGAGGGGGGAAGGAGGAAGAGGAGGATGAGGGGGAGAGGAAAAGAGGGAGAGGGAGAGGGAGAGGGAGAGGGAGAGGGAGAGGGGAGAGAAACACAGACACAGAGAAAAAGAATAGGTATGTATGAAGATACCCATGCACACCTGAGTGTATGAGAGTATATCCATTTGTAGGAGAGAATATGTGTGTGTGTGAGTGTAACAATAAATTTGAGTGTGTGGTTGACTATGCTCAGATGTCTTAGTGTGAGCTTGTTGATGTGTGAGTGTATACTTGTGAGTTCGATTATATGCATAGAAGTGTGAGACCCTGAGTGAGTGAGTATGCACTTGTATGAAATTGCATGTTTGTGTCTGTATGTCTGAGAGTCTAGGGAAAGGGTATGCATAGGTGTGTGTGTGTGTGTGTGTGTGTGTGTGTGTGTGTGTGAGTTCATGAGTGAATTTCCTTATGTGGGTGTAAAGATGAGCACGTCAGTGTGTACAGTTTTAGAAGTGTTTTAGAATGGGAGTGTTCATTTGAGGTGAAAGCGTGCGTGAGCATCAGTGCTTCTGAATCTGTGAGTCTAAGTGAGTGTAAGAATGGAAGAGCGTCTTGTGTGTTTTTGAGTGCGCAGACTTGCATGTGAGCACGTGGGGGTTACATTTGTGTGGGAGTGTGGGATTGTCAGATTTGGAGTGTAAGGAACTCTGAGTCTGTGAATATACAATGTGATTATGTGAACACGTGTACACGAATGTGTATTAGTGTGTGTACCAGTGTGAATATAGGCTATTCTGACTGAGTATCGGTGCGTACAGACAAGTGTGTCTGAGTGTGAGTGTGTGTGTGTGAGTATAGGCACGTGAGTGTTAAGCGTGCATGAATATGGGTGTGCACATGAGTATGTGCTTGGCCATAGGTGTGAGTATGCGAATTTTTGAATTTTTGAGTGTGTAAGTGTGAGTGGATGTATGTGTATGTGAAGATGTGAACATGAGTGTTTTGCATATGCGCAACTATGTGTGTGTTTCTGAGTGTATATGAACAGACATATGTTGATCAAGGTGTGAATGTGCATCTGTCTGATCAGCATGTGGGCTGAAACACTACTCCTAAGGAGGTTCCACCAGTCTAGTCATCAGGTTTCTGTGCCCTCATGTCCTTTGCTTCCAATTGAATCCAGAAGGGAACACCTAGAGGAGCTGTCACGTTACAACTGCTCGCGGCCCAGTGTGAAGTTAACAAAGTACACAGTGACCTTATCAGGAAGGAGGTTGGGCATGCAGAAGGGAGTCGGGAAGATACTCTTTCAAAAGAGGATGGACAAAGGGGCAAGGAAGGGAATGGGGGAGATGAAACCTACCTCAAAGTAAAAATGAAACGGAATAAAAGAGCATCTTGTCACTTCTTGCTTCTCAGGCAAGCGCCTGCCACGCCACACTGACACTCTTGTCCCTCTGACAGTTAGACCATCATAAGAAAGTCATTGTAAATCCTTTCTTGTTACTGAAAGTATTTACAATTAGTTAAAAAATAATGTACGAAAGGCCATAGAGTACTTGCTGCCTTTATACAAGACTCGAGACTGGTTCCCAGCACACATATTGGGGGGCTCATAACAGCCTATAACACGAGCTCCTAGTGATCTGTGCCCTCTTCTGACCTCTGCAGATTCTCTCTCTCTCTCTCTCTCTCTCTCTCTCTCTCTCTCTCTCTCTCTGTATTTGACATACACACTGAATAAATAAAAACAACAAAATTAAAATAAAACAATACATAAACCCAGTGGTAACTGGTAAGTTTGGGAGCACAGAATGCTTGGTGAATGGTACTATAAATCTTGGCATTTCTTGGAAAATGAATCCAAACTCAACTATTACCCTGAATCAGTCTTGTGTTGGCAGTGTAAGCACGGAGCCCATGCCATCCCATTCTGAGATATGAGTGACATCATAGTAGGAATAAAGGGTACAGGCCTGGGGAGATGGCTCAGTGGGCCTGTAAAAGAGAAAATCCCTGAAAGCTGAAGGGCTGGCTAGCCTGAGGTACACAGCAGAGAACAGAAGACAGAAGTCTCAAAGCCCAGCACCCAAGTGTGTTTTCTGACCTCTATGGGTATGATGCAGTGACGGTGAGCAGACAGACGGACAGATGGACAGACACACACATCTCTCCTACACTACACTGATAAGACAAGAAAGATGCAATGCTTGCAACTTTACACACAAATGTAATTACTAGGAATGCTAACCACAGGTCTATAGAGCTGGCTCGACAGCTAAGAGCATTTGCTGCTCTTTCAGACGACCTGAGATCAGTTCCCAGCACCCACACGGTGGCTCACAGCTGCCTGTAACCTCAGGTTTGGATGACCCAGTGCCCTCTTTCCCTCTCCACAGGCTCCTGCTCATACATTGTGCATGGAAATGCATGCTGGTTCGCATATTTAGATATTTTTAATTACTAAACAGAATTAAACATGAAGAGATTAATTTGATTACACGCAGCCCTAACCTCCCTTCCCCTAAAGTGGACCCAGAAGCACAGGAGGCTGTGAACAAGGGTTTGAAACTAACTCATCGCCCTGGGTCCTGGGAAGTGGTCTGCATCATGGTATTTGATAACAATCCCCAATTGAATGAGTTTTACAGCTTTTAGGCATTCCCCTTGGATTTTCTTGTTTCATACAGAAGCTCTGCTCTCAGGCGTCCACACTTTTCAAAGAAGAAAACTGTGATTCTCGCCATTTTTTAGTGCGTCCTCCAAGACTGCAAAGTTAACGGAGGGAGACACCACTGAGAGTGCTGGCTCTCAAGACAGAGCCCTATTATTTACAAGTAGAGAATGTGTTTTGACACTGTGTCCCTGTGACCATCCCCCATAGGAGCTTGGTGATAGACAGCAGGCGGGGGTGACCAGTGGGTGCCATTGCTGATGGTTCGAGGAGCTGACTGGACCCAGACAGGATGCTGTCACTCAGGAAGGTCTCATTGTTTGTCACCACAATGAGGCAGTCACTAACATCATCTTGGAATCTTTTCTCTCCCAACTGAGCCGGGAAGATGTCAACAGACAGATACCAGAATGACTGAGCCTGGCATCTCTCTCTCTATATATATATCTCGTTATGAACATGGTGGGGCTTCCAGCTAGTCTGACATTTTACAGGATGGGCCTTGCACTTCTAAAGCGCCTGTCTCAAAGAGACAGGGAGCTGTACCTCTGAAATCGTTAAGTCAGTTTCTCCAGGTTTGTCAGAAGCCTGTCAGTCATCCAGGCCCCATTCGAGGGGAAGAGAATTAAATTTTATTTCTTAAAAATTAAATAAGATCTTCAAGGAAATGGATGGATGGATCTCGGAATTATTATATTAACCCAGACTCAGGGAAACAAACATTGTATGTTATTTCATAAGCAGGTCCTCTCTAATTTTTACACACATGCATCTGTGGTAGTGAATGTGTGCAAGAAACTAGAGAGGGGTCCATGGGGGTGAGAAGACTGTGATGGAGGTAGAACGGATAACTGGGGGAGGGAAATAGAAGAGGAAGTTCTGCATAGGCTGGAGAGACGGCTCAGAAAAGAATAATGGTCTGTGTTACAGAACGGAGTGTGAGCAGAGACCTGTACACATTGACTTTTGAGCTCCTCTCAGCCAAGGGCTGGTCCACAGAAGGCACTCTGCACCTATTCAGACAGCCAGTGCTTCTAAGTGCACTGGCTTTCGCATGCAGGAAGCCAACCATCAGGAGAAGGCCTTCAATCAAGGAGAAAATAATCCAAAGTGAAGATAAATACAGGGCTGTGAGACTGCTGGTCCTCAGATCTGCTGTGTGCTGGGCAGCTGCTGGGCCACTTAGAAAGCTGTCTTAGTCTTAGAAAACAATTGCAGTGACCATGATAGCATCCTCTGTAAGGAGGCTGAAGAGCTGGGTTTATCTCACTTGTCCGGATAGTGAGGACCATCAAGGCCTTTCCAAAGCTTAGCCCTCTGTTTTCTGGCGCTCTGAGATCTTAGCTCTCTGAGCTTCAGTGGGGCTCAATGACTCTGTACCATGTCCACTTTCCCTTAGTTTTCTTTGAGCATCTAAAGTTTTAGCGTCATTTACACGTTATGTCATAGCTTGTTTTCTACTTGCCTGCTTAGAATTATTTAACATTCTCTCTCAGCTTTATACTGTGGTGAATGCTACAAGGTGTTTTTTGGTTTTTTGGTTTTTGTTTGTTTGGTTTTTTTTCAGTTCGGCTTGCCTGTGATACTTTGTGGTGTGTGTGTGTGTGTGTGTGTGTGTGTGTGTGTGTGTGTGTGT
>JANHMN010000020.1:44519141-44537063 GCA_030674055.1 Rhabdomys pumilio | reverse complement strand
AAATGCTTTAAAAAAATTCAATCTCTTTCAAATGCAGTCTTTTAAAATTCAAAGTTTCTCACCTGTGGGATCCTGTCAGAATCAAAATTAAGTTAGATATTATCTTACTCCAATAAGAAAAAATATGTGGGCAGAGTCACAGTCTGAACCAAGCAAAACCAAACTATAAACAGCTCAATGACCAATATCTGGGATTCACTCACCATCTTCTGGGCTCCTCCAAGGGGCTCGGGTCACTTCTCCAGCTCTGCCCTCTGCAGCACACAGGTTGCCTTCTAGGCTCCACTGGTTTCTCTCAGTTGGTGCTGTTTTTAGTGGTTGTTCTCTGGTACTCACATCTTCAAAAATTACGGGATCTTCTGGTGCAGTTGAGCTGTGCTTCCACCAATAGCATTTACAAGGGTGTCTTCTGGACTCCAGGCCTGTGACACAGTGCCTAGCCTCAGATGCTCTCCTTGACTCCTTCATGCCTTCAAAACCAGTACAATCTGGGTGACTCTTCCACTATCCAGGTTAGCTGCCAGCAGGAGACAAGAGCATGGCCACCTCCAGAACACAGCTTGCATGTGGCTTTACCTCAGTGACACTAATCTCTTAATCACAGCTGACTCTTCAGCCTCAGCTGACCAATGTGCCTTATGCCAGCAAAGTAAAGGCTTTACTTCAATGGTTCTGCATCTCTTGTTAGCTACAGCTGATTCTTCAGTCCCAGCAAATCAGAACCATAGATTCTCAACTCAAAACAGTCAACAGCCCTGACAGAGTCTTTAAGTGAAACTCAAACTTCCCTCTGGAACTTGACAAGTCAGGCCTCTGCTGTCAGTATTGCCCTCAACTTTCTTATCTTCCAACATCTCAGGTCAGATAGAAGAGATCACCAGGTTCCCAATGCTTAGTGACTTTTCTCACCCAAAGTTCCAAAGTCCTTCTTCCACAATCCTCCCCAAAACAACACGGTCAGTTCTGTCTTAGCAACATCCCACTATCCTGGTACCAACTTCTGTTCTAGTTAGGGTTACCACTGCTATGATAAAACACCATGATCCAACGTAAGTTGGGAAGAAAAGGATTTATTTGACTTACACTTACGAATAACATCCATCACTGAGGGAAGTCAGGATTGGAGCTCAAACAGAGCAGGAACCTGGAGGCAGATGGTGATGCAGAGACTATGGAGATACGCTGCTTACTGGCTGCTCAGTCTGCTTTCTTGTAAAACCAGCACCACCAGCCCAGGGATGGTAGCACCCACAAAGGGCTGGCCCTCCCTGATTAATCGTGAATGCAAATAAATCGGGAATTGAGCCCCAAATAAAGCAGGATCATAGACTTGGCATATTAAGTAGTGCTTTTGAAGAAAGGGAGGGCATACATGTCTGGGAGTTTGATTCCTATACCTTTTATTTGACACTGAATGTCTTGATGGATGCTTTGAAACTTTTAGCACTTTTCTGCCACTCTTTCCTTTTCCATTATTCCTTAGGTGAGAGGAAGTTCACCCCACAGGATGTTACGAAACCCAGAAAAGCAGGATCACCTTGCACTCTGAGAGAGCCTTCCTCCTCCTCCTCTTCCTCTTCCTCCTCCTCCTCCTCCTCCTCCTCCTCCTCCTCCTCCTCCTCCTCTTCCTCCTCTTCTCCTGTGCTTGCTTCTTTACAGCCTTCCTTCCTGTTCTTTCTCACGTGAGCAGAAGATCCCTCCTCTTGGCTTCAGGTTTGCATCTATCTCTATATCCTTAGCACAGGGTACAAAATGTGATCAAATCGTTCACCTGTCTTACATGAGCCCTTAAATAACAGCCTGGGTTGGCAGAATATGACATGACTCCTTTTAGCTTTTTGGGGCCATAAGCCTAGTGCCTCCCTCCTATGGTATTCAATACCATTGCGTGCTTACCACTGCTCCAGATCTCTCCCTCTCTCTCTTTCTCTCTCCCCCCTCTCTGTCCCCCTTTTTCTCTTTCTATACACACACACACACACACACACACACACACACACACACACACACAGAGAGAGAGAGAGAGAGAGAGAGAGAGAGAGAGAGGAATATTTTATCTGGGGAAGCCTTACTCTCTCTACCTCTTTGAAGCAATGTCTTTAGCAGGGACTCCATAAGTGGCCCTCTACACGAAGCTGGAACATTTTCTTACCACCCCTGAATATACCGTGGTGTTTTCTCCTATAAAGGTTTCTTTTCTAGCAGACTAATCAATACCCTCTCCTTCCTAGACTCAAGGGGAAAATTGACAATTTCTTCTGAATTTTAACCCCTTGGCTGCAGTGCTGAGCCTGGCACACTGAAGAAGAAGCCACAGATTTAGAGATCAGTATCAGAAGTTGTGTTCTCATGCTAATTATGTAACCCAAAAACCTATTTGTCGTGCCCTGCACATAGGCTAAAAGAAGCTTGGCCCTAGTTGGCTCTGATTGGGAAATAAAGTTGCCAATGTCCATTGACTGGGCAGAGAGACAGAGGTGGGATTTTTAGAATTCCTGGGCAAGAAACACAGAGAGGAAGAGTCTGCCATGAAAAGGGGGTAGGACACAGACAGGAGGGAAAAGGTGCAGGAAAGACCCCACAGATATGTAAGAACTGGAGAAAGCAGCCCAGGGGCCACTCTCCCATTGGATCTGGGGTAGCAGAGATGAAATATAGATTTAGCAAGTACTAACTCAGAAATATTGGAGGGGCATGTGTTAGCCATGTGGAGGTCCAGTAGTGGCCCAGCCATTGAGCTAGTTAAGGCATATTAAAAAATAAGTCGGCATGTGTATCTTTCATTTGTGGATCCAAAACATTTAGGCCGGTGTCGAGAAACGCGTTTGCGTGAACCCACCAAAAGAATAGAGCAGATTTATTTATTTATCGCGAGAAGCAGTGTCTGTGTGCCTCACATTCCCAAGCATTTGCATGCCTCACTCCTTGGTTTAAACATTGCCTTCTCCATGACCAGTGAGGCCACCTCGGATAGAAAGAAAAGACAGACCACAAATCTAGCTACCTAGTTTTGATTCAACTCTAAAGCTAACAAATAAAAGATTTGAGCAAGCCATGTAGTATCATTTATGAACAAACATCCAAACATCTTAAAAGGGCTTTTTTTTTTTTTTTTTTTTTTTTGGCATAGTCTTACTATGTAGCCCTGGCTGGCCTGAGACTCTTTATGTAGACCAGATCTACCTCAAACTCACAGATCTCCACCTCCGCCTCCGCCTCCGCCTCCGCCTCCGCCTCCGCCTCCGCCTCCGCCTCCGCCTCCGCCTCCGCCTCCGCCTCCGCCTCCGCCTCCGCCTCCGCCTCTCCCCCTCCGCCTCCCCATGTGCTGAGATTAAAGGTGCGTACCACATGCTTGGCTGGATAGTAACAGCCTATCAGTTATCCCTACAACTCAGAAATACATGAATACAGTGCTGTTGGATAAACTAATAACAGTTGGGGCATGGAATGGACACAAGTTAGAGTTAATTTGTTTTTCTAGTTTTAATTGTCCTTAATTTTTCAGTGGTGGGTAAATGCATAAAAATATATTTGCTAGTGAGAGTACAGATTCATTGTGAAGCTCCCCAGTTACTGACTTACCCATTCTGATAGATAGGTAGATTTTGGGTCTGGTTAGTTTTTCTCTGTGATACTTTTTTTTTTTTTTGATAGAGGTTATAGTATTTTTTTTTAAGTAGAAGAATGTTCATATATATATATATATATATATATATATATATATACACATACATATATATATATACATACATACATATATATATGAGAAATTAATACTTAATTGATTATGATTTCTATTAAAACAGCAATATTTGCTAAGAAGCATCTCTGAGGGTCAGCATACTGATTTGTAGTTACACATGAATAATTATTATCATATAGACACAATAATGAGTTTCTTTAATGACAGGGATATGTTCTGAGAAATACAGTAGGCAAGTGAATCACTGGGAAAATATTTTTACGTGTTACTTGTACAAATAAAGGAAGTGAAAATATTCCTTAGAAATATGTCACAGAGTACTGCTATTTTTTTTATATTTTTATTTTTAAAAATATCCAATTTACTTTTTTTCACAATATATATATTATACTGGGTTATTCTACAGTACAGATTCCTATTTATTTATTTAATTAATTTTTAATTTTTTTATTATCAAATTATAATTTTTACTTTTTAACACAGGAGTTAAAAACACAAAAAGGCAGGCTGTAGGGAAGGGGAAGACACAGGAGCATAGGTGTTCAAGGGGAGTACAGATATCTTTCAGAACAGGGTATCAGCTGGGTGAAGGTTCAGGGGACAGGTCACTATGACTCTGTCTATGATTCACTTGTCTTTATCTATGTTGGTACTATCCTCCAAGGCTGCCTATTTACAAGGTCTATGACTTCTCAGGCTGGTAAATTTCCACAGAAGCTGCCTGTTTACAATAGCTTATAGCCATCTGTTTCAGTGTTTTTCCACAGAGACCCAAGACTTTGTGTTAGCAGGCATGTATGTCAGGCCTATTGCTGATTTTAGGCTTATGGCTGATTTTAGGCCTTCAGTGTATAAGCAGGGCTGCCCCTGTTATCTCCTCCCTTCTCCAAGTATAGAAAAGCCATGGTGATTCTAATTTTAAGAAGGTGGGGATAGAGGTCTGACCTCAAGTAATTAAAGGGGACCATGTAATGGCTCTGGTCCTCCTGCTGTTGTCCAGTGAGGCATGAGGGCCATAACCATCCTGATGTCTTTTTCCTGGAGTGGAGATACTTTTGACATCAACTCCTATGCAGTTAGGCTTGTCCCTCAGGGAACCCAGAAAGATATTTTTAACTTTTATTTATATTCCCTTGCAGTGCTTAGCCTTGCAGCCTAAGCAAGAATTCAGATCGCCAGTTAGAGGAGGTTCTGGGTGGCCCCTCTCTGCTTAGTCTAGGGGCAGAAGTTTCCTCTTTTAGATTGGGTGGAGATGAAATTTGAGAACACCCTGGATAAAGTAACAACCTCATCTTGAGTCTCATGGTCTTCCATAGCTAACTTATGATAATGTATCTGAATAGGTTTTGCTATCAAATTATCTATCTGTTGTTTCACAAAGTTAGTCAGCCTATTTAAGGCCCAGGGACCAAAAGAAATAAGCAAAGGTAACCCAATTAATGGCCCCAAGATGGAAGGAAGTAGGGTTGACAACCATGGAGAGGTTGAAAACCAATTCTTGTACAAGCTCTCATCTTTCTCTTTCTTTTTCTGTCTTTTCTCAAGGCCTTCTCTGACCTTTTTCATGCTCTCTTTAATCATCCCTGTCTTATCTATGTAAAAGCAACATTCTTCTTTACGGGCTGTACACAGTCTAGAGCTGTACACAGTCTTTTCTATTGTAAAAGAGTAAATCAAGTCCAAGATGCTTTTTATTTGTAAGTTCTTTATAACACTTTTACTAAATTCATTTTTAAAACCTAGTAACAGAATATACAATAACAACTGATACATTTTTTTTCAGAACTCACTTGTCTTAGGATCTAATAGTAAAGACAGTGGCTTAAATGCAATGCCAATAACACATAAAATAATTAATAAACTGAGAAAAGAAGGGAATTGACTAACCTTCTAAAGATATTGACAAATCAGCAGGCAGTGTTATACTTCATGATGAGGGACTAGAGATGATTCTACTAAAACCACAATCAAGGGAAAGGTGGGAAATAAAAATCAATATCTTTCATATGCCCAAGGTACTCATGGGAAAACAGTGGGCAAGCTAAAATGAGAATCAGAATAACTAGAGAGATGATTAAAAATGCCACTCTTCTGAATTATAATATTTAGTATATGTAAAAACCTAGTCAATGGAAGTACAAAAAAAGATTCAGGAGGATGTAGACCTGTGTAAAATACATGAAAAGTTTCCCCAAATAGGTCCAGTAAGTAGCCTGGTAAAAGGTTTAACAAATACTCTGTTAAGATCGTCAACAGGTATAACATAGGAAATAGTAACACTTCTTACATTCGTGTGAAATAAGTATAAACCCTTCAAAATGTGTAACAAATGTCAGAAGGCAGAGAGAACATTATGTTCTTGCACCTTCTGTATTAGTGTTAGTTTTTACATGGCTGTTGTTCTTAAATGTTGCCAGATATGCTTAGTATGATCCTAGTTAGAAATCTAAAATGATTCTTTAGTACATATTGAAATTCCTCTTTAGAAAAATTAGATTCCCGGGCATATTGGCTCATGCCTTTAATCCTAGTACTCGACAGGCAGAGGCTGGTGGATCTCTGTGAATCTGAGTCTAGCCTGGTCTACATAATCAGTTCCAGGGCAGACAGAGCTACATAATGACATCCTGTCTTGAAAACCAACCAACCAACCAACCAACCAACCAACCAACCAACCAACCAACCACAACAAAAATACAGAAAGAAGCAAGGATTGCTGTGTCTTGGAAATGCAGCCATAGGGTTAGTTACTTGGAAGGGTCTAGGAATGAAGATGTAAAACAAAATAACAATAAATGTTACTTAAGTAACAGTAAGTGTTGAGAGGCAGGTTTAGGAAGCAACCTTCTTGCTGTTGTGGCTGCATATGAACATCCCCTGACATGTGGTGTACAGAGGTCCTGATCTTCAATCCTTAGCACTATTTAGAGGCAACATGTCATAAAGTGTGGACCAACTTTGATAAATTCGTACTTCAGTGGATTACCAGAAGACAGAGCCTAGTTGAAGCAAGTAGATTATTGGAGCTATGACATGGAAGTTTGCTTTCTCCTTACCCCTCCCTTATGTTGTTTTTTTTTTTTTTCCATTTTCAGGCCACTATGAGGCGAGTCACTTTGCTCCTGGGATACTGTTACCATAATCCTCCTTTACAGCTCCTGCTTGAGGCTAAAGATGTGAGCTGCTGTTCCAGTTGCCTGATGCCAGCCACCTCTGTTCTCCGGTCATGCACTAGCAACTCTCTAGAACAGCAAGGCCAAAATAGATCCTTTCTCCTCTAAGCTGCCCTGCCTATGGTGTTTTCTCACAGCAATAGAAATCATGACTCATACAGAAGTAACCCTAGTGCAGGGGTTACATCGAAAATGAATGCACTCGCTGCACAACGCTGCCAACCCATTTAATCCCTGGAGCTCGTGCTAAAAAGTCCGACCCCGTGGTTCACGTTTGTTAATCCCAGCACTCCTATGACAAGATGGGAGAGTCACCCTGCAATCGGTGAGGCCAGCTACCTTGGAGTAGGAGTCTTGGCAGATGAAATAACAGGAAAGGCCCTGATTCAACAAGATGGAAGGGGAGGGCTGTGGGGGAGGTGGGACTGTGGGGCGGGTGGACCATACCACAAGACAGAAGAACTAGTAAGGTTGATGCAGGTTCAAAACCCCAGTAAATCTCATCACCGAAAATGGTAGGCGTTAGAATCAGCTCTCTGTCAGACTCTACCTGACCTGGAACACGTGATCATGGCACCCCACTAGGAGGACCATGGCACCCCACTAGGAGGACCATGGCACCCCCCTAGGAGAACCATGATGAAGGACAACACTTAAAGTCCTTCCCCATGCAAATAAAGCATTCCTATCATCTCAGACTGAGCCAATGAGGAGCATCTACCCCTGGATCCCACCCTATCTCCAAAGTGTTTATAAGGTCCCTGTCCACAAGGAATAACGTGCATGAGTTATTTCACCACGGATCGTCTGAGGGTGACTGTCTTATTGACCTGCAGCACTCCAGGGAAGAGTTTTCTCTGGCTGCCGATGTCATTTGAAGTTGATTGCAGACATCCTCCCACTGAAACCACTTGCCACTTGCCTGCCCTGGCTTTCCCTTGAAGAGCTGTAACATTTAGGCCTTTCAGGTCAGGCCAGAGAACGACAGGACCTTTTATTCTGGTTGGGCTAGGGATCCCTGGGTTACATCCTGTCCTTAAGCAGCCCACCTGCTGCATTCTGACATTCCAGGCAGGCATGCAACCTGACATTGTACTGACTGTGTTCTGCCTTCCCTGAGCAGCTGGCCTGCTATACTCTGGTATCCCAGCAGCAAGGCAGAAATGCAGACCAACAGAGAACTAGGTCCCCCAAATTGTCCTCTGACCTTCACATGCATGCCACAGTACAAGCATGTCTGCATACACACACACACACACACACACACACACACAGTCATTACGTGTGAGCTTTATGAAAATTAGCTTGTCCTTTAGGATGGTTCTGTCCTCAGCCTCTCACTCAGCCAGAGGAATATTCTTTTCTTATGTTTGATACAGCTTGATTACAGAATGTGAAAGATGGTCCCTATGTGCTCCTCTGGAGGCCCAAGCTAATGGCTAGATGGTATACAGGGATTCCCCTTCCATGATGACTATGCAACGGTGACAAGCAAGCCCTGCTATAGCTTTCATGGAATCATGCTTCCTAATGTCCCGTTGGCTGATGCAAGTGACACAGCCAATCCTGTTGTCAATTTTTTCCCATGCTTTTCAACATCTGCACTGCACACAACCAACAGTAATTGTGCCTCGGGATCTCTCGCCCGGGATTTCAAGATTCGGTAACAATATGTGCCGTGTAACATTTAGTAAGTAGAAGCACGTAACTAGCTTAGGAACTTGAGCCTTTTGGAAGAGAGAAGGCTTAGTAGTAGGAATTTCTCAGCTTAGATTTTCTGTGCTTTTGTGAGCATAGTAAACCCAAGACTTTACTTCAAGAAGCTAATCTGTGTAAAGACACGCATAAGCCCCAGAAAATAGGTCAGTAAAGCAGGAACTGAGTAATAACTCTAATTTTAAAACTGTTGCTTTCATAACAGAACTTAGTGGAATTCCTCATTCATTCATTAAAATTCATCCATTGGCCCATTTCTTTGGGTGTACAGGTGTGCTTGTGCCTTTGGGCATATGTGGAAGCCAGATGCCAGCACTGAAGATGTTTTCCTTAATCAAGTCCCCACTAGTGTTGGAGGAAGACTCTCTAATGGAAGTCAGAAATGGCTGTCTCATTCCAGGGATTCTCATACTATTTGCCTGTCCCCACTCCTGGCTGAGGTTACAGGTATGTGACACCGTGCTAGCTTTTTTGCACGGAAGCTGGCATCTGAAGTCAGGTTCTCATGCCTGTGTAGCATGGATTTTGCCCTCTGAGGCAACTCTCAACCTCTGGAAGTCCCTTAAAACGGAGACAGTGGCAGGGAGCAGTTTTGTGCCCTGGTATGATGTTATTCACTGTATATTTCTTTTGTTTCTTTTGTCATTTATGACAGGCTCTTGGCAACTCTGTGCAGAGAGGTGCTCATCCTGAGCTGCAGCACAGGGAGGAACATCTAGACTGAACTCAAAGGTCTGTCCCCAGCTGTCATTGGCCAATGCATTTTCTCAATGAGTGAGGCAGACTCCTGTGACATTAAGCAATCTGGAAAATCTTCAACACCTTCACACAGGTATACAAGATTTTAGACCATGGAAGCCTGAAATATTTTGAAGGTACTTCCTAATTGGGCATATTTAATGTTCACTTTTTCCAGTTAATATGTACTTAATTGCTTTCTGAATGTACTTTCAAATATAAGTCCCTAAAATAAAGCTGAAATTGTGCAGTAGCCACAGACTGATTCTGGAAGCTTCCTCAATTGCTATAGAAAGGCAGTCCTGTACTCTCAAAAACAGTTTATAGAAAATAAAATAAAACAAAGTAACTTGTAGGAGTGGATACCTACAAAGTAACTAGCCTTTGTCTTTCTCATCTGCCAAATCATGTGATGTTTATGAGGAAGTTTCTGGGAACTCATCCAAAAGGCATCTTACCAACAATGCCAACTTCTGTTGACACTAAGTCCACACATGTGATGTTTTCTTGCAATATTTTGACTTGGCTCAGCTTTGTAAAGGTTTGAATTTGCAACAGTTGACCAAAGCTGATGTTTGGAATGCTTAGTCTCCTGTAGTGGCACTAGTGGGACACTGTGGAGCCTTGATAATGTGGGGCTGGTTGGCAGGACCTAGTCACATGCTTTTAAAAGTGGTAGCCCAGCCCCTGGTTCTAGCCTTGTTTTCTGCTTGCTGGCCTACTGTGAGGTAAGTAGACTAGACACTGCTACACTCTTTCTGCCCTGAGTTGAGCCGTTCCATCAAACCTTGCCTGCCAAGACGCATTGAAATGCTGTGAAATTATGAGCCAAAATGAATATCACCCCTCAATTCAGGCATTTCTGATCACAGGAACAGGGAAGTTATGATGAACTTCTCCTTGCATAATGGAATATTCAATACAAAAGGAATAATCTAACATAACTCGCCATTGTAAAAGTAATTTTTATTTTCCTCCTGTAATTGTTATCTCCAAGGCTTTCTGCTTCCATTTGCTAATCTAGGCCTAGTCCTGGGAGCTTTTAGCCTCCATACAATCTTATCTAGGCCTAGAATATTTTCAACCTCTGAGATTTACTATTGAATAGCTCACCCCTTCCTAGTTCTTTCTGACTTCTTTCTGGCTGGATCAACTCAGCTGTTCTGATTCAAACTCCTCCCCTAGCTGACTGATTCAATCTGACTTCTCTCAGCCTCTGATTTGCTCTGCTTGGCTTCAAACTAACTCTGGCAATCTGTTCTAATCTTCTAGCTCCTACTCCTTCTCTGGTTTGTTTTGTCTTTACCTGTGCCTAGCTTGTTCTCTCTCTTTAATCTGTCTCTGTGAGACCCTCCCGGCAAACCTGCCTCCTCTCCCTCTTTGTGCTGCTCTACTCTCCCTTTTAACTCTACTACTCTCCACGAACTCCACCATATCCTGTACTGTATGTACTCTCTTCCTCCTATACTGTCTTTTTCTTCCTTAAGTAACTTCCCTTTCCTCTTTTCTCATGAGAGTTGGGCAGATCCTATTCTGTCAAATCTTTCTCCGACTCATCACTTTGTCTGCCACTCAGTTAGCCATCACTTTCAAACATGGGTGTTTCCTTTTACAAACTAACTTTACCTTCATTGTTTGGGATTAAAGGTGAATACTAAGGGTGCGTCTGTATTCCAGCCAGAGAGATTAAAAGAGTGTCCTAAGGGCTGAGCCACACCCTAACTAGAAACAGGTTCAAATACTGTAACACATCATGCCGGTTCACAAAGAAAAGCATGCACATTGTAAAACTGTTTATACTGTGAAGGAGACCAGCAATGATTACGTAGTTCTAATTAAGCAGGATGAGATGGAGGCCAAAGACAGAAGGGGCTTTAAATTACTTCTGCTTCCATCCAAAATGGCCCATTTCCTGGATCTTGCTCAAAGCTAGCTTTTTTGGAGGCCCGTGGATAGACTTTCCCAGGAAGGATCTGAAAATTCTCACCCTTACAGCATCTAATCAAGTTCTTACTTTCACTTATACAGACCAATAGGCAGTATGGATCCTGCCCTGACATATCAGACAGAGAAAGTGGGTCCAACCCTGCCTCACACCCTACCTGATAGAATATAAAAGCTCGGGGTCTCCAAGAGTGTGGACAGGTTACATCCTGGATCCTGTTCCCTCATGAGGAGTCTGTCTGTTTGTACTGTGGGAAACACTACTTTCACTTTTCACAAGTCTTGGCTGTGTACCATGATTACCAACTTCCAGCCTGGCATTTCCTTACTCAGGGAAGAAACAGACCCAGGAAAAGACCCCTAAGCTGCAACATTGTATCAACTTCCAGCACTGTCTCTTAGGAATAATCATCATACTGAAATTGGCATTTGTCCTCAATCCGCATTTGTTAGTTTACATTCAAACTAACCACACAGGTTTTGATAACTTCAATCAAATATTGCACTGCACTGTGTGAATACTTCACAATTTCCTTTTCTATTGTGGATGGATTAGATCCAGCTGGAGCGACTAAAGGCAGCACAGCAAAATGCCTACGTTTAGTTGTCTGCTCATATGCATGAGGAAGTTTCTTTAAGGCATAGATTATACATAACTGCTCCCTTATTAGATCCCAAGGCTCTCATCCAAAAGATTGACCAGTTTAAGTTTTTTAATGAGCATAGCATCATTAAAGCTTTCAATTTTGCCACTCCCCAATGGAAAGGAAAGATTCTTTATATATTTATTGTCCACAGGCATCTACTTTTATAAATAGCCTATTCATGTATCTGTCTACTTTTCTCCTTATGTTATTATTATCTAAGTATTATTTATATATTTTGGAGACTAAAAATATATAGTCCCAATTAGAACGTGAATAGGGAGAGAGCTTTAGTAGGGAAATTACCCTCAAATAAATTTCACTGAATAGCTAATGTGTTTTCAAATAGCAGAGAAACATCAGTGTTATTTTTGAAGACACAGAGATAAATTTGTGATATATATATATATATATATATATATATATATAGTGACAAATGGATGCAATTATTAAACGCCCATAAAAATCAAAATAAATGAGAACAATGCCAGCATACAAACGAGGCTCATATTTGCATAATATTTACAGACCTATAAAATATAAATAAAAAGGTTGATTTAACTAAAAAGAGCAGCATAATTTTACTGCCGATTAGAAGATTTGTGTGGGTGTGTGGTACCCAACAAAGCTAAATCCTCATCTCCTACAATGGAAACTCACTAGACAACTATAAATTAAAAGTAAATAGATAGATAAATAAACTAAGTATCCTTAGAAATATGAGGGAATCGGCTAAATAGTAAATTGGTGAACAAATTAAAGCAGTTTCTTCTTTGAGAATAGCTGAAAGGAGGAAGGGGTGAAAGAGAAGATGCTCACATTCTCCATGGACACTATTGCCAGTACTCTTCCAAACTTCTGCATGTAGACATGCGTGCGTGTGTCTGTCATCCTGGCAGCCAGGAGGCTGAGAACAGAGATCTGTGAGGCTGAATTTTAGAAGTACGGACCAGAGAAAGCATTTTAAAGTCAAGTTTAAATGGCAGTGAGACTCAGACAGGGATGACAGGAAGTGGGGAAAATGGGACCCAGGGGGTTGTGGAAGCATTGGGGAAGAGGAAGAGGCAGAGGGGAATGGACAGAGAGGAGAGCTAGGTTAAATGGAGGCGATGAAGGTTATGAGCGTGGGGATCCGAAGTGTTCATGCCAGGTGTTACCAAAAGGCAAGCTATCAGTCAACAACTGTGCTAATGAAGTCAACAGAGTTCTTGAAGGATGAAACAGGAAGAGTCAATAAACGGATGAAATAGTGTTGCCCATCAGAGAAACATAAATCTAAATTCCATCAAGATTCCATCTCAGGCAGTCAGACTGGCTGTTATGAGAAAAACAAATGTTGGAGGCTGGAGAGATGGCTCAGCAGTTAAGAGTGTACCACTCTTGCAGAGGACCTAAGTTCATTCCCAGCACCCATGTTAGATGGCTCACAACTGCCTATAACTCCAGCTCTAGCAGGACTTGACACCCTTAGCCCCAGAGAGCACTTGTATGTAAATCTCTCTCTCTCTCTCTCTCTCTCTCTCATACACACACACACACACACACACACATGAACTAAAACTATTCACTACACAGCTGGAAGGGAAGGAGGCTGAGCATACATCCTGCTCAGGGACTGAGTCTCAGACATTGGTTTTACCAGCAGGGCTTTCTCCTGGTTATAAATAAATGCAAATGTTCTCAGCATCAATAGCATTTGCTGTCTACATAAACAGTTTTCTGGTGTATTGATCAGGTTTGGTTTATGTGTATTAAGTAATCTCACCTAAAGAAGTATACAATATACTCTGAAACAGAAAAATACATCACAGACATACTTAAAAATAAATCTCAATTCCCCAATAAAAAGACACAGACTAATTTAACAGAATAAATAAAAAAAATAAACAAGATTCATCTTTCTGCTTCATCCAAGAAATACATCCTAAAATATCAAGAATACACATCACCTCAAGGTAAAAGAGTGGGAAAAGGTATTCCGAGCAAATGAACATGAGAAACAAGCCAGTATAGCCATTTTAATATCTGACAAAATAGACTTCAAACTAAAATTGATCTGAAGAGAGAGGGAAGGACACTATGTACTCATCAAAAATTCACCAAGAAGATAACGCAATTCTGAACATCTACACTCCAAATGCAAGGGCACTCAAGTTCAGAAAAGAAACACTCCTTCAGCTTAAACCACGTATTGACCTTGACATAGTGATAGTGGGTAAATTCAATGCCCGACCTTCACCAATAGACAGGGTCATCCAGACAGCATATAAACAGAGAATGGCTGCAGCTAAATGATGTCTCAAACCAAATGGACCTAACAGACATTTACAGAACATTTTACCCAAACACAGAAGGATATACCTTCTTCTTAAGTGCTCACTGAACTTTCTCCAAAATTGAACAGATAATTCCAACATAAAGCAAGTCTCAACAGACACAAGAAAATTGAAATAGCACCCTGAATCTCATCTGACCAGCATGGATTATTCCTGGATATCAACAACAACAGACAACAGCCACAGGAAGCTTACAAACTCATAGAGATGGAACAACTTGCTATGGAATGAAAAACTAGGTCGAGAAAGAAATGAAGGTTTTGTAACATATAAAGGCAGACCTATCACAATTACACCAGACTTCTCACCAGATACTATCAAAGCTAGAAGATGTTGGACAGATGTCATACAGACCCTAAGAGAACACAAATGCCAGTCCAGGCTACTATACCCAGCAAAACTCTCAATTACCATAGATGGAGAAACCAAGATATTCCATGACAAAACCAAATTTACACAATATCTTTTCACAAACCCAGTATTATAAAGGATAATAGCAGGAAAGCTCCAATACAAGCAGGGAAATTATACGCTAGAAAGAGCAAGAAAGTAACTCTCTTCCAACATATCCAAAAGAAGATAGCCACACAAAGATAATTTCACCTCTAATAACAAAAATAACAGGAAGCAACAATCACTGATCCTTAATATCTCTTAACATCAGTGGGCTAAATTCCCCAATTAAAAGACATAGGCTAAGGGACTGGATACATAAACAGGACCCAGCATTTTGCTGCATACAGGAAACCCACCTCAGTGCAAAGACAGACTCTACCTTAGAGTAAAAGGCTGGAAAACAATTTTTCACGCAAATGGTCCTAAGAAACAAGCTGGAGTAGCCATTCTAAAATCTCCAGCCCGAGAACACAAAGGGAGGGACTCATGGCTCCACCTGTATAGGTAGTTGAGGGTGGCCTTGCCAGGCATCAGTGGAAATGGACAGCCTTGGTACCTGAAAGCTTGGATTCCCTAGTGTTGGAGAATTGCAAGAGCAGGGAGGCAGGAATGAGAGGATGTTGGGAGCACACCCTCATAGTGATTGGAGGAGGGGGGATGGGGTAAAGGGTTAGGCATCAGTGGAATTGGAGGGCCTTGTTGCCTGAAAGTTTGGATTCCCTAATGTTGGGGAATTTGAGAGCAGGAAGACGAAAATGGGAGGATGGTGGGAGCACACCCTCATAGAAACTCATAGAATTATATGGATTAGACATGACAGAGGCAGGCCGCCAGAAGACTAGATTCCAGAATTCAAACAAACAATTATCTTGATACTAAAATTTGGTTTGAGAATTGTATATTGCAGAATACACAGCCTTGGTGAATCTACTCATCAGGCAAGCTGAGCAGACCTGCTTGAACCTCTGATGTCCTGAAATTCCAGCTGGATGCTGTGAAGACACAGTGTCAGAGGCTTATCAATTTACTCTTCCCCCCACCCCTCTTCTAATATCTCAACATCCATAATCAGCTTGAAGAAGATAATGAAGAGTCGGCGCCCCTATTCCCTGGGCTTGGGGACTGAGGTGGTTAATATTGGGCTATCTTTCTAGGGAAAAGTAGTGTTTTGGTGGAACAGGGAGGATTAGCTAGGATTTGTTGCATACCCATAACCTACTGGTAGAAATATGTATAATTGTTATTAAGATGAAGTTATAATTTCTTAAATGGTATAAAATTTACTTTGATTTCAAACTTAAGGTTTTCATTGATACAAGCTTCTTATTAATATAAAAGTGAGATGAATATTGTTACTATCATAGGCATTGTGTCTGTATAACACATTTAGGAATACAAGGCATAGACCCAGTCCTTCTTTAACTTTTTTTAAACTGATTTGAGATGGTTAGACTGTGAGTTAAGGGCCTATAGCAAATTCATGGCTCTGCGTTTATTGTTATGGGGTTTTCTATATTTTCTTTAGAAATAGCTGAGAGGAGTTAACAGACAACAGTCCAGATTGCCTTACATGGATAGTTGATTTTCAAAACATCAGAAATCCACAGAATTGATGTTACAAACATTTCTGTATTAATGTTCATTTTGATTAGAGACCTGTCTGCTCCTGATAGCTTCCTGTCTTGGATTCTAAGAAGAAATTGTGCATCTTTGGAGTTATTCCAATTGTGGCGAGACAGCCACTAGGCGAGAATTGCCTCTTTCCATCTACAGACAAATTACTGTCCAGAAAAGGACACACTTTCAGAATAGTCAACTGACTATATCTGCCAAGACAGAGTAATCAGCCCTTAATAATTCTGCATCACTAGGTCTGTCATATGATCCTGGGCCAGAAGGCTAAAGATCGGATGCTCCAATGTTCTGTAGTATAGGGACTGTCCAAGTGTTCAGCGGTCTCTATAAATTGGCTAAGTTTTAGAAGCTATGGTTTGTGCTTCCCATAATTTCAGTTAACTCAGTCAGCCTGGATTTCTGATGGGGTTGAAAACTTATAGTCTCATAGCCAATCCTGGCTATTTACTTTGAGAGAAAAGATTTGAGAGGATGGTTTTCAGCTGACATTCATTCTAAAGCTAAGAAAAAAAAGCCAGGTTCAGAACTAAGTCTTTTATTTAGGAGAGATTACAGAGGTTCTGCTTAGTCAACAAAATGATAGACTGGGTATTAGGTCTATCTTGCACCTTACTGACATAAATTGCTATAGTTATGCTCTAACTGTATTTTGAGAGAAAAGTTTTATTTTAACAGGAAGGGTGATATGTAGGAGGAGCTAAGGTGGGAGGAGTATGGAGAGGAAGAGGAGGAGTAAGAAGAGGAAGAGGAGAAGGAGAGGAGGAACTAGGTGATGAGAGAGAAAGAGAGGGGGGGACAGACATGGAGGCAAATGTTCTCATGTCTCCACCAGTCAAAGATAGTTGATATATCTAGGTTGGGTATTAGGTTACATTTCTGATTGATATTGAGCATTACCAAACTTATAAAGCCTTTGGTTAACATTAAAAATTTGTATAAAAGCAAAAAGGAGAAGGGGGCATGGGATAAGGGTTTTCTAGGGAGGGGAAATGGGGAAAGGGGATGGCATCTGAAATGTAAATAAAATATCCAATAAAAATAAATTAAAAAAAAAAGAAATGAAGGTTTTAAGAACTGAATGACAATGAAAATACAACACACTCAAACTTATGGGAGACAATGGAGGCAGTTTTCAGGGGACAGTTCATGGTACAAAGTACCTATAAAACTATAAGAGAGAGAGAGAGAGAGAGAGAGAGAGAGAGAGAGAGAGAGAACAGAGAACTCATCTTAGTAACTTAATGGCACACCTGAAAGCTCCAGAACAAATAGAAGAAATTCCACCCCAAAGAAGTTCAGTGCAAGAAATAACCAAACCCAAGGCTGTAATCAATTAAATAGAAACAAACAAATAAAACAGTACAAAGAACCAATGAAACAGAGAGCTGGTTCTATGAGAAAGTTAAAAGATTGACAAATCCTCATCCAAATTAACTACACGGTGAAGAGAGACTATCCAAATGAACAAAATCAGATATGGAAATGGTAGAGAATCATAAAAACAGATACTACGGAAATCCAGAGAATCTTAAGGACACAGTTAGAAATGTATATTCTACCAGTTGGAAAATGTAAAAGAAATGAATAGTTGTCTTGATGTACCACCTGCTTAAGTTAAATCAAGACCAAATAAACAC
>JANHMN010000020.1:44490834-44518741 GCA_030674055.1 Rhabdomys pumilio | reverse complement strand
CCATCTCCATCTCCATCTCCATCTCCATCTCCATCTCCATCTCCATCATCTCCATCTCCATCTCCATCTCCATCTCCATCTCCATCTATAAATGTAGTCCACCTTATAAATAGACCGGAAGACCAAAACTGCATATCATTTCATTAGATGTGAAAATAGCTTTTGATAAAATCTAACAATTTTTTATAATGGAAATATTACCAGTTTCAGGATGAAATTTTGGGGTTTTTTGGCATGTTTCAATGTCACTGTTTCTCCTGGCCAGCTCTCCTTGGTTGTACGTGCCCACAAGAAATTATTCCATTTTGTGTATCAGAACAAATACTATTGCTTCCTCTCCACTAAAGGGCACACTACTTTACCTTGGTCTGAAGTCTGTACCAAGAGTTTTGAGTTGTTGGTGACAACTTGTCAATCTTTATAAATGATGTCTCTGGGGGAATCTTGGCTTGAGAATCTATTTTTCATTAAATTAGTCACACATCTGGTGGTTATCAATTCTCACAGTTAAATTCTGTGGAAAGGCTTCAACTCTAAAATTATGTAACTTTGGGTGGGATTAGAATAAGGAAAACACAATGAGGTGTGTATAGAGGTGCCTGGAGGGAAATCAGGAGTGTTGAGCACACTCGTGCAGTGTGTCGCCATATTTAAATGATTAGGTAACTTATTTTTTAATGATAAAATATTTTTCTTTCAGTCTTTGCCTTTATTGGTTTCTGTTTTTAGTGTGTGTGTGTGTGTGTGTGTGTGTGTGTGTGTGTGTGTGTGTGTGTTGGATGAATGTACAAGATTGTCCTGATCAATATATGTCAATAGGAGCAGCATCCAGCATCTCAGAGAACTTGGGGGAATGGTTCAGGCCCTGGAAATGTTCTCTGTATCAATTCTACAGTACTGAGAGAGGATGGAAATTCAGGAGAATTTGGATGACACGCAGAAGGAAAGGATCCATCCTCCTAGAGTCTTGCTGGAGCCTCTTACCATCTGAGAATCAAGACTTCCAACACAGTTGAGAATAGCTGCTTAAGGAAGGCCTTAAGGCCCTCCTCTCTTTCCAGATGTAAAGCTGCAATCTTCTAAGAATCGCTCCACATTCCCTCTTTTCAGCAGAGCACCTTGTTGAACCAGAGTGGCCTTGGTTTGTCATGTTTGATTATGGCCACATTCAAAGCACCCCTGAGCCACACTCTCATCTCACTTATCTAAAAGAAAAACAGATGGAGAGGAGGGCAGGGTCTCTAGAAGTATCTTGGACAATGAAATTCTGGAAACTTCTAAATCCTTCTACAGGGTCATCATTGGGACACTTCAGCACTGTTCTGCTTTGAGAGGCCCAGACCCACCCCCCACCTCCCCAAGCACACCTCCACTTCCTTCTGAGTGCCTCTCCGTGTGGTATCTCTCAGGGTTAAAGGTCTACATTACGTTATCTTTTAGTAAACTCCAAGTCTACTTCACACTGGCTCATGTTCAAATTCTTCTCTATAGTGAAGTCAAGGTCAAGAATTTGGACTGGTTTCATTCCAGAACCATAAAAGATTAAGGAAATTGCTGCAGGCGAGAGTGTGTGGACCTGCACCCCTGCTCTGTAGTCACTGGCTTTTCCCCTCCAAGAGACACTTGGCAGACACTAACTCATTCTGTTTACCCAAGTGAGAGATGACAGATACTGCAGCAAACCAAGAATCAACTTAAATTCCAGAACATTAATCAACTAACTACACGTGGGACTCATCAGTTAGCAAACTGGAAAGCCCTCTTCAATAAACCTGCAAGAGAGCCCGGAACCTGATGTTTCTGTTGCTTTTACTTCAGCCCCTCCTAAAGGCAACTTGAAGGAGTCTTTTTTTCTACAGGTTAGGAAAATGAATAGACTCTAGCATTTCTACAAAGAAGCAAGGGTGGGAGGGACATTTCCTCCCTCCCAGCTTCCTTCCTTCCTTCCTTGTCTCCCTCCTTTCTTCCACCTTTGCTTCCTTTCCTCCTTGCTTCTTTCTTCCCTTTCTTGCTTGCTTCCTTCTTTCCTTCCTTCCTGGTTTTTCCTTCTTTCCTTTCTTCCCTCTCTCTTTGCTTCCTTCCTTCCTTCCTTCCTTCCCTGCTTGCTTCCTTACTTTCTCCTTTTTTCCTGGTATGGTTGTTGTGTAGGTATGTGCATATGGAAGTCAGAAGTCAGCCTGTGTATCCTTTCTCTACCATTGTCTGCCTTATTGTCTGAAGTGGGATCTTTCCCTGGGACCTGGGCCTCCCCATTTGGATAGGCTGGCTGGCCTATGAGCACAGGGATCCAACATCTTCACTTCCATAGTTCTGGGATTACAAGTGTGTGCAACTACACCCAGTTTTTAAAATTGGACTGTGGGTGCCCAACTGAGGTCCTCATGGGTTCAAATTAAGCACTTTACGGACCAACCAAACTGTACCCGAAGCCTTGGGAATCACTTTTATTTGCAGGAGAAATTATGGTCAGCTGTGGTCTTCCCTCAGCCATGAATTTAAAGTGGAATTCCATTTTCAAATCCACTTTTTCATCCCTAATCAGCCACTTGGAAACAGTCATGGGAGCTATACTTCACCAACAAGGTGCCTAACTAATTATTCACTGAGGACTGCAAAGAGTTTGCAGTTCATAAAACAAGCTCTTAGAACACAAAGGAGTGAAAGAAAATCTGTGTTTAGAGGCCCAGTGTTTGCGGCAGGCTCACTGAAGGGCTGTGGGGCCATGATCGTCAGAGACTCAGGGCAAAGTCTCAATTGTCAACAGAGAATGAAGCAGGAAGAAGCTTCTGGATGTATGACTAGAAACAGCTGGCAAAACTCCATTTCTAGTATTGGATATCCATCTGGAAGGACAGGCTTTACTTCCTGTGGCTTCCTTGGAAATAAGAACCTAATGTGTTTACAGAAACCACAGTTCTAATATGTGTTCCCAGATGAATCCCACCTGGCAAAATTGTAGGCTACTTCCTCATGGGGTTATGTGTCCATGTAGTGTTCTGGTAACTGGCTTGTAAATACATAACTTTGTGGAAATACAGACATGCATAGGGGATTAACAGTTGTTTTCATCTTTTCCCTCTACCTGGAGAATAAAAATATCAGACCAGTGAGGGGTATGTTAAAGTCTTTTAAACAAATCTTAACTTGCTGAGTAATCAATAACACTCACTTATGGGTGTTGAAAAAATTCTCTGCTTGATAAAAAAATAGGAAATGTAAAAGCCATAATTTTAGCTCATTATTTATGTGTCCACACCCATGGAAGACTGGGAGATTGTAGTCTGTGCTGCCCTCTGGTGGCTAGGAATGATCATGCCTTTTAATTTTATGTTTTTGTGATAGGCCCTCCTTCTCAGCCCAGGCTAGCCTCTAACTCACTGTGTAGTCTAGGCTAGTTTCAAACATATGCTGAACCTCCTGCCTCAGTCTTTTGAGTGCTAGGATTGCAGGAGCCAATCACCATCCCTAGTTTATGTTTCCTAATTCTTAAAACCAAGCATTGATTTCCAAAGACATCTATATTCCAGGCAGGCAATCCCTGAGATTTTGAAGATTACCAAGAAGTGTAAGCCAATCGTCATGTCTTTTGTTTTGTTTTTAAATGATGAATAACTCCCTTTATTTTGAGTGTTCTTTTCCCCCCAGGTTTATTGTTCAGAACTTGAGACTCCTGCAGATGGAGGTTTTAGATTCCAAGTTTTTAGATTCCAATTTTGAAAAATCCCAATAAAGAAAATTCTTATAGCTCCAAATTCTATGGTTATAGAAGTAAAGTTTGCAGCTTAGTTTTAGGACTTTTTAATGTTTTAACAACAGCAGCAGCAGCAACAACCCCCTAATAGTTATTACCAATAAACTATCTACTTAAATAGAACCAGGGAGATGATATAGTTCAAGCATGAACTTTGTACCAATGAAGTACCTCTTTGAGCATTTGTGTCTTTTCTGTTGATTGCCCACTTTCTCAGTGATTTGCCCCAGAAAGGCACCTTTTTTTGGAAATAAAAACTTGTGCTTTGCTAAAGTACTTTCAATTGTGTGGTCATTTTCTTGTGGCCACAGACCCATTTCTTATAAGTATGACTCATGGTTTTATACCCAACTAAACTGTCTTTGAAGTATCATAGCTACTTAAGACAGATTCAAATCTTCAAGAGCCTAAGGAATATCAAAGTGCATCATGAGAAGCATATAATTTGTGTACTGTGTGTATACACATATGTTTACACATATTAACAAACAAGGAACAGAGGCAAAATAAATCAATGTTCTGTTAGCTGATGAAATAAAAAATAAGTAAAAAGAAAATGAATAAAATTAACATGTTGATGGTTGAATGAATAATAACCTAAAAACTATTATTTAAATCCTACAATCCAAATGGAAGAACATAAAATAAAATACAATAATAATAATAATAATAATAATAATAATAATAATAATAATAAATGATAACAATAAATTCATTTCTATAATCTAGTATATATTTCCCGTAAATAACTTATATTGTATGTGGTTCTGTTGTTCAGTAAGAGAGTATTTAGAAATAATAAATTTTAAATTTCCCTGGATAGGACTGATATCATCTAGTTCCCAGTAGTTAGATGCTGGTTCAAATCTGACTCACTTACATAGCATTCTTGGTTCCTGCAGACATCTGGTTGGAGCCTTGGTTGCCTTTCTATGATGCTGAACAAATCACATGTGGTTGGGATCTCAGGTTGCCTTTCTATGATGCTGAACAAATCACTGGGAGATTTTAATCTGTGAAAAACTCAAGCATTGGTCTGTATTCAACAGTCCTGATTCTGACAAAAATTCTCACATTACTTTTATGACAATGAGTGTCTTCCGTTTGCCCAAGTACATTAAGGGCTCAGTTTCCTGACCCCCTTTCATCCTGGGCCCCTCTCCTGGAATGTGTCTCCTGCTCTGGGCCTTCCCCACCCGCAGGTGGGTTCCCTTCCCTGTGACCACATTCCTGTGAGGAATGTTAATCAGCCTCTCCCTTCCTCTTCTGAATGTTAATTCAGCAAGTGTCCTCTGACTAAGAAGTATACTCTTCCCAGAATGAGTCCTGGGCAATGAATTCTAAGTTCAAACCAAGACCTGAATATCTCACATTTGGTTCCTACATATTCATGGGCAATTCAAAATCCTGTTCTTCAAATGCTCTCTTTGTCCCTGTGGGCCAGTGGCCAATGATGCTGGGGAGAAGGGAGACCCATGGTTGAGTTCATAAGTGCCACAGCTGTGTTATGTCCAGAGGACAGTGTGTCAAAGCTCTCCTCCCCATTCTCCAGCTCTTATATTCCTTCTGGACTTTCTTCCACTGTGTTCCCCAATTCTTGGCTGTACTCTGGGTGGGTCTCATCAACTGCTGAGAGTAGAACATAGTTCTTCATATGTGCTGCGATAGGTAGAAATGAGTCATGCTAGCCCAGCAGGAGAGACCTCGAGGATAGGTGATTCAGTTGCCTCTGTATGCCTCTCCCTCCTCCCCTCATTCCTCACAGCCTCTCTGTGGGTTCTCTTCTTCCACCAGCTCATTTCCTTTTAAAATGTAACTCACCCAGCTCTGCTGGCAGCTTGCCCCAATCACACACATTGCTCCTCTAGCATGCTTCCTGGGCTCTCCTTCTGTGGCATGCCTATAAGTACAGTACAGAAGAGTTAACACATCCCAGGGCAATCTTCATTGGGAATCCTGGGGATGAACCATATTTCTCCCTGGAGATCCTCCAAGGGAGAAGGTTAGACTTTCAGTTGCGCACACGCTCCTTAGAAGGTCAGGACAGAGAGCTGCTTGTGGTTTTAATAGCATCTTCCTTTTGTACATCTTCTCTTCCTACCCACACTCCTAGAGATCAACTGTGAATAAAATACATAATGACTTCTGGAAGACAAATTGTTTTGAAGGTGGTTGCTTCAGTGAAGCCATCATGGGGACTTTTGTTGCCTCTAGGTTTCATGGTGTCCTCTCCCTGCTCAGGGCGAGGAAGTCCATCCCTAATTTTTACCTGCCACAATGTGGGCTTGCTTTGCTACAGAGTTTGCACAGCTAGGTTTAGTGGAGCCATAGTAGAACAGACATCTAACTGAAAGTCCTACAGTCCTATTTTTCCTCGAAGCAAGAGAAAAGGACATAGTTTGTGTTGTTCCAAGGTTAGCCCTTCCCAAAGTGCGTAGGTTAGCTTTTTACCACATTCCCTCCCTCCTTTCCATCCTTGTTTCTTCTCATTGCTATACTCCACTCATGTATATGTGGGTAGTGTCTGTACCTTTGCACATAGAGACCACAGGAAGACATTGTGCGTCCTGCCCTAATCCCTTGAGACAGGGTCTCTAAACCTGTAGCTGAGCTGGCAGCCAGCAAGTCCCAGTGATCTTTGGGTGTCCCCTCTGCCCCCAGTGGTGGTGTTGCTGACAATGTAAGCTACACCTGGATTCCATATGGGTGCTAGGATCTGAACGCAGGTCATCATGCTTGCACAAACAAACATAAGCACCCACTGAGCCATCCTTCTGTGACCTAAACTCTTAATGATCTGCCTGTGACATGCAGTCTGTATATTGGTGTCTTGAGACCCAATTCTCCATGGAAGTGACTTACATGAGAACATGTAATAATTTATAGCACTTTTAAAACAATCATCTACATAAAAGGTATTGGAAACTCTTCAGGCTGCTACAGTGTTCAACTACAACTGACAGCCATGTTGTTTGGAAATCTTCATTCACCTCCTGATCTTTTCCTGCACTATAGCTCTGTTATCTTCTCCCAAACAAGGGGTAAGATAATGAGAACCAGGTCCTCATGGAGGCCCTACATTTGACTTGAATGCTGTTACTCTCCGAAGCCTTAGTCTGTCACTGGTCCTTCTTTCCCTAGCTTCTATCTCTCCCTTTGCCCACAGGCATGAGGGTTGCCCCTGCATTTCCCATCTCCCAACTCACCTGCAAGGAAACTGAGCACGAATCTGCCTGAATATAAGCTCTCTAAACACAAGGCCTCTATTCATCATTGTGATTTTTTTTTTCCTCCATAATATTGAAAGCAAGGAGAGGGTGGGTAAAGAGAAAGAAAACAAAGGAGACCGGGGACTAAGGAGGGAAGGAGACAGAGCCTTGTGATTACCTAGGCCGATGTATGTGTGAGCTTCAATCTCTACCCATTTTGTATGCTTTCCTTCAAATAAGAAACAAAGAAAAACCACTGGAACCTATTTAGGAGATAGGCACCTTCCTACTAAAATCCCCAACACCCTTACACTATTGTTTAGAATTTAAGCATAAGTCATCAGAGATTCAAAGCGATGGAGTCTCTCAAGGCCAGTTTCTTCTTAATGTGCATATGCGCATGTGTGTGTAGTTTACTTCTTCACTGAATCTCCTCAAAGGCAGACACAGTATTTATTTCATCATTTCTAGAAAAAAAAAAAAACCTGACATTTGACAAAGTTGCCACCAGGAGAGGATGAATTCTTCCAGGGGCTGCTGGCCTGTTTCTTTTGATTTGGGGCACTAAAGTCTCTGTACTGTTGATAGGGACTTTTCCATCAAGGTTGTTCACCAAGTTTTTGTGCATGGCTTTGAAATTTAAATGTCCCCATCATCTTCCCGCAGGAAGACTGAGTTGAAAAGGCATATTTCACTTTTCTCCCTTTTCCCATGGCTCTTGCATCTCCTTTTTCTTCACCATTATCTTCCTCCTCATTTGGGATGTATCAGAGAAATGTTTTACTGTTGTCTTCAGCGGGCTCTCTTCTTCCTATGGCTCAGTTCTTTACGCTTCCTTGTGTATTCCCCATGGAGCTGATGCCAGGTGTGACAGCCTGGCCCTGTTTGGAAAGGGGTGAGATCCATTTTGTAGGTTGATTATTTGTCTTTAATAAGGAGAGACACATATTAGCTGGACACAGTCTTTTCTCCCCTCTGTGGGTTGCATTTCATTGCTCGTTAATGTGTAAATCGTGGATCTCTCTAATTACATGCCACTGATGTTTCCTTCCGGCACAGAGCTGGGAAACTAGCAAAGAACTAGGCCCCTGATAGAGAGGTCCAGTATGACCTCTTCATACACACTGGGGGATACCACTGTGAAGAAACAAATTTAGCTTTTGTTTCTGTCTCTGTGCCTGTCTCTATGTCTCTGTCTTTGTGTCTCTGTTTCTGTCTCTCTCTCTTTCTGTGTGTGTGTGTGTGTG
The DNA here is from genome assembly GCA_030674055.1 of Rhabdomys pumilio. Taxonomy (NCBI): domain Eukaryota; kingdom Metazoa; phylum Chordata; class Mammalia; order Rodentia; family Muridae; genus Rhabdomys; species Rhabdomys pumilio. The sequence goes on along the minus strand of JANHMN010000020.1, from coordinate 44,510,534 downwards.
TGTGTGTGTGTGTGTGTGTGCATACACATGTGCATGCATAAATTCTGCCTGTTCAACTTGTCTGATTCTGAAATCAGTAACACAAATTCAGTGTCTAATAGCCTTAGCCAGGCAAACTTAAAACTGTAAATTCAAATGAACAAGTCAAATAGTCAGTGAACGTACAAGAATTTTGTCAATTTCTCATTAATTCATTTATCTTAATGGGACAGTTATTGTATTAAACACCTTCATGTGTCTCAGTCGGAATTTCCATTACTGCAGTGAAACACCATGACCGAAAAGAAAGTTGGGGAGGAAGGGGGTTACTTTGCTTACATTTCCAGACCATAATTCATCATTGGAGGAAGACAGGAAAGGAACTCAAGTTGGGCTGGAACCTGGAGGCAGGAGCAGACACAGAGGGTATGGAGGGCAGCTCCTTACTGCCTGCTTCCCATGGCTTTCTCAGCCTGCTTTTTTATAGAACCCAGAACTACCAGCCCAAGGATGGCACCTACCATGGGATAGGTCCTTCACCATCAATCACTAATTGAGAAAATGCCTTACAGATGTTTCTCATGGATACGTTTTCTCAACTGAGGCTCTTTCCTCTCTGATGACTCTAACGTGTGTCAAGTTGACACAGAAAACCAGCTGTGTTATGTATCTGGTAAAAAGGTGAAGGAGGGAGAATGAAGGAATCAGAGGATGGAAAAAGTATTATAAAATTCTGTCTAGACATGACAAGACCATAACAAACATGAAATTACAGCAGCTTGGAGTAGCCTGCCCAAAACTACATAGGCTCAAATGGATCAGCACTCCAGCCTGGATGTGGACAAGAAGTACATAGCCTCTAATAGCCCCTAATTCTAGCTAAGAGCTAATGGAAGCTCTGTGTGACCCCTGGTAGGTTGCCCATGTTCCAGCAGTTGTCCCCAAAACCATGTGCTTGTGGGTATTACTAATTGTGCTCAGTGGATTAGTAATTTTAAAACAAAACAGAGGCCAATGCACTTGAAGAGATGGTTCAGCAGTCAAAAGAACTTGCTGCCTTTGTAAAGGACCCAAGTTTGTTTCCCAGCACAGACATGGTGGCTCACAACCATCAATATCTCTAGTTCCAAGGGATCAGATGCCCTCTTCTAACCTCTACTGACAGCAGGCATGCATGGCAGGCAAATGAACCATTCAGAAAATAAACAAATCTTCAAAAAAGGAAAAAGGGCATGTTGGAAGAGTAGACTGTGGAGAGCTGAAGGGAGACATTTGGGAGGTAGGTATGATTAAAAACACATAGTATATATGCATGAAAATTTCAAAGAATAAAAATATTTTAAAAATGGAAGTGATTTTTACATGAATATAAGCTTATTTCATTTGAATAAGTTGCTAATCACTTGAACACTTTGTGTGCAGATAAAATTATATAAAATTTATTATAAGTAGAATTAATTTTACAGCTCTTCCGTCATTCTTGTAATGAGAAGTGCACTCTTGATGCTGGTGATATTGGAGACAGAATCCCAGGCCCATGTGCTCTTATCCAGTCTTAAGTAACCACCACACACCTTTCTACACTATCTTCGGTGCCTGGTGTGCACACTCAAGCTCCTTTTGTGACTGACAGGCACCTTCAAGCTTGAGAAGCACAATTCATCACCATAGATACCCCACCAATTCCTTGCTTACACATACATGGATAACTGCTGCCTTTAAAAAGCAGCTAGATTGTAGATGCATAAACCGAACTACAGAGAGAAGTCCAGCTTAGCAGAGGTCCTTAGACCTGCTCGGATCTCATGGAGTGCTGTTTCAGGATGCTCACTGAGTCGTAGCACCCCCACCCTGGCTGATGTACAGTGTTACTACAGACTGACTTTACTCAAGAAAGATCTTGGGGACGAGACGATGTAGTGTCAGGTCCAACAGGAACCTTCTCAAGAGGAGGAATAAGGATTAAGGCCTTACTTCCAGCTGTTAGATATTTTGAGTGTCTTACTGACTGGGTAATGGCTTCTTTCTCCAACTCTGAGCAAGTATCTGTCAGTATTGTCTTTGGTTTGCTTTGAATTGTGGTGTCTGGAGTGTGTGGACTTATTGGCTAACACCTCAGCAAGACTGGCACCACACTGAGACCTGATTTATGACTAAAATGTTGAACCAGGGCTTTCTCTTTTTCCATCACCGAAATAGAAAAACTAAAAATTAAAGCAGATCCGATAGATCACGTTTATAACCCCAACATTTGAAAGGCTGACATGGGATGACTACTGAGATTTCAGGGCCAGCCTGGGCTACATGGTGGGACCCTGTCTCTAAAAACAAAAAACAAATAAAGCAAGCAGACAATAACCATACAGTAGGAAAGATGTGGAAATTAGCATTTTGAAAATTTCTAGAAAATATGAATACATTAAAAATAAAATTAATCTGTCGGCTCATTATCCAACGTAATAGCACCAAAATGATTGCTGTGATTGGGATGACTTTAGATTTTTCTTCTAGAATATCATGCTGAATTGAGTCCCTGCAGTGGAATTTAAGAGGGTAGCAACCTTGCCTCCTTATGGTGGTCAGAAGCTGGGCTTTTAGATGTGATTAGATTGGATTAGATTAGATTAGTGCACTAAGATCTCCCTGGTTGGACCTTGGTGGAGGAATTAGAGGAGATCCACACACTTCATGCCCTTTCTCTCTCCATGGTGCATCCTGTGCTAGACGGCACTCTGCCAGCAAGAAGCCTACCAACAGACAGAGTCCCTCAAACTTTTGTATATAGGACGATGAATCAAAAACTTAGCCACAGTACAAAAACCAAATTGGTTCGGGCGATGACGTGAGGTCAGCCATTACAACTCACTAGGTATGTGACTATAGCATGTGAGAAGAAACTTCTCACTGAAAACATCCGAAGAACAAGTGGTTTTTTTTTTTTTTCCTCCTCTGTTTGCAACCAATTATTTCTGGTCAAAAGAAATAAGGGCTGGAGATGTGGATGAACAACTTAGCAAATGAGGAGATTTAATTGATAATTAAGCTGTGTGTGACCTAGTAACTTTACCCCAGATACTTATTTATAGGATACTGATGGAAAGAAGGTTTCTGAGAAACGTATATGCCTGGGACCAACTGGTGTGGAAGTTTCACAGTCAAGCTCACTATGAACATGTGGCCCCAAGGCATCCTTCAAAGACTATCAAAGCCTAGTTGGACAAGAAAGTACTAGATTTTGCTCTCCCATCTCAAATGTTTTGTCTGATGTCCCCCAAACAAAAGTGTCTAACAAGAGAACATGGCAAATTTAACCAAGTGTTATGTAATATCTGGTAATTTCCTCAGAAATAAAGACACAAAGATTTGGGGAAACCATTTCCATCTGGTATCTGACATGGGGTGTCAGTTTTTCAGGAAGTCTGAGTTTTTGACATTGCCAGATAGTGCTGTCACCTACAAGTCTGTTTGGCCCCATTCATAGCTACATAAAATGATTATGAGCCACAGGTTGGATACTCACACTCAGTAGATGGCTGAGGAGAAGCATGATCAGTCCAAAGGATAAGCTCTAATAGTAACAGATTAACAGGGATGGGAACCCTAGCAAAGCTAGTTTCTGTAAATTCCCCTTGGTGACTCATTAACATTAAGAAATGCCAAAAGAAGGGCTGGCGAGATGGCTTCAGAAAGTTCTTGTTACCCAAACATGAAGACCTGAGGAAGGATTCCAGGCACCCACATACATGCTAGGTGTGGTACCACAGGTTAGTAACTTCAGTGTTGTGGAGTAGAGACAGCAGTATCTCAGACAGACACCAGATAGCAGTTCTAGCCAGAATGCTGAGTTCTAGGTCCCATGACAGACCCTGTCTCAAAAGATCAGATAGAGTGTAATAGAGGGAAACACCTCAAACAGGCATGCATAGACATATGTACCACATGCATACATAGACAAATGTGTCATATGTATACATAAAGTACCATATGTATACATAGAACACAAGCACACATTCAGAGAGAAAGAGGTAGAGACAGAGATAGAAAGAGAGGAAGTGAGGGGAAGAAAGAAAGAGAGAGAAAGGGAACAGGAAAGAGAGAGAGAAAGAGAGAGAGATAAAAGGAAGGAAAGAGAGAGAGGGAGAAAGATAGATAGACAGAGAATGCAAAACTATAGATGAAAACCCAAGGATCTTTTTGTACATGTCTCTGAACATATGCAAAGGAAAAAGAAAAAAATATTCTTTAATTTTACCAACACCCAACAGACTTGCATTATTTCTTTTATTTATGGTTATAAGAAATAAAACACAGCATGATATTAGTATCTCCCTCATCAATAGAAACTACCATTTTATATTGTACTGTGGATATACCATTCAATTTAAAATTCCAAAATTTATTAAATCTTTATTTGTGGAATTATTGAAGATGCTCTTATAGGCCACACTTGGTGGCATAAGCCTCTAAACCTGAACTCAGGAGACCGAGGCAGGAAGATTATGAGTTCAAAGTCAGCCTGGGCTACCCAGTTGTGATGGCTGTTATCATCAGCTTGACAAGACTTTAAATTGCCATAGAAACAAACCCTTAGGTGTATCTGTCAGGTATATCTTAAACTCATTATTCTGTTAGAAAGAGTCTGGTGGTGGGTTCTGGTGGATTCCAGATCTAACAGTTCTTAGTCTACATGGTGCCTCCTGTCACTCCTACCTCTCTGTCAAAAAAAAAAAAAGACATTTGTTTATCCTGCATTTCCTCTTTCTCTCTTGGACCAGAAGGCCTGACTTCTCTACTAGTGATTGGCTTCTTGTCATATTTATTATCCAATCAATTAATTAGGGTCAAATTCCATTACACAGAACAGTGGTCTTGTAGATAGCATTCCTGAAAAGCTAGAAAATTGCCTACATCCTTGGTCAGGTGACTTAAGATAGCAGGTGCTTTGCCTAGAGCGCCCTCCCAAAGAACCAAAGGCAGACCAGAAGAAAGGCCAAGGGAGCAGGAGGAAAACTCCAAGTTCGGAGTAAGAATGATTTGTCTTGCCATATAGGCAAAACACAGGTAAACTGGACAAAGAAGGAAGCCTGGCTTCCTGCAGACTTTAAAGTGGGCCATCTATAGCCATGGGGATCAACTCATTAGCTGTTGCTTTGTAGCTTTGCAGCCAGTTTAAGGCTGTTCTTTCTGGGTCAGAAGGTAGCTAACCACATTTAGTACTATGAGTTAACTGTTACAGCTTTTGTCAGCTATGGTAAGGAGAAGAATATGTATTGAGTGTAACCATGGGATTTTTCCACCCACACCCAAACTCCCAAAGTAATGACTCTGAAACTTAATCAATTATGCCTAGGCCATCAGCTATGACTTGTTCCCCAACTAGCTTAGAATTTATATAACCTGTTTATTCTAGTCTATGATTGCCACATGGCTGGTCACCTCTTTGCATCTTCTTGCCTCTGTCCCTCAGAGCTCACGGAGAATTCCCTTCTCTACCTGACTCTATCCCAGTAATCTCCCACCATACCGGAACTCCCACCTCCTATTTCCTGCCTAAGCTAATAGGCTAACAGCCTTTTACTGACAGTGATGCTTCCACACAGAACACAGCAGATCATGCCTACAGGTGTGTGCACTACCCTTGGGTTGCTCCTTAACTCCATGCCCCTGCTGAAAGCTCCATGCTCTTCTGGTTCATTTTTGGCTAAGCAGTAACAAGCAGTTGAAGAACTTTTTGCCACCATGTCAGTGTCTTGGCGTTTTTAAACTACTTCCCTCCTAGAGAATCTGTCTCTCATCCCAACTCAGCAATGGCACGTACTCCAAATCTGAGCTCCTTTGACTTCTTGCTCAGTGCTTTCCTCAAATACCCTGGGGGTACATCTCTAAGACTAGAAGTTCGATGATGAGATGTCTGGAAATACAAAAGTGATTTTGCTTACCCGATCCAGCCCTCAAGTCATGTCAGTGGTCTTAGAACTACGTAGAAGAAAATTTGTGATTCAGGGGGCCTCGTTTATACTAAATTTGGATCCTGTCTGTACCATGAACACCTGTAGAAATCATGCAGCCCAGACTGTACATGTTTATATCATGGACAACATGTTGCCTTGGGCAAATACACAAAGACCAGCAGCAACACACAGCCATTGCTACTGGAAAGTCTTTTCATCAATATAGAAAGTAAAAAAATAATCAAACTCCATTTGAATTTCATTGTGCTCCATGCTGGTGTTAGAAAGCAGTTACAGATTATCCTTGTCAGCATTTCTTAAAAATAAAAGACGCTGGGAGGAAATAGGAGATGGTTCAACATTAAAGGTGCTTGCTGTTCTTGAAGAGGACCCATGTCTAATTCCCAGTGCCTATGTTGGGTAGCTACAACCTCCTGCAATTCCAGCTCTATGGGCCTCCATGGGCACACGCACATATGGGCACATACACATACACACATAAATGAAAATTAAATAAATCTTTTTAAGAACAGCATTATGGGACACATACCTTGTCAGAACTGTTCACGGCTGACAGTCCTTCTTGGAGAATGTAAATTACAAAACAGTAATATATATATGTATATATGTATATGTATCCGTATACATATATACATATATATACATATACATATACATATATATACATATATACATATACATATATATATATACATATATACATATATACACACATATATACATAGACATATATATACATATACACATATATATGTATATATGTGTATATGTATATATGTATATATGTGTATATATGATCATAAAATTATGATTCTTCCATGTATAAGGGAGACTGCATAGCACATGTATCTCATTTATTCATTCATTCTCAGATTGTCTTTCTCTACTTCTCACATTCCGAGGTTCAAGGATTTGGTTCTAGAAGTCTAGTTAAACATTTCTGAAGTTCCAGTGCCCTTCGATTTAAGGCAAAGGTTTTATGGGGTGTGGAAGCAATGACTTGTTTTTTTCAGAAGTTTTACGTAAATAAGAAATAAAACGTCATTATTTTGAGTAAACTGTAACAGAAGATGAGTGCTAGCATTTCAATGTTTGTGTTCGTTCAAATTGCTGATTTCTGGGTCTGGGATGATGGCATTGCTATGAAGCAAACTGGAGTCTGGTTCCTAACATCCATGCCTGGCAGCTCACAACTGCCTGTAACTCCAGATCCAGGGCATCTGACACCTTCTTCTTGCTTTCATAGACACCAATATTCATGCGTGCATTCCTATTCACTGACATACATATCTAAGCAAAAAAGTATAAAAGATATACTTTTTTAAAATGTTGATTTTTCAATTCCCCAAGTGATGGCATGAAGAGGTGGGTGGGCGTTCGGGAGTAGAGGAATTTGTCAGTCTGGAGTCCTTAGGAGTGGGCTTGGTGTTCTTACTAATGAAGCCTACATATTTGGTTGTCCCTCTCAACATACATACTCACATATATGTACACATATGTATATATACACATACATACATGCTCTGTAAAGACTAGCCCTTGCTAGACACAGAGACCTTGGACTTCTGTACCCCAGCTCTGTGAACAATATATTCTTTATAAGTTATTTAGTATGAGGCACAGTGCCTAAATCGAGGATGATGAAAGAAAGGTTCATTTATGTCCACACCCCTTCTATTTTCTGATAGTCTCTTATAAATCTCTTCTTGCAGCTTTCTCTTCAGTCCCTGCTGTCCAAACAATTCAAAGGAATGCACGAAACACGCTCTGAGAGTATAGCATCCATTTACCTGTCTCTACATCTTTCCTTGGTTACCTGTGTTCTAACATACGAAGATGACATCGGTGGAATTATCTTGACTCCAAAAAGACTTTGTCTATATGTTTGGGACTCATGGGCTCCAACCACAAGGCTTAATGCAAGGTAAAAAGCAAGGGAGAACTGTAGGAAATAGACCAACATAGTGAAGATAAGATGCATGAAGAGTGGAAAGACCATGAGGTTGAAGGTTCTTTGATGTTCATACACCCTTCTTCTCTCTTGGCTGCATCCCTGTGCCTACTGATGTTGAGTGTCACAGAATGCAGATTTGAACAAGGACAGAGAATCAGTGAAAGATGCTTCTTCTTGTGGACAATAGCAGAGGAAGGGGATGAAATTTACCAAGGCCTGCAGGACTGTTAAGGGTAGATAATGAATGGCAGCATTGGGGAAAACCAATCAGGAATCATGAATATACAATATACAATACTTCCCATTTCTCATGTGCGCTTAGCATATCATACATAGACACGATTCACTGGGGCTTTCTATCCATTCAAACTTTGTTCATGCATATACATATGCGCTCTTTCTTTCTCTCCTTAGATTATCTGTCTCAAATATTACCATTTTTTCTGTTTAACAAATAGCATGCACTTCCTCCATCCAATATTTTTCTCATCTTCCACATGATAGTATTTTTGAGCCACACAGTAAACACACATATGATTGAATATTTCTTAGTCCTTGAATGTAAGATCCAAGAGAGCTGGGCAATTCTGGACCAGGGAAATATCCTTAAATTATTTGCTTACCATAGCCATCCACAGTTGAAGAAAGATGTACTTTTGACTCTTGCAGGGACACAAACCACTGCTGAAGAAAGAAACTCTTGCATTCATACAGTACTGAGTGGGAGATAGGTAGCTGCTTACATCCTTTGTGTATGTAAGCATTCTTGGGTGATAGTGGGAAGACCTCAACGGAAGGCTGTGTCTTTTCTAAAGGCCCCCATGGTGGTTTTCTCAGGCTTCCAGGTATGAATAGCCACTCCCTCTGCTCTTCTGCCTTCTTGCTTGAAATAACTTTTTTTTATATATTATACGATTTCTATTTTTATCTCTCTCTCTCTCTCTGTCTCTCTCTCTCTCTCTCTCTCTCTGTGTGTGTGTGTGTGTGTGTGTGTGTGTGTGTATGTATGTGTGTGGTGTAGGTGCTAGCAAACAAACTTAACTCCTCTACAGGACCCAACTGCTGTGCCATCTCTTCAGCCCTGAGTGATCTTTTCTTCCATTGATTCCAGAAAAATAACAACCATATAAAAACCAAGAAGTAAATCCAGACACAGCTCTTCCCTTCCCCACACCTTCCCACAACAAGTTTTTGGGAAAAGTGCAAATAAACACCATGTCCTGCTTTGTTGATTTTATTTCCATTTTTTATTGAAAGCTTCATCAAAGAAAAACAGAAATTGAAACCTAATATCCACTGATCTACAGAGAGCCCAGGAAACAGGGGAAATGGTATCTAACTTGACCATGATACACATGAAAGAACTTAAAAATCAGAAACGCCATAGGATTACAGAACTCTCCTTGACAGTCAGAGACAGCAATACAAAGATGCCCTTAAAGAAAATCTCAAAAGGTTGTTTCAGGAGGTCCATGAAGTTGAAGACAACATAAGCCAAGGCTTTTAAAGAGGAAGCCCGGTCACAGTTTTCCTAGAAACTGAAGTACTTTCACCCAGAGCTTAAAAATTAAGATTCCAATGGTTTTCTTAAGTTAATGAGGATGATTGTTTTCAGACTGGAGAACAATGTAATTTCAGATACCCAATGCCTCTTTGAAATAATTTTAGTATTCCTAACAGGGATGGAACAGCTCAAATCTTTTTACATGTGAGGACATAATGCATTTGGGGAGGAGGAGAGAACGTCTTTATTAACAATGTTGGACCAGAGGTTTAAAAGTCCAAAGTGTAACAGAATGTTACACATTTTACTTAGGTACATAATGGCCATAAACTTATGCCTCAGGATATAAGTAACTTTCAGTCTTAATACAGTAACACAGATTCAAATAGAAACAACAACAGCAAAAATAAAAAAGATATATTTTTGTAGTCAAGGTTTTAAGAAGGGGATTAAAACTGTATATTTAGCCAAAATGATTTTATTTTCTGCTGATAGAGAATGTGTTGGTCTTTTTTTTCTTCCTGATTTGAGTTTCAGTCAAGGGAATGATGCCAAAATAGCCTTCTTCTAAGGGGAGCCAAGTTTGCTCTTATAATTTTTCCATTTGTGTTTTGCAAGAATGCAGACAACTCTCGATTATGTGTGGTGGATAGGAAAAGGACATTATGGACTGTTGAAACTCGGAGTGTATGATGTGTGGACATTAATTTCAATAATGATTAGAACCCCCTTGATACATCAATACCTGGGAAGCAAAACAGACTGGTGTGAGTTGCTATATTCCAGGAGTTTCTTCTGTTCACCCTCGCAGTGAGATGCTAAGTTTAGCAGGGCTAGTTACTGAGCAGAAAAGACAAGACACCCTACAAATGAGTTAGCTAGCCCTTTGAATATTGACAGCAATCGTGTTCCCTTGAAATAGAGCAGTGTTGAGAAAATCTCCCAGGTGACTCTGGGCTGGCATTTTTTTCCCTGAATCCCCAAGCTCCATCTTGCCTCTCTCTCTAGTTAACTCTGAAATGAAGTCTCCAACACATTATTTTCCTGCCCAGAACCTCATGATTGTTACTGTCTAGAAGACTTCCAGTCCTTTCTTGGACAGTGACTAAGTCTGAATGTTACAATGTGGGGTATTGGCCCAAAGACAATAGAAATCAGAAATCTGCACTGAACCCAGTTTCTTAAATCATGGAGCCACTTAGGGCTTCTGACTCAGCCTTTGTTCTTTCTTAAATTTCCGATCATCACAAAGGATGGTTGGAAAAGACAGTGTTTGGTTGAAGTGTCCACTTTAATATGGATAACAAATATTAATCTTAAGTCAGATTCAACCACATTACAACATTGCAACTGTGAAATGAGTCGATTCATGGATGAAAGAAACCCCACAAGAAGAAAATGGAATCAAGGAGTTTGCCAATCCAGCTATTCCCGGGGTTCAAGAGAATCTGTCAAGGCCAGTGGGCTTAAAATAAGTCTTCAGCATACTAGTCCCAATGTCAAAAAAAAAAAAAGAAAGAATAAAAAAAGAAAAAGAATAAAAAAAAGAAAAAAGAAATTGTATTCTTTGCTCCACACTGTGATCAAGATAAAATTGATCAAGGTTCTGTGACATAATTCTATATTCTGATGGGTGATTGCTTTCCATGCTGAAAACCATTGCAGGTGGCTTTCAATCCTGCTGTCTCACTAGTTTGAAATTATGGGTTTTCCACTGACGCTCATGTAAGACTTACTCTTCTGTCTTCAGCTCTCCTGCACTTCTCCACACACTCATGCACATGAGCTTGGATGGTCAAAAGTAGTGTTAGCCTATTAGCGTCATAGCTTATGCAGGTGTCCCATCCAAACATCTCCATCATGAAGAGGAGTGTGATGACCCTGTTGAGACCAAATCCCACTCTTCAGTGAAGGGGATTTTGTTTTTCAGTCAATAGAAAAGATGTGTAGGTTTTTTTTTCATAGATATTCCAACCATTAAACAAAGATTTAAAAAAAATAAAAAAAAACTAAGCACATGATTTTAATCTTCAGCACCTGCTGATATTACCATTAGCTCACACAGGTTCTATCTTGTGAGGTCCTTAAGTGAAAACAGCTACTGGTCACCATACACTCTGCCTCTCCTAACATCTTTGTCATTATTTAAAGACATCCACTGTTCTGACATAACAGGTAGCATTTCAATGACAGGGCATTTATCTTGTTTGGATTGTGGCTCTAGTTGGTTTCCTAAATCCAGTATGTGGGAATAAAAGGGAATAAAATAAAAATATTTTTGACAATCTCAAAAATTAGAATTTACTTCAATTTTCAGAAGGGCTGTAGTACTAAGTCATGAGGACCGCCATGTGTAGTGGTGACTAGGCTGAGATTTGGGCATATGCACTGCACACATTGCATATAATTTTTTTTGATGTGTGTGTGTGTGTGTGTGTGTGTGTTGTGTACTGCAACATAGCAATTAATGTCTTTTCTTTCCCTTCTACATCAGACTATTGTAAAACAATTCTTAGGTAAAAATGACAGAAAAAAAGAGAGACCCAATTTGAGTATGTACATTTTTTTTTCTTCTCAAAAGATTTTATGGAATGGCACTATCAAGACAACCCAAACATAAAACACACAGGAACATAGAAAATGACATAATGATTCCCTTTGGCCTGAGGTGGCTGAAAAGAAAAGAGATTACGAAAATTTCAGAGTCGAAAGACATGTTTCAGAATGAATATGTAAGCCAGGAGATTTGAGCATGAAGTTCCCTAGGCACCTTCAACCGCCACATGGTAGCTACCTTGAAGCCTCATTATTGGTTATGCAAATGAGACTCTCTTTGAATCCTGTGATTACATGTAGTTTGTACTTTTACAGAAAGGACAAGAAAGTATGTTGGTTTCAGGTTCAAATGAACGATGCCCAGGATAATGCTTACTTACACAGAGAACCAAGAGAAGGCGAAGGAGAAAGAGAAAGTGGAGTCACAAGTGAGTTTTCTGAGAGACCCTGGAACTTGAGGGTTTGCTTTCCACAGACAAATTCAAGTCCACCCTTCCAGCACACAGGGAGCTTACCAGTGTGACGGAAGGATGTAGACATCTCAGGTTCCCTCCATAACACAGAAAGACATTAGGATAAAAGATTGCAGCAGTGTGTCCATGCAGTGTGCCGATGTCTCCTTGGATACCATTCTGTAATTAGTTTGATGGCCAACATACTGAGTGACTTTGTGGGTTTGAGCTCTCAGTTCACAGGGTTGCAAAGAAGAGAACCAGGGTCTAATGAGACAGTAAAATAGGACCTTTGGACTGATTAAGACTCCTTAGTTGTGGGGACCTAATAGGACTGTGATTTGCCTTACAGGTTATTTTGTTTCTGAAAGCCTACTCTCTTTCCCTCTCCAAGGCTTGTGTTTGTGTCCTCCCTATATGCATGCAGATTGACTAACCCTGCAGAAAAGAGCTTTGTCTACTTGATTCAAATGTTTCATTCAAAAGCAATTCTTGGGACTGGTCCAGTGACTGGAGTTCCATGCCACTGCCTCTAACTTCCAGCAAAAGATCTGTTGATCCCAAATATGATGAGTCTGAATGGGACTTTCTCACTAAGTCAATTTAGATCATTTTTTTAAAGCCAAGTTTTGCATTATTCTAAGTGCAAATACCTCCTTTGGTTTCAGTGCTGGATCCACCCCTCGTTCTTGTGGTTCTTGTTGATAAAAAGCCAACAATTTACTGATTTTCAACTAGCATGTTAAGAGCTTGTCCCTACTGTGCTCAAAGGAGTCTTAGATCTTAATGGCCCCATTTATCTTGGAGGATTAAACAGAAATTTAAAGAGGGCTGTGTTGTCTCTCCTGTCAATATCGAGATATGAAAACACAACGGGCAGAGGAAGTAAAAGAAAAACATCCCATTCCCAAACACAGAATCAAAGCGTCTGTGCCAGATGGGCCAATAACAAAACGAAGGTGAGAAGACAAAATCTGTTTTCATCGGTGTTTGAAAGAAACATTGTTACCAATTTGTGAGAACTTCCCTGGGGGCCATACCCCACTGCGCTGAACATCACCAAGCCTTTCCAACAAGCGGTCTCTCATACATCCAAAGCATTCTTCTGGAAGCATCCTTAGCCTGTAGTTCAGATGATGACATTGCAACCTCTTGAACAAAGGACCCAGTGTATCTGTGGCCACCTATCCACTGTTGAGAAAGCTGGCCAGGAGCTAGGAACGCTCACAGGAGTTAAAGCCGCCTGCATCCATCCATCCATGCATCCATCGAGTGAGTCTCAGATTCTTCTTGCTTAAACTGCTGAGCAGGGTAGGAACAAACTTCAACTATCCACAAATAACAAATTTTTGGGGAAACAATATTTTGTGTGTGTGTGTGGTATGTAATACACTAGAGGAAGGTAGTTTAAATGAAGTTAGAACTGGTTCGGCCATGTAGGTCAAACTAAACTTCAAAGAAAGAAAAGCAGTGTCTACCATCACGCCTGTAACAGGGTCTCACTTCATCTTTGGTATAAAATAGGCCATCCATAGGCTGTGATTGATCACAACTAAGAAAGACTACAGAAATTGTCAACAATTTCTCTATCTATTGCTTTTTTTTGTTTTTGTTTTGTTTTGTGTTTTTTTGTGTGTGTGTTTTTGTTTTATTTTTTATTTTTTTGCACTTTTTTGACCATAAGCTTCTATCTACTTAAATTTTGTTTTGACTGCTCTTAAGCTAGATTTTGCAACGTGACAAGCAAAGCTGACTAAAACCTGACAAAGCTCATAGAAAAAACTGCAGGTAAAAAGCACTAACGCTTTCGCTAGCAACCACGCTCTTGTAAATTAAAATAAAAAAAAAATCTGCATTCTGCCCCTCAAACACGCATTATCTCTAATGCAGTTGTTTTTAAAACCACCGTGAATAACTTTACCATAAAATGTCTTTTAGCCTTTACCATAAAATGTCTTTTAGAGTGATTGTGTCAAAGTTCATGAGAAGTCCCAGCATTTCCCAAATCTCGCGGTTGCCTTGGTTTCGTTTATCAACAAATTTTCTTCAAATGAAGAAAAGACATTTTCCTTTAAACTGTACAGTTTTTTTTTCTTTTTTTTTTCCACCCTAAAAACTCAGTCTCCATCTTCTTTGCCAGTGAAAGCTGGCACAATACCTCAAATCTTTCTTGTTTCTTTTTTTTTTCTTTTTTCTTTTTTTTTAACAAGACGCTGAAAGCATGCCTCTGGAGCCTTTGACGTCCTTAAAATTAAGGCAATTAAGATTCAAGATAAACCTTACCTAAATATTTCTAAGAAAACATAAAATATATATATGTATATATATATAAAACCCCAGGAGGTTCAAACAAGAAAGGAAAAGAAGAGGAAAAAATAGCTTAATTACTGAGGAAAATAATTTTCTTACACTTCTTGTTGCCCAACTCTTGACATTGGTGTTTCTACTTAAAAAACAAAAAACAAAAAACAAAAACAACAACAACAACAACAAAAACTACTTATACCTTCAGGCAAATTCTGTTTTTGCAAAGAAAGCATTAACTTGTGATGTTTACCAACCCTCCCCTCCCTTTCTGGGATTTGTTTTCCCTTTAATTAAAAAAAAAATGACAAAAAAATAACTGTTAGACCACACGAAGGAACCATTCGCACAGCACATAAAAATTTTGTTTTCTTTGAGTAAAGTATAAAATAAAAAAATAATAAAAATAAAAGAAGAAGAAAGCTTTCCCTTGGCGCCTGTGCAAACTGAAGGCCAACTAACTTCTTGTTCAGTGACGTTTCTTCATGGAAGGTAGAGCTTCAGATGGGCATCCTCACTTCTGTCTATGGTCTGCAAAGACAGATGGGTAAGAATGGTTATCACATCCAAGATTGTCTTCCGTTGTTTCCTGGGACTTCTCATTAGAGGAGCCCAAGCTTTTGTCTGTCATATTCAAAGAAGTGAAGCAACAGGCATATTAAAGTTTTGTTCCTTTTATATAAATTCCACACCCGAGCAAGACTTTGCTCAAGTCAAAACCGAGGTTGATGGACATAGATATTTATAAAGATCTACTTATTTTGCTGTCGTGTGTATAGCTGTTTGTGTGTATGTATGAGAACGCATCACATGTATGCAACATTGTCAGAGGTCAGGAGAGGACATCAGACTGCTTTGAAATGGAGTTAAAAGACAGTTGTGAGCAGCCATGTTGATGCTGGGAACCTTAGCAAAAGCATCAAGGGTTCTTAAAAATATCTAAGTCAAAACTCAGATTGCCATGACAACTGCATCAATGCCTTCTAAACTCAGGAGCGTTGTTATTTTCCATAAGGTTCTACCTCTTATGGGTCCTGTCATCCTCTCCCTGGCCTTATTGGAGACCAAGCTGTCCACCTCAAAGCCTTAATAGACGCACCCAAAGCAAGCTGCAGCAGAAGGGAAGAGACACTGGATACCCTGGAGGTATATTTTATATTATTTATTATTTGACAATTAGAGGATTCTTAGTCCATGGACCTGGCTGTGAAGAGGGCAAACAGACAGACTGTACAGCTCAGTACCCCTCTCAGTCAAAAGCCCTGATCCTGATGCCATTTCATCAGGATCTACGATGGCTCTTCTAACCCTAATTGTAGTGGATGGTGGAACATCTCTTTCATCAGGGACCCAAGCTTTACCCTTTGGAGACTGGTGACCACATAACTTGAAATGAGTGGACCAAGATTCTTAAGACTTGGATTGTAACACAGAGGTCACAAACGTGGAGTTTGAGGCAAAGACTCTTGGTTCTATAATTGGGAATTTAACTGGGCTTGCAGATATGCTTTATGGAATCTGATTACATTTAAATTTTTATTTTATTATTTTTTCTACAGACATCCATAAATATGTAAATACCACATGCTGAGTCCATTTTTTGTTGTTTGTTTGTATATGATTTTAGGGCTGAGTACTTTGTACTGGATGACCAATAATAATTAAAGAAGAGGCTATTGATTTGAGATGGGGGAGGGTGAAAGGAATGGAGGGAGGAAAGAATAGGGAAAAGAATTTTAATTAAAAGTGAAAAAAATTAAATACCTAACTTTTAATTTTGTGTGTATATATTGTGTGTCTGCACATTTATGGGTGCACATTTGGTTGTGCACATGTGGAGGTCAAAGGTCAAAGTTGAATGTCTTTCTCTATTGGTCTGCTTTATTTCCTTGGGACATTGACCCTGAAGCTCACTTTCTGCAGAGCTGGTGGGCTGGCTTTTCAGGTCTTGAGATCTGTTTGACTCGGTTCACCCAGTGCTGGTCACATGTGTCCACACTCCAATTCTTATGTGGGTGTTGGGGATTAGAACTTAGGTGCTCCCACTTTGAGAACACATTCCCTTACCAAGCGAGCCAACTCCCAATCCAAGCCCCTGGATTCCAAGTATATTAAAGGTTTTATATACAGTACAAGGAATAAGTGGTAACTCAGTGGGGAATGGAATACTCTTAGAATTTCCAGAATAAGTCACAGGTATAGTCTTCTTCTGTGATAAGAGCTGATAGTCCCCCTGAATCAATAATGGGGGGAAATCCCTCATAAGTCTATCATGCCAAGTTTTATGCATATACATGTGTGTGTCCCCGTGTATCTGTGTGTGCCCTGGATCCCATAGAGCTGGAGTTATAGGCAGCTGTGAGCCACCACATGGACCCTTGAAACAAGACACTGGTCTCTGGAAGAGCAGTAAGTGCTCTGAACTGCTAAGCCACCTCTCCAGCTCCAAGTCCTCTGTTTTAGCCTGAAAAGTAAAATGTAGACAATGAAAGTAGTGTGTGGCAGACCTTTTATTCATAAACTCCAATATTGTGCTTCACAAATGTGTCCCTGTGACCCCTGCCAGTGCTTGACTGTAGACATCTTTATGTTAAATGTATGTGATGTATCAAACTGCTATACGGGGGTAATAGATGGCCCCCATCTGAACCTCAAACCCCACAGGCGGGTCAGCTAGTATCTAATGAGAAATGTCAGCCAGTAGGAAGTTCTTAAAGATCTCTACACATCATTTAACATAAGGACTCCCCAGAAAAGGGCCTCTAAGTAAAGTAGTGGCTGGTTCACCAGCCAAGTATGTCGAGAAGGAGAGCCTTCTGGTTTGTGAAATCTAGCATATTGAAGAAAGCTATCCCAACAAGGACTAGGTAAATTGCTTTGGAGGTATATTTTTCCATTATGCTGGAATAGAAATAACATAATTTCTATATTTTTTTAATCTTGTGAGTGTAGATGTATATGTATCCATATATGTTTATGGGTGTATATATGTACCAGACTCTGTATATGAAAATAAGGATACAGATATTATCTTTTTAATCTGGCTTATTTCACTTAACATGATCTCCAATCCAACCATCTTTTTTTTAATCGAAACATCACTTCACTCTTCTTTGTGGCTGGATAAAATTCTATCATGTGGGTATAGACCACACTTCTTTATTTATTCATCTGTTGACTATAGGCATGGGTGACACGCTCAGCTTCTTCTGTATTTTAGGAGTGACAGAACAGAGAGCAAGACTCTGCAAGCAGATTCATCTGAATAGTCTCCGTTCATCAGAGGTTAGGTCGTGATGCACAAAGTTGGACAGTTTGCTCAGAGAGGCTTCTCCTCTTCAGAGCAGAGCCCTTAGAATGTAATCTACATATTTGCTCTACACACAGACAAATGTAATTTGCTTTATGGGTGATTAAAATTTTTTCACGAGTAACTCTGAGTACATAGTTATTCTCCTCTGCTATTTAATTCCTGGGCAGGGAGGGCTTAATATCTCTATCATATATTTAATAATATTCTACTTTTTCCATGACCATTTGCCCAGATATTCAAAGTCAACCTTCAGTGAGAATGTGACTGAAATTGTTTAAGAGATTATGAACAGAATGTCTGGTCACTAGTTTAAAGTGGGAATATACTACAATCTTTCCCAACAGCATTTAATATATTTTTTTTAATAACTACAATGGTTCTCTCCTGACGTGAGAACCTTCATTGACTGTCAGGTCATGTGACTTACATTAACCAATAGGATCGCATAAAAGCAAAACTGAGTACCTGCCTTTACTGGGTTTGCTTCCTGCTGTTCTTGGGATTCTAACTCGTCTGGAAACTGGTTGGAAGACGAGAAGCATATGGTCAACCGTTCACCACCCCAAAGCAGAGGGTCGTGATGACCAATTACTCACACACAAGGCCAAGTACAGCCAAGACTGGAAAATCCACTCACCGGAAGCCAGCTGAGTGCAGCTCACACGATCATGAGCTCGAGAAATGCCTACCACTAAATTTATGGGTGGTTTCTGTGAAACCAAAACAAACAGAAACACTCCGAGAAAAGGACTTCCGGATCTCTGCTTACGAGGGAAGGAGCTATAAGCACAGCGCGGACTTACTTGGACTGTTGGAAGGAGTATGCCGGTGCATGTTCACTGGGTGTGTCCACTGCTAACTGTTGCTGCTGACCACTGCTGTCCTGGGATGAGGGGGCCACCGTCTGGGGAGAGGTATCAGCAACAACACCCTACAGAGGCAAATCGGTACACACAGCCCTTATTTATTTCAGCAAAGGGCCCTCTCTAGATGCTGCACAAATGACCGTCTTCTGTTGGGTTTGAAAAGAGATAACCCTCAGCTACAGGAAACCACAGCATGGGCGCAAAGCAAAACTTCAGGGTACGCTTTGTATTGGTTGATCTTGTTGTAATGATGACGAGACACCAGTAAGCTGTGCCATCAGAAGTCCTTGGTTGTATGGTCAAAAAACCATTCCAAGTGTATTTGCAAGAGGAATCTGTCTTCAATTAAATCTGTCTATAATAACAGTCCGGGCTCTCCTACAATAACCTAAGCATCTTTTTAAAGATTTATTATATATTCTTATTTATGTACAGATGTGCATGTGTGTGGGTGGGTGGGGGTGGGGGTGGGGTGACCGGGGCAGCCAGAAGAAGGTGTTACATCCCTTGGAGTTGGAGTTGTAGAAGTTCCTGAGTCTCCCGACTTGGGGGCTGAGATCCAACTTTCTGTATTATGAAAGTAGAAAAAAAACGCTCCCTCTAGCTTCTTGAATAAGATTTTTTGTTGCTGTTGCTATTGTTCGTGTTTTGTTGTAGATAATGTTTCCTTGTGCAGCCCTTAGAATTCAGTCTTTGCCTCTAGGGTCCTGTGATCAAAGGCATGTGCCATCTGGCCCAGGTTCTTGTGTGTGTTCTCTCTCTCTCTCTCTCTCTCTCTCTCTCTCTCTCTCTCTCTCTCT
>JANHMN010000020.1:44431549-44445046 GCA_030674055.1 Rhabdomys pumilio | reverse complement strand
CACACACACACACACACACACACACACACACACACACACACAGTCTCACCATATAGCTGCCTACAAGTCAGCATGTAGACTGGACTGACCTCAAGTTTATTGAGATGTGCCTATCTCTGCCTCTTAAATTCCTGGATTAAGGGTGTATACCACCAAGGCCAACATTCTTTGTGTTCACAAAAATAAATATTGGTTGAAGGGTTGTTTTTTTTATTAATGTTGGTTAATTATGAGAAGTATAAGCCTTTTGTCAAACAAAAAGACCAAGGTTTAAAGAAAGTAAAAGCTATTCACAACACACCAAGTCTCCTCTACAAAGTCACATGTTTTAAATGCAAAAGACACATTAAAATGGCAGGCACATGACATTTTAATGAATGGCAATCCATGGAGACCAAGAGTACCAAAGCTATGTCTAGTTGGAAGCCAACTCTTTGCTCTTCAGTCAGGAAAATCAGACAGCTTTGAGATGAGTACAGCCATGAGGATAACTAAAGAAATGCATGGACAGGAGGAAGTGCTACCCTTAGATGCTGTGTCACTAAAATGCAGGGGCCTTCAGTGGGATACTCTTCACTGAAAGCCATCTTCTGGCTACCAGGCTCAACTGCCCCCTGGGTTCTTTTGGGCATTTCATGAACCAGGTTTTATGTATTATTTGTAATGAACTTTTTTGGTTCCATCTAAATATCTTTAACCGCCAAACATGCCAAGGACTCAAAGTTCCAAGTTCTCCATGCTTGCAACTACTCTTCAATTAGTTAATATAAATTAAGAAAAATCATTTTTTTTACAGTTGTATCCATTTTTTTCTTTCAACAAAGCAAAAGTGAAAGTTCAGATGAAAGCAAAGTATGTATTTCAAAAGTTTGGGTTTTTTTTTTTTTAAAGCACCAACTTCTTCACACACATGTGCTCAGCTCCAAATTGCACTATTAACATTTACAAATAAAATTAAATATTGCCAATTGAATGCCAATGACTCTCATGTATCCTCAAAGCAACTTCTTCTACCTTGCTGTGAAAATGGAATATCAGAAGTGTCACTTTTGATATTCCAAGTAAGACGTCTTAGAAAAGAATTGACGTTTTGATTCATTCAACAATTTTTCTTGAATACACACATCAGATCCTGTCCTAGGAGCCAAGCAAGCACAAGGGACAACTCTGACTTCTGAGGAATTTTGGTCTCTAAAGCAGTGCTTCTCAATCCTCTTTTTTATTAATATGTGTTCTTTTTTTTTGATAAATGTCAAATCTTTCTCCCACTTGTCAGAAATTCTGATGACCTTGTCAAACCATGAGACCCACTGATACACAGAGCATTGACTAAATCTTCTGCATATCTTTCATAGACAAGCATCTCAGAGATCTTACTTTTATTTTAAAGACACTGTTTTTATTTTCTAGACATGAAGCCAGATTGTCCTAGGAAACAGACTCATAACTACACACCCCTCCCTTTGCCAAAATAAAATGCAAGCTTCTCACACCCACCCCTGTTGAGAATCACTGCTTTGGAGAGTTTTGGAGAAAACCAGGCAAGCTCCATCTCTCCCCTCCAATTAAGTCAGAAAGGAATTAGATTTTCCTACCTGACATAACAGCTGGTGAAGTACCATAATTCTGTCTTGGGATTGAATCTTGGAATGAAAAAGAGCATGAGAAAGATTGCAATGAAGTCCAAAGGAAAATAAAAACAGAGTCTTAGCTTTACAGGTTGGAAGGGCCCAACGGGTGCCCCACAGTCACCTGCCCCCACCCCCTTTCTGCCAGCACTCCAGGTACTGTGACTGTAGAGGACAGTTGATTCTTAGACTCCAGTATCAGCAGGCTGTGCATGCTACCGGGACCCGCTGGTCTCAGAACATCACCATCTTCCTCTTGGTCTGTTTGATTGCTCCCTTTGGGAATCAATGGGAGGCTCTCGTCTTCCCCAGATGTTTTAATAGTTTTATAAGACAGCTCATCTGGAGGGTATCCAAGTGTGGTAACAATGGAGAATAAAAGAAGTAACTTGAGAGGCGATTAATAAAAATTCTGCATGTTTTTTCACCATATGAATCAAATGAATTATAAAGCCCAAGTTACTAATTTTTGTTTATATCATCCTGACCAGGGGCAGAGCACAGAACACTCTCTGCCCTAAGCCCAGGAGTCTTGTGTGTAGCTACTAAGGCTAGCCAAGGCTGTATCTCATGAAGCAGAGGATAGATGGCTATTTTTAAAGTGTCATAACATTGGAGGTGGCAAAATGTAGAGAGAGTTAAACTACAAGTAGTCACTGCAAACCTGGGGAAGTGTGTGTGTGGGCGCTGGAGAATAAATACATCGGCTGCTTTAAAAATGAGAAAGAGGCTTTAACTCCCGCAACTCCGTCATGATCTGCTCTGTAGTGTTTGTTAGTACAGAGCAATTATACATCATAACGGTTTTATTGCATTCCAACACATGCACATGTAGCTTCCGTCATGTTTGCCCACACCCTCTAGCCCTCTCTGGCCCCCTTTCTCATACCCTCCTACTTCTTTTCCCTTTCTTAACTAGCCCTTAACCAGAAAAGTGGTGCAGAACCCGTGGTTGCAACTGGCCTCCTAAGAACTGCAAACAATGAGCCAAACAGCAAACTCAGCTCTCTGAAAAGATCAAGGCATTGATGGTAATATGTGAACTCTTATTTTATTCATATGACCTGTCTTGCCCTTTAAGAGCTTAGACACCCCCCCCCCCGTACATTTCTATGCACTTAGTAACTCTTGAGTTTGAGATCATTTACATATCTGTCTCCTAGTTTAATGATAATCATTCTTTTGGGGGAATAGCATGTCTGAAGAGGGCTGTGAACATTGTAAAGCACTTAGGGTGATAAGAACAAGAAAGCATTGCTCAGAATTCAGGTGCAAATAAACCATAGTTATGAGTGGCTTGGTCTCATGAAATAGACCAGCAGCCTACTGACTTGACGATTAGCTCCACTGTGGAGTAGAGTCAATTTGACAGCAATTTCAAAGGTCTTGGTAACAGTGATCTTAGTTTCTAGATATCTTTCCATAAAACCTCAAGTCACTACTCAAAACTTAGAATAAACATGAATTAATGTTGATACTGTGTTATAATATATACATATCTACAATTATAACATAAATAGAAACCTAGATACTGATATAGTAAATACTGGCTACTGTTCAGTAATTGAGGAATACAAACAAAGTGATAACAATAGAAAAGACTTCAATCTCATTTTGAAAAATAAACACACTTGGTTTGTAGTATTTTTGTTTGAGATTGATTTTACTTTTAATCTATATGTGTGTGTTTAGCTGCACATGGGTGCAGTAGCCATGGATGCCAGAAGGGGGCCCCAGATTCCCTAGAGCTGAAGATAACAGGTAAGTCACCTAATGTTGGTCCTGGCAACTGAACTCAGGCCCTCTGAAGAGGAGCAAGTGCTCTTAACCACTGAGCCACCTCTCCAGACTCCACCCAATTTGAATTTCTTGACAGAACTGCTTTATAAGTAACCCCTCACAGTTCCACAGGAGCAAGTTAACAGCACAGTCTTGTCTTTTGATTTAGCATATTAACAATGCTTTCCCTACTTGTATGAGACTGCTGTGCTTTTGTGCTGTGCTACTGTTGGGTCTGTGGGTAAATGAATAGTGATTGGTTAACTATTCTCTACTAAATGCTGTCTAGAATTACCACAATGAGTATTTTGAGGCATCACATTCTTCTCCCTTATTTTGCAATCTTTCCATCCACCACCTTCTCATAATTGAAAGTTTACAACTAGGGGATGTGTGCTGAAGTGTTTGGTTGGACACTCTGCTTCTAACTGATGCTGTACAACCTGAAGGCACTGTCAAAGATAATTTTCTTCCATGTTTATAAATAATGTGTGGGTTATTTATCTTATCTGATGCGTGTGCATGTTTATATGTGTATTTGTAAAATTATTGCAATAATAGTTTTTGATTATGTTATTTAATTTTCTATGCTCTATTTTATTCCTAATTCACTCATGATCCTCAACAATATTTCTATTAAGATCTTTCTGTAATGATATTAATTTATATGAACTCAAGATCCATATTCCTAGAAGTAAGGATTTTATATTTGTAAATAACTCTCCACCCCTAACAGACTTGCCTCTAACTCTTCATTCATTCTTTACATGAGAAAATTTCCCTTTAAAGAACTGTTATGTCACAATTAGATTAAAGAATTATTTTAAAAACACAGCCTTTGCATCTGCATTTTCTGTCTTGTATTGGTTTGTAATTGGCTGCCATTTTTTTTGAGCATTCACTTAAGGAATTAGAGTCATTAGGATTTATGAAGCTATTTATCGCTTAGAATGATATTTACTGAGTCATAATTCTATGTAAGATCTTCTGCTCACCTTTATAATTCTCCATCTCAATATTGATATTTATGCCTAATTTTGGATAAAAAATAAATAATAGATATTTTCATCTGGTAATAATCAGACTTTTGGAGCAGTGGAGAAGTGGCATGCCTGGAGAATGACAGCTATTTCTGGTTCATCGGGACTACAATTCCAGGATTGCTTTTGTGCGTGGCAATACTGACACCATGGAAATTGGATGATGTCATAGTGCAGAAGAGGCTTGGGGAAGGCAACCTGCACGGGAGATAAGGAGCCTGCTAAACAATGTCTTTTGATTTCTTTCAGTAGAGCCCAGTGTCATTGTAAGCCACTGGTGACCAGCAGCTGAACAAATGAAAAGGAGATAAGGAAGTTGTAAAACAAGACTGTCATGCAATATCGAGGTTCTTAAAACACACTCAAGTCCCAGGCGGCTTCTGCTAAAGCTCCCAGCAACTCAATAAGAAATTATAGATAATGGGGCTTTTTCTTTCATCGAAGTAATTGTGAGAAATAATAAACAAAAGCAGAAGTGAAAAAAAAATCCTTCAAGGTTAGAGTCGTGACATATAAATAGGTGCCTTGTTTGCAGCTAATTCATTTAGTTTAAAGCCTATAGATTCAGCCCAGCTTAAAATTGGGTACAGAATTGAACAACACACTTTGAAGAGAAAAATTCCAGATGGAAATTCTTTAGATGACATGATTTTAAAATCTGAGGTGACACGAGATGAAATATACCTGCCTTTTGGAAGATCAAGAAGTAAGTATGCTTTGGTTCAATGTGACTCCTTTTGTCACCGTCTTAAAAAGGAAAGTAGGGTGCTTAGTGGCCTTATCTCTGTTTTGAACAGGACAGTATGACTCTAGCTCCCCTTTTCTGCAGCCTGACCAGTACTGACCCTGAATTATCTTCTAAATCTCACTGCACTATGCCATGGAAGTCCACCTACTCCTGGACTGTTTCTGTTCTAATTCTCACTTTTTATAAAATTTTCAAGAGCTTCAGCACTCTGAAAGTCTCTGAAGACCATCTCGTTGGAGAGTGACACCAGTATACAGCAATGGAGGTTTGAATGAGAAACGTACCCCACAGGCTCAGGGATTTGAACACTTCGTCCCCAGTTGGTGACGCTGTTTGAAGGAATTGTGGGGCTTTCAGGACACAGAACATTGCTGGAGGAAGCAGGTCACTCAGAGCAGGTGTTGGACATTTAGAGCTTCAACACACCTCTTGTTCTCTCCCTGAACTTCTTATGTGTGTGACAGAAATGTGATCACACTGGTTCCTGTTCCTGCCACTGACTGCTGTACCTTCCTTGGCGTTATGGGCTCCTTCTTTGGACCTCTAAGCCAAACAAACTCTGCCTTCTGTAAGTTGCTCTTGGTAAGGAGGTTTTCTCATGCCGACAAGAAGTGACTAACACATACTTCAGATGACAGGGTGGAGGATGAACTGTGGACTGGTGAGACTGAAAGGTGGAGGTACAATTAGGAGACTAACACAACAAGCCAGAGGAAGCCAAGAAAGGGGGAAGACAGGGTAGATCTGACAAATGTCTAGGATTTAATTCCTGGGACTTAAAGTAGTGACATGTGGAGGAGAGGAAGAAGGACAGTGTATGTGTTGAGTCCCGAGTGTAGAGCTTGGCTACTAGCGGGCCATCACAGTTTTGACCTGAGATAAAACAGGAAAGGAGCATAGAAGAGGAGAAGGGTTGCACTGGAAAGAAGCTTGAGGGTGACCAGGACATGAGTGTGAGTTGTAGTGACTTTGATATGTAGAAGATGGATCTCCATGGAGACCAGATAGGTAGAAGATATATCTCCATGGAGACCAGATAGGTGAGTCTGATGTTCTGAGGCTAGCATTGAAGACTCTGATTTAAGAGTCTTCAATGTGGTAGAGGTGTGGGGAACCATGCACGTGGACAGGATTGCTGAAGGAAAGCATGTATGGACTGAGTAGTGAGGTGCTATCTGAGCTTGCAAAAGAAAGGACAGAGGAATAGTCAGAAGGTGTAGAGAACCAGGAACAATCTGGAAGTTTATTGGACAAACTGGGCCAAATAGCTAAATGCATGAATATTTTACTTTAAAATACATACAGTTTATATTAAAAAACAAATTGGACACTGAGACCATCCTGGGTCTGTGTGCCAATGGGGCAACAGCTGATGGCAAATGGGTCATGGTTCTGCTTTCTGCACAAAGTTCTCGTATTCCTGGCTACTGAAGATGCTATCTCCGTCTTCTAGGTGTTCACCTCCCAAGAAAAGGTATCACACTAAAGTGGAAATCCCTCTGAGTTGTAATTTCAATGCCATGTATGTTTGTATAATGTGGTCAACACAGAGAGTACTTGATTCTATAGGTTCAAGGTAATTTGCTTAACTTTATCAAGTTCATTCATTTGCATGATTAGAACATTAGCTATGGAACCCTGGGGTATTATGTTAGCAGTTAACACAGTGGACATGTTAAAGAATTGATACCCCTCGTTAGAGCAAGCAAAGGAGCTGGATTGTTGGTTTAATAGGGTGGTGCATCCATTTTGGTGACCTGAACTCACACCAGGTTAAGGATAGTTTGATTGATAAGTACCTACTGTCACATAGTACATTAGGGCTGCTGTGGATCCTGCCATTTGACAACATCCTAAGGATGTATAGTGTGTTACTTTTCTCAATTTGTGAGAAAAGAAATGAATCTAGGAAGCTAAACATGGCCTAAACATGCACAGCCAACACAAAACCAAGTTGGGCTTTGGACCCTGATGCCATTTCTAAGTCTCCTGGAATCTCCCAAGTGCCAGTAAGGGAGTTGTGAGATGGTCCACTTTGGTGGGAAAAGTCAATTAAATAAATCAACCACAACTGGGTAATTCACAGCAAATGCCAATTAAAAGAAGTCACATAAAAGCAAATACCTGATGGCACATGGTGTGAGGGAGGAGGTTTAACAAAGAAATAATTATATTTGAGACACTGAGAGTGCTTAATTACAGTTTTGAATGAGTCAACAAAATAATGTGTCTTCTCTCTTCTCTCAAAAACCGTCTCAAGTTGCCAACCTCTAAGTGTTAATGTTATATTGCCAACCATTAATGCTATATGATCCTTATACTGTAGCCAAACACTATTTACTTGCAATAGTGAAAACACACAATGAAAACAAGAAAAAAGTGACAGGAAATTTGGCATTAAAAGTAAGGTCTATGTGCTTAAAGTCTTTTACGTTTATTGTGGTCCACAGTAAATCATTAAATGATTGTTTTTGGCAGTTGCCAACTGGTTAAAACTGGTGGTCCCATCTGATCCTGTTCCAGTTGAAAAGACTTAGATATACAGCTTAAAATAATTTATTTAATTAAGAACTACAATAATTTGAAGCCTTGAAGCCTATTCTATTATCTTTTTACAGTTTTGGGTTTCTAGGTTTTTTTTTCTGTTTTTTGTTTGTTTGTTTGTTTGTTTGTTTTTGTTTTTGTTTTTGTTTTTTTTTTTTTGGAGTCAGAGACGTCTTGTGTCTTTACTCATTGGCAAATTGAAGTGTTAGCAATGAAACTGGCTTTGCTTTTTAGTCAAATGGGTAAAAAGTATAAAAAGGTTTCTTTCTACGTTTCCATTATGGCTCACTTTTTACACGTAAACGACACACTTAAGATTGCCATTTAGTACAATAAGCCTTCATTCCTTACTCTTACTCATCCTCAATCAACAGAGAACCTGAGAGTGAACTCTACTGTGGAGAGCTGAGAAGCACTGGGCCGTCCAACCCTGGATCTGGAATCTGCTTTAGTAGAAATACCCAAAGAGTCCACAAATCCTCCTAACACTTGACTAAAAGCTGTACAAATCTTATTCTGAAACTATCTCCCCAATGAAAATGCTCTGAATCATGATATAATCTCACTGTGGTATAAATGTGATCTCAGAGCTGACTTCTAAAATCTAGCTGAAAATGCAACTTCATGCAATGCTATGACCCAGCTCTAACTCTTGGGCAGGTCACTTATCACCAATGGCACATTACAAGGGAACAGGTGGATAGCTTATGAAAAACCCAAGTTCTTTCTTGGAAGTGTATGATTTTTTTCCCTCTACATCCTTTGAATAAAGGGAGTCATTTTCTTAGGTCCTCCATCCACAGTTAGTATCCATAAGGCATATTAGTATTACACAGTGTCTCTATGAGACCCATAGAGACAGTATCAAAGAGACACATAGGCTTAAAAACACAGTCAGAAGTGTAAGGTATTCACATGTCAAAGTGAATGATCTTGCAATACAGGGGCGGGGGGAGGTTGAGATCCTTATGTCCTAAAATTCAGGGTTTCAATTAGATCAGGGTTTCTTGACTCCTGCTCCTGGGGTCTTTCTATGCTGTTTAATCTGTGTCAGTTAAAAGAAATTATGCCCTTCCCCCGCCCCATGTCTTTACAAAAGACAAGATCTCCTGTGCTAGTGTGCACACTAAACACTAAGGTGTGTCAGCCCATGGTGATTACATTTGCTAGTGATGTTGAACATAGGTTTAGTGTTCTAGGTTGTATTAGATGCAAATATTGGAGGGACTTCTTAAAAAAAATACAAAGCTTTGCCAGTGAGTTCAAGCATATCATAGATAGGGGTTTAGGGGTTAAGTGTACTACTGGCTTTTTTTCAGTTCATGTGATGGCTCATCTTGGTTGTCAACTTAACACCAATGGAAAGTGGGAAGAAGAAACTGCAATTGAAAGATGATTACCTCCACCAGATTGGCCTGTAAGCACGTCTTCAGGACATTTTCTTAATTGCAAATCAATGTAGAAGGACCCTGCTCACTGTGAGCAGGGCTATTCCCTAGTCACATGGGCTTGGGCTATATAGGAAAGTTATCTGGGCAAGTCAGTAAGCATCGTTCCTCTATGGTCTCTGCTTTAGTTCCTGCCTCCAGGTTCCTGCTTTAAGCTCCTGCCCTGGTTTCCCTTGATGATGCTCTGTAACCTGTAAACCAAATAAACCCTTTCTTCTCCATCTTGCTTTTGGTCCATGTTTTATCACAGCACCAGAGAAGTGAATGAGAATACACTCTTCGAGAGTAAGACTAGTCAGAAGCAGCGTTACTCTAAGAAAAGATTAAACATGTCAGATTCTGTTCCTTTTCTTCAATAGTCACTATGCCACTACGTCCACAGGAGAAATAAACACTCAAACCGGGTCAACTTCTCAGTGACTTCCTATTACTTCAGACATTAATAGTGAATAAAAAGGTCTCTACACTGATTACAGTTGGAACTACCCTCTTATGTGTGAAGGAACTGGGAAAGATAGTGGGTCTATTGGTAAACAGCTGGGGAAAAGAAAACAGCCCACGACTATGGTCAGGAGGTACAGATTTACATGTGTTGGCAGAAGGGTCCCTTTCCAGAGAGTTATGGTGCACTTGGTTCACTGTACCACATAACGAGAAGGGCCTGAAGTCTAAAGGCAATGCCACGGGACCTTCATCCTTGCCCATGGAAATGAGTGTTCCCTGGGATTGAACTTGAATGCAAGCTTGTTCATGCTGGAACCCTACAGCTGTGTGAGACCAGCAGCGTAATTGTGATTCTAAGGAAAACAGCACATGGTGTCTTCTCAAGTCCCAGGAAAGAAACTGAACTCTTCCACTCACCGTTCCTGCTGTCCCCAGGGAAAGATGATTCATCTGCTGCGTCAGGGGACCCACGATGTTAGTTGGTTGCATTGACATGGGGTGGTCCATGGTGGGTGTGATCACAGCACCCTAAAAGCACATACAATGTTCGTCTGAAAACACGTTCCACGAGGAAGAAAACATTCTTTCTCAAGAGCAAATACAACCTTTGATGAGTTTGCTTTTCACAGTAAACAGTGAATAAATTCAGACTTGATGATCTTGATGCCTGGCTATGTCTTTCTGGTCATGTGTGAATGTTTGGCAGCAGCAATCCCCTTTGCTATGATATGACTGATGTGCAGTGTGTCTAATACTCCTGACTTTTACCTTTAGGGGTATTTTCAAATAAATCCTACTGTTCTGATATATATTTTTTTTTGATTGAAAATTGGGAATAGTCATAGAAATGCTCTAATCTTTTTTGATATTGAATACAACTTTCAGTTTGTTTACTTTTACATTTAAATTTTTGTGTGGTATGTAGTATGTTTTGTGTGTAGTAAATTGTGCGCACACACATGTTTGGACACATGCTAATGTACATACATGCTTTAGCATGTGAATAGAGGCTGAGATATCCTGCAGGACTTGGTTCTCTTTTCTATCATATGAGACTCATGGAATGAACTCCTGTTGTCAGGCATGGTGCCAGGTAATTTTACCTGCTGAGCCATCTTCCAGGTGCATGGCTTAGTCCATTTATTTGTGTTTTAAATAAGCATTTCTTGCTTACCGTAATATAACCTTATGACTAGGGTGAGGGGTAAAGGGACTCATGTGAGCTTCTCGACAGGATAAAGATGTATCAGGGCCTAACATGAGTTATCTATGAATCATGGTTACTATTTCAATATCTTTACTTCCTGGTTGATCTTTTCTTAATTTTTTCTTGATTTAACCTTTTGATTGATCTATATCTATATCTATATCTATATCTATATCTATATCTATATCTATATCTATATCTATATCTATATCTATATCTATATCTATATCTATATCTATATCATCTATATCTATATCATCTATATCTATATCATCTATATCTATATCTATATCTATATCTATATCTATATCTATATCTATATCTATATCTATATCTATATCTAATCTATCTATCTATCTATCTCTCTCTATATATATATCCATAAGTTAAAATTTTAGTTTGTTTTTGTGTGCATGTTTTGTGTATATGGGATTCTGGTCATAGTACTGATGGTGGTTGTGGTATACGTATTAGTGTGAGTGTGTACATGTGTATGCACAGGTGGAATCCAGAGTTCAACATTGGGTCAACACTTGGTGTCCTTCCCCGGTGTTCTCCTTTATTATTTTTTACACAGGATTCTTATGCAAATGACAAGATATATAAGCTTCAATTCATAATTATAATCAGGCTTACACATTAGAATTTAGAAACACTACTTTTCTTCCTGCTCCTTGAGTTTCCTTACCAAAGCAATTTATTTTCTTTTCTTTAAAAAAAAATACCTTCACTGTGAATCCTCTAAGAACTAATCCTTTTAAGTCCCCTGGGGATAAACTCCAGAAGACTCTCAGAACTCAAGCAGAAGCAATGATGCATTTCTCTAACTCTAACCAAAATGTGGCATTCTCTCTCGGCCACATTTTAACTCTGCGTGGGCACAAGAGTTCTTTCTCTTCCTGAGTTTCAAACACAGGTGGCCTCCTCGTCCTTCCAGCCCAGGGCTCACCTGCCACCCTTCCAGAAATGTCTCAATTTAATCAGTCTTACCACTCACATAAAGGAACAGATAGGAAAATCTACAATCAAGACCACGGTGTGTGTGTGTGTGTGTGTGTGTGTGTGTGTGTGTGTGTGTGTGTGATCCATCCTCCCCATGCCCAGGAGGCTACCCTCTCCCTGGGGTGTTATATGAGAGGCAGACTTAAGGTTTTGTTTGGGAAGCAATCTGTAAGGGAGGTGGGCAAGCCTGTGACAGATCCATCAAAATTCTCACAGGATAAGAACAGAGGGACAGGTTGCCTGCACTTGGAATTAATTTAGAGAAGATTGTCTGATCTCTTAGAGACTTCTTTCACAGGAAGCCGCGTATGGGGAGTCATTTGATGGCAGCTGCCTGCGCACTGTGTGTGCCTATAAACCCAAAATCTGCCAATCACACAGAAGAGTGAGAAGGGATTTGTCATAATCTGGAGTTGTAAATAGAAAGACCAAGCACAGAGTGAAAAAAAAACCAATAGGAGGGAAAGATTCCCCAAACAGATGAGTTACTGTAGATAAACGAATGATGCTATAGAGATTCTTGAAAGGAATTTTATGAGAATATTTGCTTATTGTCAGTAAAAAAAATGTCCAATGAACAGAGAATTCCCCACAAGTTATCAAGAACATTAAGTTGTTTAATAACAAGGGAATGGAAGATGCTCACAATTAGTGAGTTAACTGGAAGTGATTGACAGGAACCTACAGGAGACATGAAGCTTTGAAGGTGCTTTATCAAAGACAGATACCTTAGAGGATCTGAAGTATTGGTTATTGCAACAAAGAATGGTGTGTGTCAGTCGTGATGCTTATCCATGTCAACAGAATCTCTTTTGTATTGTGCAATACAAAGGGAAAATGTGAAAGAGAAAAGAAGGAAAACTTAAAAATTGTTAAGGCAAACCAGCACCCACAATATATGCTGTCAAATCTGTCCCCAAGGATACACTTAAGCCATGGACTTCAGAGTGCTCTGTGACAGCCTTTGCCGACACATTAAGGGTGACATTGTCTCCTTGAAATATATAGAATGTGCAGTCTGACAAGCATTCACTGGGCAAATGGCAGCACAATAGGAGACATATTTTTCATTTCAGCATCTCTGGGTGTCTAGATTTGCTGTGTTTAAGTTGCAAAGAAAAAGAACATGCCTTTAATACATCTAAAAAGCAAGCAATGGTCTCACGGCTAATGAGCAGGCTGGTCCATGTGAGCTGCTGCTATGAGATAAAGTCCTTCCTGTTATCAGTGGGAGGAGATGGTGACACAACCCGGAAGTAGGAATGACAACAGTTGTTTGGATAAAGTATGCAGAAGTCACCTTGAGTGAAGCAGGACAGGAGGACAGATCAAACTACAGGACACTAGAAGGAATACAATCCTGCTGAATGCTGTCAGGTACTCAGAAAGTCCACACAACTTTACCACACAACTGGTAAAGATGGCCTGCAGAGACAACTCTTGTTTTTTGAAGGGCTTTGCAAACCAGAGTATTAAACACAGACCAGGCTCACCTAGGGCTTGGATAGTTGCAGCCTTGAGTTTAACTATGTCAGCACTCTCTACATCTCTAATCCTGGAATATAAATAGTACACTTCATAAAACCACCTTATGATTTCATTGATAAAGAGAACTTCTTTTTACAAAATGAAGGAAAGTATTAAGGAAATCAACTCA
>JANHMN010000020.1:44404979-44416268 GCA_030674055.1 Rhabdomys pumilio | reverse complement strand
CACACACACACACACACACACACACACACACACACACACACACACACCTTTTCCTTTCTCAGTCAGGGTTCATTGTTAAGTCTCAGAGTTCAGCTTATCTTTCCTCAACAGAATTCATGTCAAATTTAATTTCACATTCTTTAATGTATACTTAAGTGACCCATTTGTTCGTTGACACAGGATGAGTTTAATAAGGAGAGGAGCTACATGTACTTTACGGTCCTCTTCATCCCTTACTGTGGAAGAGCACTAATGTCTGGTACCTCCCAGGTTCTATGTTTAGTTTTAAAAAAGAAAGGAAGGATCTGGGATCTTTTGGGACATTTAAGTTCCCTGAATGAAAAGTAACATCAAGGAAAGCAAGAGATGCTGCATCTCAAGGCTGAGGCTGCCCGACGAGGGTATGTTGGATTGATTGACACTTCCATCCAAGTCTGACTGATGCTTCTACCCAAGACCATCTTTTAATACTTGAAATCAGTGGCCAATGCATTGTGTTATTACTTTTTCCCATGCTGAGGTCTCAGTTTTGTCTCAGCAAGAACTTAATTTTGTTCCGTGATTTGTCTCTAAATTTCTAGACAATGTCTGGCTTATCATCAAAGACACCCAGAATGTGTTTGTTGAATGAATGATGGAATAAATGAGTGAAGTTCCATTTTTCCAGTAAGTTCACTGAATTTTAACAATGTAATACTTTTGTTAAAGAAGGGAGAAACTGAAAAAGTTGCCCTCCCCCCCACCCCATAGTGGTTATCTTCACAAGGTTCAGTGTGAAGGTTTGTATATGCCCAGCTTAAGAAGTGGCGCTATTAGTAGATGTGACCTTGTTGGAGTAGGTGTGTCACTGTGGGTGTGGGCTTTAAGCTCATACTAGCTTTCTGGAAGTCAGTATTCTAGTGGCCTTTAGATCAAGATGTAGAACTCTCAGCTCCTCCTGCACCATGCCTGCCTGGATGCTGCCATGCTTCCCGCCTTGATGATAATGGACTGAACCTCTGAACCTGTAAATCAACCCCAATTAAATGTTGTCTTTATAAGAGTTGCTTTGGTTGTGGTGTCTGTTCACAGCAGTAAAACCCTAACTAAGACATCCAGGGAACAAAACTTTTTTGGTTTTTGCTTTTGTTTTGTTTTGGTTTTTCTGTGTAGTCCTGGTACTTACTCTGTAGACTAGGCTGACTTCAAACTCAAAGATCCATCTGCCTCTGTTTCTCAAGTGCCACCACCAACTGGCTCTTGGCAGGGGAAGGGTTGCTGAGATAGGGTCTTATGTAGTTCAAGTTGCCCTTGAGTTCACTGTGTAGCCAGGTGGGGTTTGAACTTCCTATTTCCCTTGTCTCATGAACTTAATGCTGGATGTATGCCACAATGTTTGACTCAGAAACGATCTAGATTGTCCTAAAAGTATCTCACAGGAAGTTACACATTTTCTTTCCCATAATGAATATATGGAATTTTCAAAAACATACATTTTTAATGAAATGTAACTACATGTTTCTAATCTGCTTACCCTCTCAGTATTCTCTTCTGTTTTGTTACACGTATAATCACTAGGCTGCTTTAGGTCAAACACACTTCTCTTGGACAACCAATAAGTTACATTTCGAACATATGCCGTGAATAACATCTAACAGTTCTCAGATAAGCTCAACATCCCAAGTTCTGAGGAAGCTACATGAGACCCTGTCTCAAACAAACAAACAAATGAACAAACAAACGAACAAAAAAAAAAAGCAAAGGTAAAAACCCAAACAAGCACAGGAAAATGGATGCTCTTTCCTGTATGTAGTAGTAATTACTAAATTTAAGAAATCTAAGAAGATGTATCTTAAAGATTAGTGTGCTACAATTTTGTAATTGTCTAATGATCTGTGTATAAGTAAGTGGAGATGGGGGGGGGCAGAGAGAGATCATCTGTCAGATGTGTGAGGAGAATCTTGCCTGATTTGGACTCAGCTGTGAAATAAATCTGGGACAAGTAATTCTAGTTTCTAAGTTAGTTGTAAGAAGAAAAACTTGCTCTCCAGCTGCTGGTGGTGTTTAGGGAAGTTATAAAAACTTTAGGCCATACGAGTCTACAGGGAGAAAATCAATTTTTGGGGAGCAGCACAAGAATTTATATTCCAGCCTCACTTCCTGTTCTGTTTCTCCTTGATCTCCAGAGATGTGAGCAAGCAGCTTCCCACGCCCGAGGTCACACCTCTGCTGCTGCCATGGGCTGCACACAGCTCTGAGGCTGCCATGATGGGCTGCATCCTTAAATTGTAAGTGGACACAAATCCTGTACATTCTTTTTGGTCATGTGGTGGTCACAGTGTTGAAGAAGGTAACTGATACAGACACAATCAAATGATTGTCCTGTCCTGATTCATGCAAAGCTACCTTCATAATTCCATAAACAGGAGTGCTTGTGGTTACCAGGCTTCCCTGGAATGAGGCAAGTTCTCTGCTCAGTAACAATGAAGATGAGTCCTAGTGTGCTTGAAAGCAAACATCTGTGCTGCATTTGCTTTTGAGCTAGAAGTCTGTTGGAGCACAGAATTACTTCAACCTTCTCTTTCTTGATAATAATAATAATAATAATAATAATAATAATAATAATCAGAAGCATACTGTTTGTGTATATGTGTGCACATGTTTGTGTATGCAGGAGCACATGGACATGTATGTCCATGAATACAGAAGCCAGAGGTTAATGTTGATATCTTTTAAAATTACCCTCTTCCTTGCATTTTTAATGATACTATTGATCACTACATATTCTCCCAGATTGCCTGGCCTAAAAGCCCCAGAAATCCTCTCTGCCTCTACTCTCCCAATACTGGGGGATACTGGTGTGTTTATATGTGGGTCCTGCAGATTGAACCAAGACAGGTCTTTATGCTTGCAAGCATGCCAACTAAGTCATCTCCCCTCCCCCACCGTAATCTTTAATACTGGTTCAGATATCAGTAATTCAATAACACAGATCAAAGGCTTATATTTGAAATGTTCTTTTGTATTATGGGTACTATTTCACTCAGAGATCTGCTTGGTGATTGTCTGTAAATAAATCCTCAATCTTGACATTTTCCAGCTGAACCTCATTCTTAGAAAAACTCACGAAGGACACTTCAATCTTTGAGCCATGATCCAATTTGTAAGCCCTTGTCTAGAGACACAGATGCAGCGTTCGGGATTTTGAGGAAACTCACTTTGAACTGCTTTTTATAGAATCAAGCAAGAGGGAACCAGCCTGTGTGATAAACCAGGAGGAAATGGAAAATCCCCCAAACACAACAATTCGGCGATGATTTGCCATTGATGCCTTGTTGTGGGATTTTTTTTTTTCATTGTGGCTTTTTGAAAAAAATGGAAATGAGTCGCCACAAGCATATTACTTAGTATTTATTCTTTAGAAATAGCTTTCATCTATTTGTGTGTGTGCATACGGGACAGGATGTGGCAGAACACATACATCGTGGCGTACATGTGAAGTGGAGGACAATTTTGAGGAGTCAATTCTTCCTTTAAGCTGGACGAATAGCTCTTGATCTCTGGGATCCACACAGTGGAAGAGGAGAACCAACCGCTGCAAGTACTTCTACGACCCGTGTACATGGTCTCTATTAGCAGCATCGGCTGCAATATTGGGAGAAAAATACTGTTTATGTCTGTAAGTATCAAAGATGAATTATTCTGTAATGCCTCAGATAATCTATCCTGGTCAATAAGTGAAAAAAATTTCCAGGAACACAGCAGTTTACAAGCTATGGGAGCTCCCCAGGGTAGTGGAGTTCACACAACCCTCTCCTCACAGTGATTGAAAGATAAGCTGGAGTAACAGAGGCCACCCTAGAAAGCGCCTATATTAACAATGACTTGAGGAGCAAATGACTTAACAAACAGCCTCCTTGTATTTCCTTATGGATTTGACAAGGGAGCCTTTTTCCCCTCTGGTTCTACCAGACACGTCCTGTGGTCATGAGCCTTTCAAATCATGTTACTCTGTCACTGTACGTTGATAACTGGAAATGAAAGGTGATTTCATTCAAAAGGCAACAAAAGCAAACTTCTGAAACGCCCTGCATAATTAAAATGAGCTAGGGTCACAGATACACTCTG
The DNA here is from genome assembly GCA_030674055.1 of Rhabdomys pumilio. Lineage (NCBI taxonomy): Eukaryota > Metazoa > Chordata > Mammalia > Rodentia > Muridae > Rhabdomys > Rhabdomys pumilio. Next base: position 44,412,161 of record JANHMN010000020.1, on the reverse strand, counting down.
TATTGGCTCCATCAGGGTCAATGGATGTTGTGCCACGGCCTCTAACCCTCCTTCTACTTTGAAATCTCATAACTAGAAGCCTCATCAGTTATCTTCAGCAAGAAGAAGGATTCCCACACTCTATACCCCGATCTCTTACTGCCACATCTGGATGGGAAACCTGGGTATTGAAGCAACGGATGGAATCTTTATCTAGTCTGAGTCTGACAAAACCCCCATGTTCAAAAGGAATTTTATGCCTCTGGCTCCAAAGGAAACTCCTTCTCTCCCTAATTCAACAATGTGAACTTTGAATATATAAGCAGGTGCTTTCCTGGTTTTCGAGTTTCTATTGAGAAGTCTCTATCCTGCTGTGTTTGCCTCTGTCAGTGAGTTGTCATGGTTTTTCTCTGTTTTCTTTTTCCCTTTATAGCGGTCCACATTGTTTTTTGTGGCTGTTCTCTAACTGCTGCACCGTGGCTACAATGTGTCAGGAAGCTATTCTTCTCTACTCACTCTACTCGCGGCTACTTTGAGTTCTAAATGTTTCTCCTCTTGAGATGTCAATTTTTTTTCCTAGACTTAGAAACTTTTCTTCTATGCTTTCATTGAATATATTTCCTATACTTTTTGATTTTATCTTGTCTTCTACTCTGTGGGTTCCTAACCTTGATCTCTTCATTGTATTCCGCAAGATTTGGAAATTTCAGCCATGATTAATTTTTTTCTTCCTATTATCTGAAAGTAACATGTTTTGACCTTGCTTTCTGTCTTTGGCATTTCTTCTATTGCTTGTTTTAGTCGACTGGCAATGCTGTCTGCTATGTTTTTTGCTTTGTAGAATTTTTCATCTGTAACATTATCATTCGCTTTATACAAATTTGAACTTCTTGCCTGAATTTTTCATGCATGTGCTTGACTTTCTTCTCTCAGTATTTCCTAACTCCTTCATTGGGTTATTTTTATTCTCTTTGAAGTTTATTTTCAAAGACTGTTTATTTTACTGACAAACTTTCAGATCCATTGTTTAGTCTTCTCCCCGTTTCTCAGCCTTTGGACTTGTTAATTGCTGAATTATGTTCTTGACATCTTGATTTTCCATGTTTTCAGCTTGTTTGTGTTGCAGTCTGCATTCTGTGGGGATGGTTGCCTTTTCCAGTTTCATTTGAGAGTCTACTTAGTGACCTGATTTTGCTGCAGAGCTGAGTCCTCCGGAGAACATGATCCATGATCATAGCAATGCACAAAATCAAACCATGTAGAGCAACACATATTAAACCAATTAGAGCCATTACTAATGGTCACAGAAAAGTATAGCAACGTTTACAGTAGTCTCTGAAGTTGAAAGTTACTTGTGTAAAATGCAAATAATAGTCAAATGAAATAGCAGAAAGAGCCAGGAGACAGGGAAAACAAAGAAGAAAGGAGAAAGAAACAGAAAACTTGGAAAAGCAAAGAAGAAAAAAGAAACAAACAGAAGACGGGGAAAAAATCAGAAGAGGGAGATAAAAGAATAAGGAATTTAAAAACTCACACAATAAGAAAAATAAATACATAAATATAAACATAAAGAGGGAGGGAAAAACAAAAAATCTGCTTTATGAAAAATCTTGAGTATCTTAAAATGGGGGGAGGATGACACATTTTACATTTAAAAAGAAAATTAAAAAAGAATCTAAAACCAAAAATGCATTGTATTGAGAAGTTTGTTTCTGAACATAGGATGCGGAAGTTGTGGGCAATTCAAGTTAAGGACTTTTGCTTCATCCTGTTCAAAGTGACACTAAGCTTGGAGTGGTTGGCTCCATTGCTCACGGAGGCTGCGGTCATTTTAAGGGATTCTCATCTTTGCAGGTCGCAAGCGACTTCTGACCATTGTGAGCTTTGCAGGCTCTAAATTAGGTAGGAGTTCTCCCTGCCTGTTCCAGTCTGTCTACCTCACACTGGCTAATTTCTACACCATCTAACAAGAGATGTTTCAGGGTGTGTCTAGGCATGAATGAAGCATTTTGGAAACTGAGGTCTGTTGCCATGTCACCAGTCTTAGTCCTTTGGAATTCTGTTTAGTATTAAATGACCTGTAGAAGAGAAGAGGCTGCAGGGTGTATCATCTGGATGTGAGCTTTGGAGTTCTCAGTCCCATAAGCAAAAAGCATCATGGCAGAGAGTAGCCAAGTTGACTGTCAAACTAACCTCTGGCTTAGGGCTATCCGTGTTCCCAGTTATCTGGCTCAGGGCAAAGAGACTGAGTGGGACCATGGGACAGTTGAGTCCTTCACCTCTGCAGCCTGCTCTTTGTGTGTCCAGCCCTCCCCCAACCCTGGACTGCTGCAGATCATAGCTATTCTCAAGCTCACAGGCATATATATGTTTTTTGTTTTCAAGACTCTACAGTACCTCAGCCTCAAGCCTGCCCTCAAGATGCTATCTGCATATGGCCATGGAGTTTCCAGGTGGACTCTTCTCAGTGTTGACTTGTCTGTCACACAGAGGGACAAAGAGTGAATAGTATGTCAGGCCCCCATGCCAGATGTAAATCTTAGGGATCTGTGCACTTGTCCTGTGGCTAAGATGAGGACTGATTGCCAGGCTTTCTCTTTTCTTTTTCTCTTCTTAAGCCAGAGATAGTTGGCTTCCTTTGAGCAATGCTCTTCAGTTCCCCACATTATTGATTGGAGAACTTGACAGAATTGTTCCTTGTTTAGCTGCTTGGGTAACATTTCTAGTCCTCCAGACTTCTTCACTGACCTCTGACCTCTGTGGTGACTCTTAATGCTCCTCCTTTCTTCAGTATCAAGTTGATCCTTTGTTCCTCTGTGTTTTCTCCATCCTGGTGTTACATGGAGCTGCTTCTAATCCAACATCTTCTAAAGTTTCTTTTGAACTAGATTCTATACAAGCATCTACGAAAGCTGAAGAGATTATCCTGAGATATACTATTAGGGATTTTTTTATAAATAGCACATAACACAAAACAGGCATCAAAATGATTTTTTTTAAAGTTATTGATTGAAAGTACTTAAGAGATACAAGACTTAGAAGATGAAAGGCTTGATAAGAAAGAATTGGTTTTTAATATAAAACATTGTTATGCAGAACTAGTTATAATACTCATTGATTACCAGCCCTTCAAAATTATCTCTACATAAAAGTTATTCTGAGTAGAGGGGTTGTATTTTGAAAGGTTATACTCCCGCCCCCCCCCCCCCCCGCATGCGTGTGTGTGTGTGTGCGTGTGTGCGTGTGTGCATGTGTATAAGGTGGGGAGAACATGTACACATGTACAGAGGTTCCCAAGGAGGACAAACGTTGTCAGAGATTCCCTGGTACTAGAGTTAAAGGCCCTTAAGGATTTCCTGGTGCAAGTGCCAGGAACTGATCCTGGGTCCTCTATAAGAACAGTAAGAACTCTTAGCTGAGCAATCTCTCCAGCTGCCTGAAACTTAAGCTTATTATTTAGAATGCATTCTCCATTAGGTTCCTTTCCGCTGTGCTAGGTGAGAATTATGCTGTGCAATTGCCTTGCTCTTTTTAACATGGCAGCAGATACATCTTTCTCCACAGTGTCTACTGTCATTTGTCTCACCGTCCTCCTGGTGTTCCCCTTCCACTTTGTTAAGGAACACAGAAGAAACAAACATGCATTAGTTATTGAAGATTTTTTTCCATTTTAATACATAATTAAAATGGAAAACAGATGACAATGATAAAATGATAAACAGATGTGTGGTTATATGCCCATGAGTGCAACTACACATAGTGGCCAAAAGAGGGCATCAGAATCCCTGGAGCTAACATCACAGGTAAAGCACATGTTTTGAATGATAGAAATTAAAATCAGATCTTCTAGAAGAGAAACACATGGTTTTAACCCTGAGCCCTCTCTCCAGTCCTAATAAAAAATTACTAATTAAAAAAAATCAAGTAAGCAGTATGATGTCAATCAATTTCATGTACACTCTTCTGGACAGAATCAGCAGAAAAGTACCTTCTTGTCTCTACTGAAGAGATGGGTTTGTTTTATATGGGTTACTTTCTTATCACTGTAACCAAATACCTATCAGAAAGAATGACTTAGTTTGGCTGAGAGTTTAAGAATGGACCTAATCGACCATGATGAAGAAGACATGGCAGCAGAAGAGTGAGGTACATGGATTGCCTGGGCTTGCAAGAGTGGGACTGTCAAATATCAAGCCCTGCCAGTAGTCACCCACATTTCCCAGCAGGGCTCTACCACCTAAAGGTTCCACAGTCTTCCTAAGCAGCAGCATAGCCTGGAGGACTGGCGTGTAAAACATGTGCCCATACAGGACATTTCACACCAAAACCAGAGCACTCTGTCATTTCTCTCAAGTACAGCTTTGGAATCGATTAACCTCTGGGTAATTACTATTAAGCAGGATGAGTTGACACCTGCTAAAGTGAAGGTGATGTCGTCAATCTGTGCAGATGCTCTAGCACTCTTATGACTCATAGCCAATAATTCTGTATTATCATTCCTGCTTGCTCCTAGAGAATACACTTTGCCCTGTATTAATTGGGCAAGTACATCAGACTCTAGTGGTGCTGAAAGACACATATATTTCACGAGCCATGAAGTAATTATGGCTGTTTGGTCTTTACCCAGACATCAGAATTTTAGGTGAAATTTAAACAGGCAAATTTTGGATCCTAAGCACACGGGTGATTGTAAGATCCTAACAATTACCTTTTGAGGCTGAAAGCACCAAAGGCATTTTAATAGAAAAAAAGGCTAGCATCACCTGGCTTTTTCTATAAAGAGGTAAGATAGCCTTGACCTGCAGGACGATATGTTAGGTGGCATGACTGTAATGGAGCCCTGGTTAAAGACCCTGGAAATACGAATGAAGTCAATTGTATTTGTAGTCATTCATACCTCACAGTACATCAGGAAAGATAATTTACCTGGAGAATTTTCCATAGAAGAAAATGGTTTTTGTTTTTGTTTTTGTTTTTGTTTTTCAGACACTTATTATAGATTTAATCTAGAGCGTTGTTCAGAGGCTCTTGTAGTAAAGACCAAGCCTGAGGTGGTGGTATATGAAGAGATGAGGATATTTTTGGAGGTTACTGGAAACATGCTCTTTGTCTTACTTTTATTTCCTATTGCCGTGCTAAAATATTCTGACAAAAGCAACTTAGGGGAGGAAGAGTGTAGTGGTTTGAATAGGTTTGGCTCCCCCCACCAGATCCATGTGTTTGAATGTTTGGGCCATGGAGAGAGGCATTATTACAAGGTGTGGCCTTGTAGGAAGTGTGTCATTATGTAGGCAGGCTTTCAGGTCTCCAATGCTCAAGCCCTGCCCCGTGTGGAAGCTAGTCTCTTCCTGGCTGCCTTTGGATCAAGATGTAGAATTCTCAGTTCTTTCTCGAGCACCACCTCTCCCTGGATGCTGCCATGCTTCCCACCATGATGATAATGGACTAAACCAAATGCACTGTAAGCCAGCCCCACAGGATTTTTTCTAAGAGTTGCCTTGGTCATGGTCTCTTTTCAGAGCAATAAAAAGCCTAACCAAGAAAGGGGCTTATTTTATCTCGTCATCCCGAGTTACAGCTCCTCAATGAGGGGAAGCCAAGACAGTGGGTGCCTGAAGCTGTGAGTCACTTCACATTCACAATCTAGAGCAGAGAGGAATAAATACACACATGGTCCTCTATCATCTAGTCCAGGACCCAAGCCTAGGGATTGGTGACGCCCACTTTTAGTCTGTGTCTTCCCACTCAATGAACACAAGCGAGACAATCTCCACAGACACACACATCATAGGCCAACCTGACTTAGTCAACCCTTCACTAAGACAATCTTCCCAGGTGATTCCAGAATGTGTCAAGATGACAATAAAAGCCAGCCATCACACTCTTGAAGGCTACTTTATACTGACCTTTTTCTCTCCCTTCTTTCCTCTTTGTCTCTGTCAGCCCTGTGGTGAGATGACTTGCTCTGTCACTGTCTATCACGATTTTCCCACCATGTCTGCCTCACTACACAGGTGCAGAACCAACACCCACTAGGCCCTGGACTGAGTGCTCTGAAACAGCGAGCTGAGACATAATGTTTCCTTATGTATGTTGATTTCCACAGTGATGGAAAGCAAACACAGTAATGTGTCTATTGTTTGAAGCATTGGGCTGAGAGATGAAACCATACCATTATGCATTATTAGTCTGGAATACGGTACTAAGAAACAACAATCTCTTCTGGGGTCATTTAATATGCTTCCTTTTGCTAGAGGGCAAATTTTCTTCCTTTCTTCCTTCTCTTCTTTCCTCTTGCTTCCACCTCTCTTTTTCTGATTTCTCCTATGTTGACTTTGGTTTCGGAAAATTTATAGCAAAATGTAAGTGCCCCATTGTAACAACCCATATTTTAAATGTTAATAAATTAATTTCCTCCATTATGAACACTGTTCCCTTTTCCTAGTTTAGATTATATTTCTGGTTTCTTTTTCTGTGCCTCTGCTTCTTTATTTTTGGACATGTTCTTACTGTGGGGCCTTGGATAGATTCCAGTGCATGACACTTCAGCTCTGCCTCCTGGGCTCTGGGAGGGAGGATGGTTTCCCATTACATTACAGCTTTAGACCACCATACATCAAACTAATGCAACTATTGTAATGTGTCTCTAGCTGTGTTCTGGACTGGATGAAAGAGGAACATGCCTAAGCTGAGGGAACATGATGGCAAAGTCTTAGTTACCCATTCACCTTGGGTCTAGAAAGAAAAGGTCTCACTCTTTTTATACAAACCCATCTTATCACTAACTAACTAACTAGCTAACTAACTAATAACTAACTTACTAATTAATAAAAGTTTATCACTAGAAAGTTAGGACCACAGGAATCAGAAAATCTAAACATGTTCTTAAAAAATGCATGTAAACTCAAATTGGTTCTTTTCTTCTATCTGAGTGTTATCCATCCTTATTGTGAAAACAAAGACAACTGCTTTCTTTAGAGGTCATACCTACTAACTTCTCAGACCTCCTGGAAGGAAAAGGTATAGGAGGAGACAGAGACTGAGGCTACATGGGAAATCATGCCCCTCTGTTGTCTTTGAGCAGCATGTTCACACATATCTATGAAGGGCATGGAATGCCTAAAATCTCCCAAAGTTACCAGATTCTCAGTACATGAGACACAGAAGAGATGAGAAGACACAGCAATCAACGAGTAATACAAA
>JANHMN010000020.1:44380288-44394979 GCA_030674055.1 Rhabdomys pumilio | reverse complement strand
GGAGCCTATCATACTGTATCCAGGAGTAAGGAAAACATAACAAAGAGAGTGTGGTCCATAAAAGATTTTCTTCATAAGTCAGGCTCAATTATAAAGAGTTCTGAGTTTCTTTCTGAAGTGAAAGTCTTCTTGCACACAAATCTCTGTTCCTGGCTCTGTGTCCACGCCTATCTCTCTAGCTGCCTGTGGCATGTGCTTCTGTGCCTTTTCCAGTGGCCTCTCTGCTTCTGGAGGAGGTCTCTGTCTGCAAGAGTTCTAGTCTACGAGCAAAGTTCCACCCAAGAGCAGGTATGCATCCCAAAAGCTTTCGCTTGGAGAATAAAAACATTGAGCCTCAGGTGACTGAGAACACTTACTGTTGGTTGCATAATGTATGGCAGGTGTGGCGTCCATGAGGTGCTCTGGACCTACGCATCAAACAGCAGTCATTAGGACAAGGCAATCACACAAGGAACTCGGTGCTGGTGTTTGGTAGCGCTGCACTAGGTCTTAGGAAGTGGAGGCAGGAACTCTCGAGGCCCTGATTAATTTAGCAATTCCCCATCTAGGTGGCTGGCTGCAATACCCACATAGGCCAGTCTGTGTGTGTGTGTGTGTGTGTGTGTGTGTGTGTGCGCCTGTGTGTGTGCCTGTGTGTGTGCCTGTATGTGTGTGTGCCTGTGTGTGTCTATGTGTGTGTGTGTGTGTGTGTTATGTATTTGTAAGTATGCATATAAGTCAGTATCAGGTGTTATTCATAAGGTAAATTTTATCTTTTCTTTCTTTCATTTTTTTCTTTTTATTTCCTTTTTTATTTTGAGACAGGGTCTCTCACTAGCTTGGAACACACCAAGTACACTAAGCTGACTGGCCAGCAAACCCCAAATCTGCTTGACTGCACCTTTCTAGCTGGGATTACAAATCTGTACCTTTGTCTTTCTGTGGGTTTGGGAGATTGCAAGCATTTTGATGACTGAGCCACTTCCCCAGGTCTCATGGCTGAACCCTAAAACCTTATTTTGAAGTTGGAGTTGAAGCCTTAAAGAGGCCCAGAGACTATTTGTAGGTCATCTCCCAGGGACACCCAGGGAAAAACTGAAATAATCTGAGGTTGACTGCTCAGACTTCCCAATTGTTCTGTTACCAATCGGAGCTTTACAGGCGCAGGTGACTCCATCTTAGAACCAGCCAAGCAGCAAAATTAGTGCCAGAAAGAAACAGAACAGAAAGTGTGGAGGATTGTGTTAGGTCGAGGCCATCTTAGACATGTTTGCAGTATTATTCTCTCCCATGACAACTGGTACTGTGCGTAAAAATGTGTAGGCTAGTCTCCAGCTCTTCTAAAATGTGTCATGTGGCAGCCATATGAGAAAATTTGTGGGAGTGGATCGTCACATAGAAAGCCAGTGGGATTTTATTTTCTGATATATATTTCACCCCCAAATTCACCATTATACTTCAGTTGCTTTGTTTTGTTTTTAAATGGTGCAAAGTAAGAATTAACAACATGGGAAATTGCTGTAATCTTTGAAAGACGATAATCACTTTTCTGTGGATATTCACGTTGCCTAAGTATTCCATGCTGTGACTCAGTGGGCGGTCTTGGCTCCAGCAGGAGCCAAGATTAGACAAAAGACAACACGTGTGCACACACACACACACACACACACACACACACACCACGCCTGAAGGAGAATGAAACTGAAACACACCTGCACACGGCCTAATGGGTCCCAAGAGAAGCCAATTAAGAAGTCAGCCACTCTGGAAACACCTCACGCAATTTAAACAAAACTCTACCCTGTTGGTGTGGAGATCTTGTTTCAAGAGTCTGAGTGTCATAAAGGAATGGTGTGCTTCTGGTGGATTCAGTGGTTATGGGAAAATGTGTATGAACTTCAATTTTGATGTTCTGACAGATGAGACATCCTGGAAAATAGAGTGGCTGAGCTGAGGGAATGCCACTGGATTAGTGGGAACAGGTAACACTGGCTTCCTGCCTGCTCTGAAACATCTGCCCACAATGATTTTGCATATTACAAAGAAATCATGGGCACACACCTGTGTGCTTTCCCCGTCCCTCCCTATGTGGCATTCACAGGCACTTTATGATGAGAACTGGAAGAGTGGTTAGCAGCAGCAGGTGAAGAGAACGGAGTGCTGATTGGTGCAGCTGGTAGAGAGCTCACAAGATCAAGATGAGGAGCAAGTTGTGCGGAAGCGTGGCTACTTCCATCCACCTTTGGACTCAGAACTATTGGCTAGAACACCTAGCTTAGAACTCATAGTGAGTTTCAGATGCCCAAACATTTCAACACATGGGACCCCCAAAGTCTGATCTTTTGAAGAATAAGAAATTAGGTAAAGAGCGGGAAGAAGAAACATGTTTTACCCACTTTCATCATCTTCCCCAGTGAGAGGTCCCATTTAATCCCTAATGGGGTGCTTTTACCAAGACAACTGTGGCAAAACAGTGAGATGACAAGGTAGGCTACCCTGGAACACGATACAGGTAGAGGGATCTCTACAAAGATGCTTATTAGAGAAGACCCCCTGTGGCGTGTGAGCAACCAGACCAGCAGACAACAGGCAGGACCATCCCCTAGCATTGAAGAAGCTGTGTACAAAAGATGCAAGGCTTACTAGATCGGATTACTTGGGAAGTCAATCCTACCTAAATCAATTCCTAACAGTAACATTATCATATCAAGGTATGGCTACTGTGTAGGTCACCATTTTTTAAAGATCCTACCATGCCCTTTTGGACTCTCAGTAGCACATTACTGGCAAGGAAGACCTTGCATGAGGTGCAGGTGAACAGACGTACCTGGTATGTGGAGACAGGGGAGGCAGCAATGAATGGCGTGATAGATGTCTGTGGGATCATGCGGTTGGTTGCGAGACTGTACGGTGAAGAGTAAAATCTGTGAACAGAAAACAACAAGAGATTCATGAAGCTGCTGCATGCCCGGCCTGTAATCCAGCCCTGTCAAGCACATCAAGAAAGAGGCTTCCCCATGAATGCTTTTCCAGAGAATTGGTCCCAGGACTATCTGGAAGGGTTCCATCTGATTCCTCTAAGAGGAACAAATCAGGTGAATACAGAGACAACATTAAGTCATCTTACAAAATCAACTATGGACACACAGTGTTGGTAACGAACAGGTAGAGGGCAGTATCAAGCCTTACAAATGGTGTTAGTGTACAAAAGTCCTCCGAAAAGAGTCCTCCAAAAGAAAAAGACACCAGACTTTGCAAGAAGGGCTGGTAAGAGCCCATATTGAGTGCATTTGTTGAAGAAATAAGAATTCATTCCTAGAATGGTCTAGTTCAGTGGTTTTCTACTTGCTGGTTTGTGACTCATCTCAGGGTTGAACAACCCTTTCACAGGGGTTGCATATCATACATTGTACATATCAGATATTTTCATTACAGCTCATAACAGTAGCAAAATTACAGTTATGAAATAGCAATAAAAATAATTGTACGGTTGGGGGGTCACCACAGCATGAAGAACTGTATTAAAGGGTCACACACAGCATTAGGAAGGTTGAAACCCACTATTCTAGTTATTTTTGTGTCAGTATCCATGCCTCCTTCAGAGAATAATGTTTTCTCCATGGAAAGAGAAGAAAGAGGATGACTTGAGTTTGGATTGGAATAAGAACTTTCTGGATTCGATCAAGAAAGTGGGGTAGGTAACAGGATTATTGGGACATGCTCCAAGAAACTGTGGGTAGCACTTACTTTCCTTAACCTTCTGGAACACCCACTGAATGTCTATAAAATAATACTGGGTGAAATTAGGAATTCACAAATCCAAGGGAAGAACCTTCTCTTCCACAAAAGAGAGATGCCTAGATATTAAAACCAACGGCATAGTCATCAGTATGCAGGAGAGGCCTTAGTGTCTACCAGGTGTCTGCTGACCTAATTCTTCAGTGAGATTTTAAACAATTTTCTCCATAAAGCTCCATTTACATGAAAGACCAAAGAAGCCATGGAACAGATAAGAGAGGTCACCAGAGAAAGACTATGCACTCATGTTCCTATCTATTGGGATAAAGCAAGGACTGTTTTACGTTGTTAAATCCATAGCAAGGGTCAGTAATGATGCTCCTTTTATAAAGCAAAACAAAACATTAGTTAACTCCCAGCATCCACTGACACTTTGAAGACACAAGGGTTTAATCTAAAAGGAAGGATTTCATGGTACTTCTACTGGATAGAGAAAACCTAAGATTTGAAGTTGCCAGCACTCACGTTGTGAATGGTTCAAAGCAAGGATTAGTGACTTGCATGTTTTTATTATAAGTCTATTTAAGTTAAACTTATTTTCTTTAGGTTTTATTCCGAATTTTAAAAGTATATATTTCTTTATGTTTTGTTATGTGTATATGTGTTGGGAGCCGACTTTAAGCAGGAAGCGGCTAGAAAGCAGCTATCAGCTTTGCAGCCATCTTGGGCCATATACCCTGACATAGACTTGGTTTTCAACAGCCTACAACAGCTGAAGCACACTCTGATATCCCACATAGCTTGTTTTGCTGTTTAGTGCCCCCAGCTGCAAGGAGCACGTGGTATCCACACCTACAAGGCATGCGGTGCACGTGTTATCCACATGCTATCTACGCCATATATGCCTGTAAGGCGCACGTGCTGGTGCTGTCCACGCCTGTAAGGCTTACGTCACATCCACACCTGCAAGGCACGTGGTATCCACGTGCCTACAAGGCACGTGGCAAAAGCCTATAAATACCCAGGATTTCCTTGTTGTAGTGTGTGTGTGAGTGTGGGGTGTAGTAGTAGTAGGTGTAGTGGTGTGTGTGTGTGGTGGAGACAGTAAAGAAGACTTTACTACAGATCCTCTGGCTTGTTTCTATTCTTCGCGGCTCTTCCCCTTCTTCCCCCCACTCTCTCTCTTGTTAAACCCGGACCTGCGGAACAGAGCGGGCCACTATAGTTTAGTCCCTAAGGTGGGGCAGTACGGGGCTTTTACATATATGTGGGTGTGTCTCTGTGCACCTGTGAGTGCAGCACCAGAAGAGGCCGTTGCATCTTCTGGAACTGGAGTTACAGATGTTTGTAAGTCTTTCAATACGTGTGCTGGGAACCAAACTCAGGCCCTCTGTAAGAGTGGTGAGCTTTCTCCACTGCTAAACCATCTTTCCAATCCCTACCAAGGATTTTTAAGGCCATATCCTTTGGATTAAAAAAAAAAGCGTAGATAGGGAAATCAAAAAACAAAACCAACTAATCCATTCTATGACATGTCCTTCCTACACCTGCTCACTGGCTCTTCTTGCTAAGACTATGATTTTAAAGGAACACTAGGTACACACCCACCAGGACAGAAAACACACACACACACACACACACACTCACACACACAAATAAGTTCTGACAAGAACTGAGAAAAAGTGAAATTCTCCAGATGGAAGGAACGCAAGGTGCTATGAATATCTAGGCAAAGGCTTAGAGGGTCTTATGAGCATAGATACAGACACACCTTGTGACACCCAGGACCCTGCGCTTCCTAAGCAAGAGAAATGAAAATTTTCGTATACAAAACCCTTAATGCAAATGTGGACAGATCTTTTATTCATATTCACTTGAAACTGGTGACAATCATATGTATTTAAAATCTGTCCAAAGACAGCAGTGCATCCATACAGTGGAACACCATGAAGCAAGAAGACAGAAAACACAGACATGGTTATGGTTCATGAAGGGTTGATTCCAGATCCTCCCCAGCCATGGATACCTGAACATAGAGAGTCTCTACTCTCTTGCATAAGACAGTGAAATGTGTTCATACTGTACCTACTCCTGGTTTACTGCATGTTAATTCTAGATTACATATAATATTTAATACAAGTACAATTCCTATAAGCATTTATGTATATGTACATGTATACATATGATTTAATATAATAAATATTATATTATATTATATATATAATAAATATTATATTATATATAATAAATATTATAAATATATATAAATAGCATTTATGTATATGTACATGTATACATATGATTTAATATAATCATATTTAATTTAATCATATGTATATGTATATGTACATGTATACATATGATTTAATCTATAGCTCATACATATAGAAGTATGTATCTATATACTCAAAATTATACCAATTTATCTTTGCTTTGAATAATTGCTTTTGGAAATGGGGTCTCATGTAACCAAAAACTGGCCATTGACCCATTAAGTAACTGAGGCTAGCCTTGAACTCCTGATCCTCCAGCCTCTGCCCCCTGAGTGCTGGGATTGCATGTGCATATCATCATGCCATATAGAAAATTGAGCTAGGATCTCAGGATGCAAACAGACTGGGCTTAAACTCATGTGAATACTTCTGCATCAGCCTGACAAGTGCTAGGATGGCAGAGATCCACCACACCCAGCTCTAAACTGTCTCTTATAAAGATGATTGCTATCCACAAAACATCCATCTTTGTACTTGTTAACTGTTGGTACCTGCATGTGTATGTGTGTCTGCCTGCTTGTCTGTATGCGCACCATGAGTGTGCAAGTGTTCACAGAGGCCAGAAGAGGGCATAGAAAGCCTTGGAGCTGGAGTTAGAGGTGGCTGTAAAGCATATAACTTGGGTGCTGAGAGCCAAATCCAGGTCCTCTGCAAGAGCACCATGTGTTCCTGGCCACAGAGCTAGCTCTCTGGCCCTCTATTTTCTGCTTTAAATGGTTTACTGAACATTTCCTCTGTGTACCTATGTTTCAGACAGTACTCTGAAATACCACTCAATACTCCTCTATTTTGTCCCTCAGAGAATGCCTTACCTCTATGCTTATTTGCCTGACAGCCTTCAAGGGCTTCTCATTGCAACGAAAACAGAATTCAGTCACCAGACAATGAGTCTGCAGCCAACCTCTCCGATGTCTACTCATACCAATTACTCACACATCTGGGATTCTGGAGCATTCTTCTCCCCATTTCTGTTGACTCCTTTCCTACTGAGTAGCACAGTGTGGAATCTGTGTACACAGATGGCTTCCCAGCTTCTGTAGCCTCACCTACCCCTTTGCCCTCTCATATTCTCATATGTCATATGTGAATTTTTAAAGGCACTTGTGATATATATATGATATATCCCTCTCCTTTATTACTTTTCTTTGCTCTATAACTGAAGCAGCAGCAGAAAGTTTCTCAAAAAGAAAACAAAATTCTCTGCTATAGATTGGATGTGTCTCCCGCCTCCGCAGCTCAGACATTGAAATCTTGACTTCTGGCACAACTGTATTGGAAGACAGGCCACTGAAAAAGCAATTAAAGTGAGAGGGCACAACAAGGGTGTGGTCGTGGTGAGAGAGAATTTGTGATTTCAGTTAGAAACAGATACCTAAGGCCCACCAAGGATACATAGGATAGTAGCCATTGAAAAGCCAGGAAGGGGGGCACCCTCACAGAAAGCAAATTACATCCTTGATTTTGAACTCTGAGCCTTTGGAGTTTGTGAGGATATCAATTACAGTTAAGATAATGACTTGACTATGGAAGCCTAAGCAGAAAAATACAGCATATTCCTTAACTATTTCTCTCTTTAGACTATTAGTTCAATGTGGATTCAGGCAATAATGACCTTGCTATGTAGGAAGGAGCCTGCGGCACTGTAGTGATACAGTAATTGTTTATTGAGGAATAAATGCATGCAAAGTCGATGCTAGTGTTTGGCCATTCACAACGGGTCCATGAAGCTCATAGAAAGCTGGAGATGAAACTTCAGAGAACAAAAGCCCAAAGCCACATCTTGGTAAATGTTCAAGGGAAGTTCAAGTAATGTCTGCTTTCTAAGAATGAAAGACATTTGTAACTAGGCATGGCAGTCCTTTGCTGTGGAGGGTCTGGTTAGCTTTTAGTAATCCTTTATTATTAAATAGGATTTTTGACAAATTTTGTTTATGAGGCAGTGGGCAGAGAGACCTGCCCTGGGCTGATAAGGACATGTCCAGGTACCCAGATCCACTCAACCACGTGTCTGTCTCATGCCCCATACAGTGACTTTGCACAACCCCACTTTCACCCCCAAACTGACAGAAAAACTGCATGCTGCATTTTAGCGTGGACAGTCTGTTTTGTA
This sequence comes from Rhabdomys pumilio, assembly GCA_030674055.1. Taxonomy (NCBI): domain Eukaryota; kingdom Metazoa; phylum Chordata; class Mammalia; order Rodentia; family Muridae; genus Rhabdomys; species Rhabdomys pumilio. Next base: position 44,386,879 of record JANHMN010000020.1, on the reverse strand, counting down.
AAATGTTCCAGCTGGAATATTAAAAATGAAAGCAATAAAAATTGTATTGACAGAGTTTACAAAGAAATTCTGTGGGGGATGTAGAGAACAGAAATATAAATTAACCAACCAAGTAAAAGGACAATCACAGGAGGAACCTGTTGAGGGGGGAATTTAATGTGCTTTTGTTCTATCTGTTCTAATCCCATCCATCAAATAAGCGTCCCATTTCACACTTCCCAGCGTGTTCTGAAACTGCCATTCAACTCAGAGTCACCTAGAACAGAAAATGTGCTGGGAAGAGCAGGCAGAGTCCTGAATCTTAATCTAATTCTGCGATCTAACTGTAAAGCTGCTCTTTTAGGCCACTCCAGGAGAGGCCACTGTGGCAGCTGGGGCTTACTCTGAAGGAAGAACCACAGCACATTTGAACCCCTGCCACATGTCCATACACACTTTACAGACAATGTCTGATTGACGGGATAGCTCAGTCAGTAAAGGGCAAACGTAAGACTTGGGTTTAAATCCTAGAGCACACTTAAGAAAATCCAGATGTGGCTGTGAATGTACCCTTGTAATCCTAGTACTGGGATGGTGGAGATAGAAAGATGGCTGGGTGGGGTTCACTGAGCAGCCAGCCAGCCATACTTGGTGAGAGTCTGGCCAGTGAGAGAACCTATTTCAAAAACTATGGTGAGTATCTCCTGGGAATGACATCCGAGGCTAAACTCTGACCTAAACATAAATGTACATGCACACACATCATATACACATGCATGTAAGTATGTATACACATATATCAAACCACATAGAGATACGTCATATACGTACATTCACACATGCAGGCATATGAACACACATACACATGTATTTGTCCATGTATACTTGCACAAACATGTACATACCATAGAAACAAATCACAACCCTTTCATATTGTCATTTATCTAAATAAATCCAGGTAAATGCCTCAAGTGGAGGTATTAAGTAATGGGGAACATCTAATAGAAAATCAACCCAACTTGTAGCTATCATATTAAAGTTAAAGACATGTAGGGGGTGGTTCCGATGCTTGGATTGGGAATCTATGTGTGAACACTAAAGATTCTGTTTCCCAATTGGTTCTTGGTTGATCAATAAAGATGCTAGCAGCCTATGGCTGGTGGTAGGGGAGGAGAGGAAAAAGGCAGGGGTTCCAGGTTCCTAAAGGCAGGCTAGGAGATGCAGGAGGAGGAAAAGAGATTTACCATGCTTTGGAGGGAGAGAAAGCCAGCAGCCATGTGAGATCTTGGGTAGATCTTCTCTGACTGGGTCTAAGGTAGCAGGCAGGAGATGAGAAACACAACGAAGATGAGGGAAGATTTAGGGTGCTGAGCAAGGAGAAGGTAACCGGGTAGCTAAGTTGAGTGCAGATTTTGGGGTGTTGAGTGGAAGTGAAGGTTAAATGCCCTACCATTGAGCTAAAACGCATATTAAAAATAAGCTAACGTGTGTCTTTCATTCATAGATCCAAGGGAACCAGGGCAGTGGCTGGTAGTGCAGTCTGCCAGGAGCTTAATGCAGGGTATAGTAAGTACATGCTACAGAGGCACTCCATGCACATATGTGCCTTTGTAATTTCTATGTAGGAGTGCACATATCATGACTGGTACGTCATGCTATAAAACGCTGGGATCGGATGCCTGGGCAAACTGTTCAACCAAAAGTAGTTCTTCTAAGAGCTCTGCTTATAATGTTTAGTAATTTTTAAAATTTGTTGTTCATTCCATGTGTGTGTTTGCCTGTACCAATGTGTGTTACGTGCTTGTAGTGACTGAGGGTCCAGAAGAGGGTATCAGATCCCTTGTAACTAGAGTTACAGATGGTTTTGTATCATGTGGGTGCTAGAATCTGAACTCATGTCCTCTGGAAGGAACTCACGTCACACAGCCACAGAAACATAAACACATCACACACTCACACACAAGTGCACACACAGACACATACATACATACATACATACATACATACATACATACATACAGATACATACATACACACATACATACATACACACACACACAGGCACAGAAACACGTCTATACTTGGGGCCATGATTTCCATCCCACAAAAGCCTTCATTGTACATCAAACTGGGTGTTCTAAGCTCCATGCAGTTCTTTCTTTCTCTGATGATGTCTGGAGACAATCAGAGGCTGCTGACATCCACTGGAAAGTTCCGAGATCCTACAGACTTCTCTGCAATGCATAGGGGACTATACAATCCACAAGTCATCCAGCTTGAAATGCTAGTCAGGTTGACACTAAGAAGCTTGGTGTGGGTATATGGATGAGGTTTTACGTGACCTAAACAGCAAATGATGAAGAGCTAAGAGAAAACCAGATACAATCTATAAAAATAAGCTGCCCATTGAAAGTCATCTTTGTGTATGGTGTGCACTTGGGTGGTTGCACACCCCATGACTCTTGTGAAGACTGGAGGGCAGAGTCAAAAGATGTTGGTTCTTATTTCTCGCTGTGCTTTTGAGACAAGGTCTCTAATTTCCTGCTGCCTATACCAGGCTAGCCCATCGCTGAACCCCAGAAATTCTCCTTTCTACCCATTTTCCTGTAGGAGTTCTGGTATTATAAACTCACATTATAGCTTCTGCTCCATGTGGGCAGTGGGGATCAGAACCTCATTCATGCACTGCAGGCTCTGCTCACTAAGCCATTTCCCCAGTCCCGTATGTGTGCTTTTAAGGAACACGGCAGTTCCTGAGTTTTCTGGCATTAAAGGCAAATATCTTTCCTAAACCCAGGAAAATCAGAGTGTAGGGTCACTAATGGGATATCAGTTTGCCTGAAGAAAAGTCATCTCAGGGGGATTTGCAGTCAGCAGTAATATAGTAAAATCTTATTTCACTGGCAATAAAAATAACACAGACATATCAATAACCCCAGGGTGGAATGTTTTTACCATAAAGAAAACATACAAAATCCTATTTGCACACCAAAATAAACAATAAGAGCTTGTGTTTCATGTCCATGGGCAATATTGTTAGAGTTGGAACCAATTGGTCAGGCTAACCAACAGGATAAGATTAATACATTTTTGGTCCCTTTTCCTCTAATAATGACATATTTCTGTATATAATAGTAACAACATATTACTGTAATATCAACATAGCTTTCCATTCATTTCCTTCTCAGAGCAATAGTGTGATGTTTCTGTATCACTTAATATCAAATGCCCATAGAAAACAGCTGGCAAAGAACACCACAGGAGACATTCCCTTGTTGTGTCTCACAGGAATATATTGTAGTCCAATAAAGCCCTCTGAGGGGCTTTATGCAACACATCATGGAGAGAGGGGCATGGGAAAGATGTGCTGGGATTGTGGAAAGGCTTGTTTTTCATCCCCCCCACCCCAAGTCATATTTGAAAGTGATGGGATTTTATAGAGGACTGCTGGGAAGATAAAAAGAACAGGAGAACGTAATAAGGGATTGTAACAGAGTTGTGCTGAGCCAGTGAAGGGGAACGGGCAATTTTATTTTGCTAAGCTGATCTATGGTTAAAAAAATAAAAAGTTATTCAGGTTTCCCTTCTTAGTTATGACTTTGACGCTTTTACCTTCGACTCTTTGGTAAAAGTGACACCGAACTAATTTTAAGTGGTAACTTGGATGGATTCGGAGAGATGAAATTGGGATTTCCCAGTGACTCCCAACAGCAAAGTCTTACTTACTATGATGGAGTTACGTCGGCTGATACACTGACACGTAAGCTATACAAAGTCTCCATTCTTGTTTCACAGTGAAAGATTAATGTGGCAGTTGTGGGACTGTACTCATTTGATTTTATTTATTTATTCTTTGGTAATATATCAAAGATCATATCCACCTGTCAGTTCTCCTGTTCCAGCTCTTCTCCAACTCCCCTGCGACTTCGTGTCCTCTTTCCGTTTATATTATTTACTCTTTTTTTTATTTCTACAACTTACTGAGAAGTACTATGCTTGTATGTGCTTGGTGTAGGGCCATCTGATGGCACAAGGGCAACACCTTCGAAGGAAACAGACTCCCCTCCTCAGCAGACATGGATTCATTCAGATGGGGGTGGGTTTCCTTCATAAGACCTTCCTTCCTCCAGGGTAGAAAGTTGAACGACTTGATCCTGTGCACGTCTTGTGGAAGCAACCACAGATGCCGTGATTCATGATCCGTGAGTCATCCCTGTTGTGGTTTGAATGCGGAGTGTTATCCCACCCTGGGCCCATGGAGTTAAACATTCATCCTTCCGGTTGCTGCTCATGTTTTAAGAGGATTCTGAATTCAGGAAGTGGCTTTCAGGAAGTATGTAGCATGTTTCCTTTTCTGCCTCCGGGCCGTTCCTTGCTTCCTGATCCGAGGAGACGTGAACAAGCTCCCGCACTCTCAAGCCACCACTGTCAAAAACCTCTCTGATCACCCACACTGTGGTGCTTTCTCTACATAATGGACCGCACTGTCATATCGTGTGAGACAAAACACAATCTCTTCCCCAGCCTTAAACTGCCTCTTTTGAGGAATTTGGTTCTAGTGATGAGAAAAATGCTAAAATCTAGCCCCATATTATACTCAAAAAAAAAAAAAACCCTTTGTCTTAGTGTATGGTACTAGACACCAGAGGCCCACCAAACACATTCTGGAAGCCTTGGCAAGAGAGCAGCTCCCGCTAGTGCACCACGGAGCTCCCAAGCCCTCCTCAGAACACAACTTCTCCTGTATGATCTGATGTAGTCAATTTTCATCTTTGGAAAAAAATACATAGAATTAGATTACTGGTAAAAAGTAGAGTCCCCTCCTTTCCTGAGGCACTGCTGGCTCTTCCCAGAGAGTAAATTCCATCGCTTGTGTGTTACTCTTTCAGGATTTTGTACATATACAAGTGAATACTGGGCTGAAGAAATGGCTAGCCACTTAAAGATGATTCATGCTCCTGCAGAGGTCCTGAGCGAGTCCTCAGCACCCACCTCCAGCGGCCCTCCATCTCTTGCAACTCCAGCTTCTGAGGATCAATCCCTTCTTTTGGACTCAGTGGGCACCACATTCATGTGAGCATACAGACACACACACACACACACACACACACACACACACACACACACTTAAAAATAAAATAAATATTTTAAACATTGAACATAAGCTTATATTTAGTACTTATGTATCTCTTGCAAAAGTGTTTTATTTTATCTCCTATTAGAATCACGACTATATGTTTATTAGAGCCGAGATGAAGGGAAAGTTTCCTTCTCGATTATAGGGCCAAATGATTTTATCCATAGGAAGATCCTTTAAATCAAAACAGAGAGGGTTGCTGTTGAATTCCGCTAGCTGAGCATTAGGTAGTATTCAGTGTCTCTAAGGGGAATGGAGTGACTTGAATCTCTGTCTTTGGATCCAGCCTGTGATGTAGCCATGCTGTAGAAATGGCGTCTTCCCTTTTGTAGTGAATACTTCTCTTTGTTAGGTTGTTTCCACCTCATGTAACATGCCTCAATTCTGGACATTTACACAGATTCTCTAGATCGATGAGCAGATGATCTAACAGGTTCTGAGCCCCTCAGAGGAGCTGATATTGACCTACGGGACAGTTTGCTGAGAAGATATGTGAAGACATTCTCACATTATACTTATAAAAATGGCTATTCTACCAGTGACTTCCAAGTAGGGAGTTAACCATAGAAGCCAATAAAACCAAAGACAAAAAAAGCATTTAAAGTAAGAACAAGAATATTTTGCTACAATCTTTGTATTTCTTTCAATTCCATGGCAGCATATGAAATTCCTTTCCTCTTGTAAGGAACGCTTCAGTGGATGACAGGCTAATACATTCTGCTTTGTGTGTGTGTGTGTGTGTGTGTGTGTGTGTGTGTGTGTGTGTGTGTATGTGTGTGTGTTAGAGAGAGATAGACAGAGAGAGAGACAGAGAGAGAGACAGAGAGAGACACAGAGAGAGACACAGAGAGAGAGAGAGAGACAGAGAGAGAGACAGACAGAGAGAGAGAGAGAGAGAGAGAGAGAGAGAGAGAGAGAGAGGGAGGGAGGGAGGGAAGAGAACTACTGTCAGGAGTTGCTTCTCCCTTTCTCCTTGTTGACACAGTGTCTTTGTTCCTGTGTCTGCTGTAGCACTGCACACTCCAGGCTACCTGATCACAGGCTTTGAGTTTATTCTCCCGTGGCAACTCCCATCTCACCGTAGAAGTGCTGAGATTACAGAAGTATGCTACTTCATCTAGCTTTATACATGGGTCCCAATATTCTATCTGTCTGTCTGTCCATCTGTCTATCTATCTATCTATCTATCTATCTATCTATCTATCTATCTATCTATCCATCCATCTATCTATTTTTCCAGGGATTGAAATCAGCTCCACCATCTCAGGCTGTCCGACTACCCTGTGAGCCTTCCTTCTCCTGGCCCCATAAATCCCATTAACTCAAGACACGAGAAACACATGGAAAGTCTGTCTGCCTTGTTAGGAAATGGAATGATAGCTGGTGCTGATATCTAAGGAGCAGCTGGAAACACAAATGATGGAGCCCATGGCTGGACATGGCTTTGGATACAGAATAAAACAGTTTGAGATTCA
>JANHMN010000020.1:44363660-44375288 GCA_030674055.1 Rhabdomys pumilio | reverse complement strand
CCTCTCTCCCTCCCTCCCCTTTTCTTTCTTCTCTCTCTCTCTCTCTCTCTCTCTCTCTCTTTCTTTCTTTCTTTCTTTTATTCTTTCTCTTTTTTTGCTTGCTTGCTTGCTTGCTTGCTTGCTTGCTTGCTTGCTTGCTTGTTTGTTTTCCTAGTTAGGGTTTTTCCCTGTAGCCCCAGCTATCCTGAAACTCACTCTGTAGATCAAACTGGACCTTGAACCCAGAGATTTGTCTGCCTTTGCCTCCCAAGTACTGAGATTAAAGGTGTGTGTTACGATGCCTGGCAGTGATGTCATTCTTACTGACCCAGATGGACACAAGGAGATGTCAGGCTCTCCTAAGTGTAAAATATGGTATTTGATTATCTTTTCCACCTCTGGCAGACCTACTGATTTATGACTTGATAAATGGGAACATTTGCCCTCACCCAAATGGCACAGCACAGGACTTGAAATAAACCATGTCTGCTGTTCAGGTATAAGCTCTGGGATGTGCTCTGGAGTCGAAGCACTCTACAATAGCTTTGTGAACAACTGAGCTGGAGGGAAAGTCAGAGAGAACACACTACTTTGAAGTTAGTACTAATGCCATCTTGGGATAATGGCCATGATGTTGTGCGGATGACACCTGTAATTTTGAAGCTATATTTTAATGGTTTATGAATAAGCCAGTATAACGTCGAGATTTCTTTCCTATGTGGCTCAGCAAAATAGTTATTGATCTAAACATCAATGATCACAACTGTACTTAAAGTACTGATGTATGATTAACTATAAATTAATTATCTTCTTTCCATTTCTAATAGCATCAACTCCATAAATAAAACCAGACAGGTTAAGGTCCCTGATCCTACCCTAATCCTGGAATGGAAACAGACAGCTAGCAAATGCTCAGGGCCAAGGGCAAGTTACCCAAAGCCAAGCAAATGGAAGCAGAGAGATAGAAAAGCAATCCAATTACAGAACAATTTTAGAGAGGCCACAATAGTATGTGACTTAACAGACTTGGTGTTTGGAGATAGGATCTGAAGCTGAATAAAAGGCTATACGTTTCCAAACAGATTAAAAGGAAGAGCAAAGATACAACTAGCTGAATAAGTCTGACCATGACCTAACTCCATTGCAGAGAAGATGTGTCTGGCCAAATCCTAGGCATCATGCAAAGTTGACCTCAATGGAGACAACTGGCGGCCAAGTCCTAGAGACACAGATAATTATCTCAAGCAATGCTGATGCTCCCTCCACACCTGGTCTTCCCTGAATACCAGTTTTGAGATACCAGAGGACTAGAAGAGATGAGCTAAGAGAAAGGCTTAGGACTGTGGGAACTTCTGAGGAGAGGGGACCAATGGTGGGAAATGTCTTGCCAAGAGACCAAAAGAAAATATAAATATATATATATTTATACACACTTTTTTTTGGTGGGGATCTAGAGGCCATAGACGACTCAGAAAAAAATAAAAACTGAAAAAATTAGGTCTACTTACCCATTCTGTAGGGCGGCTGTGGGGTCATAGGTCAGAGCCATGCCAGCCTGTATGGAAGAGGAAAAGAATAGGGGAAAAAAAGATATCTCAACATTTTTATTATAGTGCCAAAAGTATTCAGTTCAAAAACTTTATTTTCTTTATTTAAGGATTTTCTTCCCTTCTACATGTTTCTTTATCCTTCTTGTCCCAATGGGACAAGTCTCACTACTCACAAACCAGAATTCACCAGTCTGAGATGGGAGTTTATATAATATTATTCAAATAGACCAAGAGATAATAGAGCTTGGGTGATTCCTACCTATTCTTCATAAACCTTCACTGACTAATGTGGTTGGCTGTAGCTCTCTTAGCAGTGACAGGAACAGCTATATATTCTATGCTATGAATACAGGAAGGAGCCTGTAGCCCGGATTAAAGCATCAGGTTCTCAAGATGCATCCAACCTGAGAGAAAGGATACCAAGAAGTATTTATTTTAAGAGATTCTATGCTTCAGAGGTATGTGGGTAATGAGTTATAAAGAGTTTGTCTTATATATTGCTATTCCTAATAAGAATAGGAAAATATGGAGATTGTCTACACAGGGTGGAACATTCTGGCCCATGTGGCTAATGAAGGCAAGTAGTCTTATTCTGTTTTTTCATTATAAGGGTACTTTTAAAACATAAAATCAAACAAATGATAAAAACTACATGTTTATAATCGGCGGTAGTTTCAGGAACGCAAATAAACTTCACTATGGCACTCTATAGCCAGGCTTCTTGATCCCTTCATCTGTCACTGACTTTGGTCCTCATGATGACTCTATGAAGTAGGCAGAAGCAATCTCCCTCTGTCCCATCAACGAAGACAATGAAGATTGCTGAGGTCAGTGGCCATCTCAAGGTCATAAACCTATTGTTATCCTTTAACTAAGAGTTACCCAGGCCTCTTTTTCTCTGGACCCTTGGCTACTATAAAAGAAACGGAAGGCACTTCCCTGTGACTGTAAATCTGGGATTCTCCTTTCACAAAGGAAGTTTACCAAGCACTCTAAGCTATTAGGAGGCACAGGGGGTTACATCCTGTATGATAGACACTCATTAACTAAAGAGCCAAATCTCTTCACTTAACCGTGCTACATGGAAATCAGAGACAACATAACTTGGGCTACTCATCAATTATGTGGTATAGCACTCTGCCCCAAAACCTGTAAGAGAAGACCATACTCCCAACTGACTCAGAACCTCATCATGTCATCTAATGACACAGACATCTATCTATGTCATAGTAACTCTCCCAGTAAGTCCCTTAGTCAATTAGACAGTCCTTCTCAGTGTCTCTCTTGAACCCTGAAATCTGAGACCTTATACCCATGCCTTCTGATGGGGCATCTCTGCTGCTCTTCTGTTATGACTTGAGGCTTCAGTAAAGCCTGGGTACCATTTCTACTGGCATGGAGAGTCTTCCCTGTGCTGTGTAGACAGATAACCTTGGGTGTCCCAGGACCATCTGTGTGGTTAACACTTGTAAACAGAAACATTATATAGAAAGAAACTTAGAGCAGCTCTGGTTATCTTCAGAGTGATACTTTAGCTTTTATTTTAAAATTACTAACTGAATCCTAACAGTGTGGATTTTCTCTCTCTGATAGCCTGACATAATTACATAAATTGTAACCACTGGGGAAACCGGGTCTATATAAGAACTCCTGAAAAGTGTTTATAACTTGCCATGACTTCAGAATTACTTTACAATAAAGAAATAGGAAATATAAGTGAATGAGCTTCCTGGACTTATCCAGGTACAAGAAGAAAAGCATAAAAAAATATTAAAGAAATGAAGGAGCAATTGTGTTTGAGTCTTTCACTTGTCTGCATGGTTTAATCCAGTTTCCCCATCACTTCTTTAGAGCGCACAGGTAATGGAAAGGAACTATCTCATGCTCCGTGGGCCTTCGAGCTTGCATTTCTCATGTTAACAGACAATACTTTTCATGTTGTTATTTGGATTGCAATGAGGAACCACAGCACAATGCCTTGGATGGTCAGGAGTGGTGTGATGTGGGGAGGAGTGAGATTTGCAGGTAGACTGAGATATCTGTTACAAGTCAGCAGAGGTGCCTGGGATGTCTCTACTGAGGAAGTCACCAAGCACCTCAAGTTCTCAGTGAGGTAGGAGGGCATGTCCTGGGAGACAGACACACATTAGAACATTAGTTAAAGTAACTAACAATTTCCCTTTCCCCGCTCCATGGGAAATAGAAGAGTGTGCCTGGAGTAGTTAGCCTTTGCACGGAGGGGTGCCTGGGACAAAAGAGGCATCACCTACTTCAGGATTTTGCCTCTGAGTACTTCAGGCTGCAAGCAACAGTCCCTGGGTCACATGCAGCTGAAACAGGGTAGGTAACAAAGAAAAGCAAGGGTTAAACAAAGGGATTTTGGTGTCTTTAGCCAAAGAGTTGGCTGGGCATCACCATCCAGACACAGTGCTTGACTGCACCTGGGGCTCACTATGTGCGTGACAGATCACTGAGTTACAATGCTAATACGCCTTCAATGCAGATTCTACATTCAATTTCCCTTTGTCTCTTCCCACAAAGATGAGGAAGAAATTGATTTTGCTGCCCTGTCTAGCCCCCTTTAGACAAATCCAGAGGCATGAAATTACTATTGTGTAATCACCAAATATGATGGCACATTGACAAACTCCAGAGTCACGGGGGAAAACATAACATAGAATACCTTAGAACAAAATAAACTGTCACACCAGATGTATGAGACAGTGACACTTAATCCTGTTGTCGACTTTCAAAAGGGCTTGTTACATTCACAAGAGTTGTCTACGTTTCCAGCTGATGTTGTTTGTACTCCAGTGGCATAAATAATTTACTATAAACAAAACCAGGCACTTATATCTCTTAACAACAGCTAAGCTTTGCTTTAATATTTTAGGCATAACGGGGCATTTCTAGACTTCCTGGGGGGAAAATTGATGAGTGGTAAATATTTTAGAAAAATCAAACTCTTTATTGGACAAAATATTATTGTTGTTTTGGAAAATTTTGCTAGGAGGCTCAGGCTGGCCCAGAACTGGTGATTCTCCTGCCTCAGGCATACACTACCAGGCCAGAAATGAAGGTAACTTTATTTTTAATAAAATGAGAGCTTCTCTGAAACAGGCAAGAAGAATGAGCTAGGAGCTGGATATTAGCTAGTCATATCTAAGCAATTTAGTGAAATATGCAAACAGGTTATAATTACAGGCAGTGTCCATGGCATATACATTAGGAGTAGGCATGAGTGAAGCCCTGGTCTGAAACACTCATTCTTACATACAAAGAGAGACTCCATGACTTTCACAAAGCCAAGAAGATGGCTGGCAGGGTAGTTTTCTTTCCTCTTTCTTGACACATGGCTGGTGTGCCTAACCAGAGGCATCATTCAAGAGGCAGTCCTGAGAACTGCTGGGTTGCTGTGACCAGATTTAAAAGCACTTAGGAGATGTGTCCTACATATACCTTGTGTTGTGGATTAGATAAATAGATGTTCAAGAAATTAAGAAGCAAATCAGAGACTTGGAGGGAATGCTGGATTTGCACCTCATATAAGCTCAATTTTCAAATGAAATTTAAGTGTATTCCTCAGGGTCCTGATTTTATTAGCAAAATTTTCTTTTAAGAAATCTGAAGTGGTCTCAGCTCTCAGCTGAACCTGTAAAAAAAAAAAAACCCTTGGCTAATGGTAGACACAGGTAAAGATAGAGGTGATTCCTGAGAGTGGAGACTTTCAGCACCAGACAGAAGCCAACAGCCTGGCTGAGGTGAATTGTGGCTTTGGCTCTGGGGGAAAGAAGGAGACCAGCAAGCCCTCCTATGCTGGAGGACCAGCTGCTAAGTGTCACATGGATTGCTTCAAGAGGGCTATCAGAAATCAGGTGAAAGCAACAGTTCAGATTTATCACCTTCAAAGTAGCAGATGCAGCCAGAGAGCCAAGAGAAGTGAGCTCTTTATGTCTGATAGAATCAAACCGAGAGGTGCTATAAAGCTGATGTTTAGGCGTGGCGTCATTCCTGAATCTCTGCTTCTTGGCTTCTTCTAAAAACATTCCTGCCAGAGGATGTCTGCTTTTTATAGCAACAGAGAAGGACAAGGTAAAAACAAAAAGATCACAGGTTGGAAAGCTGATAATGTCTAAGCCTTTCCAGGAAGAACTCAGTAGTTAAATGAGAAACAGGAAAAGCAAACATACATATACATATACATATACATATACATATACACATACACATACACATACACATATACACATACACATATACACAAACACATACACATACACATACACATACACACACACACACACACACACATACACATACACATACACATACACATACACATACACACACACACACACACACACACACACACACATACACATACACATACACATACACATATACACATATACACATATACACATATACATATGAGTGTTTTGCCTGTTCCATGTGTACACAGAGGTCAGAACTGGAGTTCCAGACAATTATGAGTCGTCATGTAGGTAGATGAAATCCAGGTCCTCTGCAAGAGCAGCCAGTGCTCTTAACTGTGAAGCTGTCTCTCCAGTTCCTGACTTGTACTGTTTTAAATTGTGGTTTAAAATAAATACTTCTTCCTCTAATTTGCTCTTTTTTTTAGGAATTTAGTCACAACAATGAACAAAGTAGCCTGCACAGGGAGTTTGTTTTTTAATCTCAATCTAAATGTCGGAATTTCACGGATTCTAAGACACCATTTTGGTTTTCTCACATCTTAATATCTGTGAAATTAGGATTCCCCTAATAATTGCCAGCATTTCATAGTGTGTCAAGTCACTTCTCTCTTTTTAGTGGCATTTAAAATAATATAATAGTTCATCTTTAACCAGTGGTGTTTTACAGTCAATGGTGCAGCAAACATACTGTCAAAAACACTGTGACATGGTGCCCAACCATGAAAAATAGAGAATTCTGGGGCTGCACTGGGCAAGTCTGAGGATCTTACAGAGCAAAGGTGGCTGGGAGATTGATCTAGATTCTTCTGGGTTTAGTTGATGCTGCCTAGAAGCATTGATGGGGGTGATCTTGAGGCCTGTGACAACCTGGGATTGCGAGGACATGCCAGCGATTCCACGAATAGCTCAGTTGATTGATGGCTGTTATGGCTTCCTTGCTTGATTCAGTCAGAGGACATGGAGTTCAGCCCTCAACCTTTCTTCCTGGAAATGTTTGCTGTAATATTCCTGGTCTCAAGCCACATCCAGGCTATGGACACCTAACCTTTCTCCCAGAACACACACACACACACACACACACACACACACACACACACACACACACATTCCATTTTTCCCTTGACAAGATGGGCTAGGTAGAGGACTGGACACATCAATTACGTTTGAAGCAAAGTTACAATACTATAGGGGCTTATAATTCTTAACTGTTATCTTTCATCATTGCATATTAATGTTGGGCTCAAAAGCAACAGAAAAGGGTATTTGATCAAATCAAAACATTAGTGTTCAGAAGCCAAGTTATTGAGGCTTCTAAAATGAGAGGGGCTTCCTCTTTAGCCTACTTCCTCAGTCTCTGATGCAGGCTTTGCAGTAGGCAAAGCCCCATCTGGAGGGCCAGCCAGCAGGCCCGACTCACCAAGAAGGAGTATGAGCTCATAGCTAGCTGCTGCTTCCCAGGTCTCATGGGCAGACTTGCCTACAGGTCAAGGTTAAGAAGACTCTTGGCAGACCAAGAAGACTACTGGGAGACAGAGCTTAATTCTTTTCTACCTGAGTAGCGTGTGCTAGATACTTTGTGATGGATGTGAAGGAGTTAGTGGTAAATGATTTAGACAGCATCTCTACATCTGTAAAAATGGTCTAAAATATCCCAAGTCTAGACAGTATTACTTCGTTTTCCCGCAGACTCTCTCACGTGTGAGTTCACTGGAACCGTGAACCAGTTTCTCCCAAGAGTGTGTTTGTGTCTAGAGTCTCATGACAACAGTATTCAGGGTTGCAGGGCAGTCTCTTTTCTGAATATACAGTTTTTAAGATTCAATTCTGTCAGAGTCAACAAAGGCCACCTAGTTCATAACACAAATGCTGTCTTCCTGGACTCACGTTAGACTCTTCTCATGTTCTAAAAGAAGGATGGCACCAAGAAGCTGACCAAAGCATCAGGAGTCCTGGTAGCATCTAGAGCACACCCAGCTCAAGGCAGGGAGATGCTCAATGTTGAGCCTTGTCTTGTGTTCTTCAATACTGATGACGTCTCAAAGCAGACACCATAGAATCACACTGGTAGCCATTCATGACAGTCTAATGTTTTTAAGAATCCCCCCCCCAAAGAAACCATTCTGTCTCCATGTATAAGCCTCTTTCTCTCTCTTCAGGTTGGTGACATACAGGCCAATTGATCTACGATCTACTACCATTTGTGTGCTGTTGAAAAATCAATATTTTATCAGTGTGGCTTGTTTTGGTTCCCAGTGGGATGGATCAGTGGCTTTCTCCTCATATGCAGGTGAGAATATTGTAAATAATAGGAATAATTCACTATTAGATTGACAAGTTTTTCTAAGGTACGTTAATGCGCTCATTGGGTCATGTGTTTGCTGGTCTTTCATTTTAAACTAACGTGTCCCTCTGAGCTTCACCAAATGGATGGAGTAGAATCAGAGCTGTCCTAGGACTTCTGGGGTAACTACTGCACATCAATCATTTTCTTCAAATCCATGAGGATGGATAATTCATTGTAAAATAGCATCCAGATAAAGGCAGTATGTCTACACGTTGTGCCATAATTTGTTGTATCCAAGAAACTTACGTTCTAAGTTAGTGGGAAGAGCAAAGCCCTCAACCAACATGCTAGTTCATGCTCAACAGCAACATCACAAAACAGCATCAAGCGGAGTCATTCCCTAGTTATGCTTTAAATCATCAGAAACACCGAGCTTGCTGAAGCTTGAACCAGAGCTCCCAAGGGCTTGAAAATAGAGGGTTGGGTTCTCCTAGTGTCTGCTCAAAAGATTTTCATTTATAATAGTTACTCTTGCCTTATGTGTACTTCTAGCTAAAGATAGATTTTTTGTTGTTATTTTAAACATTTTTTATTTATTTTATTTATTCATGTGTATACGTGTATGTCTATGTGTGATTAAATATGTGCGCATGGATGCAGATGCCTATGGAGGCCAGAAGAGGATGTCTCATGAGCTGGAGTTACGAGAAATTGTGAACCATGTGACATGGGTGCTGGGAACTATGCTCTCCACTCTTGAGCCACCTCTCCAGCCCCAAGTGTTACTATTATTATTCTTTTTCTGAGCTAGATCCTCAGTTCAAACTGCCTTCAACTGGCTATATAGCCAAGGATGCCCTTGAACATCTGGTCTTCCTGTTTCTATCCCTCCTATGGGTCCTGAGGCTCCAATTCAGGTCACTGGACATGGTGGAAAGCAACTCTCCCTGCTGAGGCATCTCACTCAACCCAGGACTTTGGATATTAATTCTACATGTTCATTAAATATAAAATAGGTAAGTTAATTATCCATCTCTTTTCTCTTTAAAAATATGAGTTAGGCAATTTGTCATCTCTCAGTGATCCTCTGTCTTTTCCATGGTTTGTAGCAATGGTTTAGCTTTATTTTTTCTTTCTTTAAAAATGTTCCCTCTCAGTCCTATTCCCCTCCGCCAGCCTGTGACTTCTAAGATTATATGACCTTCAAAGAAAAGGAATTGTCCAAGATCCTTACAAACATCTCATACCTCAGTGTTAAGTAATGATCTGTGATTTGGAGTGCAATGTTACTAGAACCTTAGTACAATGTGGGACAAACATAAAATATATTAATTTCTAGTTTTTAATACACTTTATATCACAAGTAAAAAATACAACAGTATTATATTGGCTGAAAGTAAACACTATTTTACATGCATTTAGAGAGAGAGAGAGTGTGTGTGTGTGTGTGTGTGTGCATGCTTGTGTGTGTGTGTGTGTGTGTGTGTGTGTGTGTGTATGTTTGCAGAGCAGAGCTGGCTCTCAGCAGACCTGAGCTATGCAATGACATCCCAATACTACAACACAATTGTAGTTTGTGTTATTGTGGCTAGCCAGGCACTGGCCACTATACCATACCCTGGTGATCTCCTGTGCTGTCTCTAATCATGAACATGCACCATTAGCTATCAAGATGCTATGGGATTGAAACATGGTTTTGACCCACTTAGAGACCTTGCCCAGAGTCATCTCTCAGCTCAGAAGTCATGGAACATGTGACTTAAACTCTACAGCTTGTATCCTTAGCCTAAAATTGTGAAAAAAAAAGTGCCCCTGAAGACCCTCCCCAGTCAGTAACATTTGCAAGGGATTATTACTCTATCCTCCTCGGAGAAGAATGGAGGTTTCAGAGTTGTCACACTCAATGCTCATGATGTTCCCAGACACTGTTCCCCGGGATGGCTCAGCACAGGACAGTGGAGGGCGTAGCGTGGAGTTTTCAGTTGTGGAAACACTTTGGCTTGTGAATAAGTGTGGCCTGATGACTTCATGATACATGCCAGCAAACAAATGATTAATATTTAGGAACCACACAGCTGGGAACAATGACCTGGTTATTTTTTTTATTACTGTTTTCTTACTTTGGTCTCAGTTGTATAGATCTGAACCTAACTACAGACAATTCTTTGATTATTTTTTTTTAACATCATTCAATTTGTGTGTATTGTGTTCTATTTTTCTTTCAGAGACAGGGTCTCCTGTATCCTGGGCTGACCTTGAGTTTACCATAGAGCTGAGACTAAATGCTCTTGCTGTACTTGCAGAGAATCCAAGTTTTATCTCTAGTACTCATGTGAGGTAAGGTAGCTCACCATCCTCAAACTCACAATTATTATAGCTCCAGGGGATCCTTCCCCTTCTCATAGCCTCCGTGGGTACCTGCTTTGCACTAATGCATGTGTGCATGCATGTTCACACACACACACACACACACACACACACACACACACACACACAGACAGAGAGAGAGAGAGAGAGAGAGAGAGAGAGAGACAGAGAGAGAGAGAGAGAGAGAGAGAGAGAGAGAGAGAGAGAGAGAGAGGGAACAAGTGCTCTAAAGTGCTGAGCTATCTGGAGACCAACTTTCAAGGGACCCCTGTTTTGACCTATAACTGAGGATGGAGCTTGTGTTACACACATTCTAGGAAAGATCTTCACCACTCATTTGTATGCCCAGCCCTGCTTACACTTTATTTTAACACAGGGTCTCACTTCGAAGCTTGCTTTAGGCTAACTCCTTAGCCCATGATGGCTATGTATTTGCTGTAGCTTTGATGGATGTAACATTAGTTCATTAAAAATAAAAAGACATTTTCAGGCAATGGTGTCCAACTGAGAAAGTATGAAAGCAAGCATGGAAGATACCATTAGAAGATTTCTTCCTGTGTCTATGCAAAATAACAGCCATGTTCCTGCCTCCTGCATCTCCCAGGTGAAGGAACACTCAGTGAGCCAAGGAAGGATCAGGAAAACCACAGAGGAAGGGAGTGACAAGACAGGGCTGAAATAGTTCAACTGATGTCCAGTCTGCCTGCATTCACCTAAGTTCAAAATAGAAACAAACACAAACTAGCTAAGCTATAATGTAGAGCTCAAAGAGAAAGATGATTCATCGTAAATCTGAATACATGATGTAGCCCCGTGTGAACAGTATGGTTGCTGACCTCCGTTGAGATTTGAAAGGATATTTTTTTTCTCAATAATAAATGGGTTTAGAGTAAGTGATGACTCAATGTCTTGAGACCAAGTGTTTAGAATTGAGTTCATTGATGTTGTCTTTGATTGTAGTCTAAAATAGCACGATAGCACTCTGCCTCAAAGCCTGTGCAGACTTTCTCCACTTACAAGCAAGTAAGAGAAATCCTGTTAATATTACTTTGAATAAACAGGGGCTATGTACAGAGGACATTCTTAACCATGACTAAAAACAGACAACATAAAACATAATATAGGGTTCCCCATTATAACAAATGAGTTTGCTTAAAGCTGACTATGATAAAAATAAATAACATTCTCTCTCTCTCTCTCTCTCTCTCTCTCTCTCTCTCTCTCTCTCTCT
>JANHMN010000020.1:44327987-44363650 GCA_030674055.1 Rhabdomys pumilio | reverse complement strand
TCTCTCTCTCTCTCTCTCTCTCTCTCTCTCTCTCTCTCTCTCTCTCTGTGTGTGTGTGTGTGTGTGTGTGTGTGTACAATTCAAGGTTACTCATATATATTCATTGTATTCAAATGCCTATATCTTGGCTAATAGCAATGCATTGAACTTTAAGTATCTTCAAAAAAATGTGTCTAAAAAGTCATTCCCCTAGTTATCTATCTGAAAGATAAAAGCCTACAGTACATGCAAGTCTGTGTATAAATATATACATACAGCATAAATGAAATTTTCTCATCTGGGTTCACAATGCTCCCTCTAAGAGCTAGGACCACCCAACAAAAACTCCAACAGCATGCATGAGAAGCATGAGAAGCATGAGAAGCCTTCTTTTGAGTTGTTGGTCAGGGTTGTCTAAGAGACTCCCAAGCATTACAGAGAATTGCTATTGCCCTTAGTCTCCCCATAGAGGTAGAAGGTAAGACCCTATTGCTGAAGATAGAATGCATTTCAGACATAGAGCCCAGGGGGTCTTGAGCTGAAAATCTCCTTTCTGAGGACTAACTTTCATGGTACCAGAAAGTGTCTCATAGGCTTCCAAGGGAGGGGGCAATCAACAGTCCTACCCAGGTATGAGTCTATGATCCACAACACAGACCAGCATGGCATGATAGCCTTAAGGGCGCAGAAGTGGCACGCATACCTTGGCAGCAGCCAACAGCTCTCTAATTGGATTTAAGACCCACTCAACAAGAGAGAAACCATGCTTGGTGATGGAAACCTAGCCAACTACCCAAGGCTGGTGAAGTCATGAATCTTGGAGGAGAATTTAAAACCTCCACTTGACTAAACCAGCATGATCTCTAGCTACACTCTGAATCTTTCCTTATACCTACAGATGAGTGCAGCCTTCATCACCATCAAGGAAACCTCTCTCTGTAACAGACAGAGACCATCATAAAAAAGCACAACCAGTCAGTATGCAGAGTTGTGGAGCCCAGTGCCAGCAGCTACATCTACAGAGCAACTCATGTACTCACGGCTCAGGGGTCATTGAGGACATGGGGGTAGGAAGAGGCTAAGAGGTAGAGGATCGAGGAATTTACCCTGAGATTGTGTCTTCTAGTAATGTTAGACTCTTCTGACACCACCGTATTGGTTTTCCTTCATAATCAAATCTTGGCTTTTCTCACTAAGCATCTGAGTATTTGCTTCAATTGCTTCTTATATAGTTCTCATGTCTCTTATTTGTGACTGTGACCAAAATGTGATTTTTATTTTTGGGAGTAAAGCCGGATAGGATGGTTACCAAGGTATTTGCTGATTCTACTAGCATCTGTAAAGTCTTACCAACATGACGGCCTTAACAGGAGCTGAACAAGAACAGCAGACATGCTGAGGCCAACAGGAGTGGGGGTGGGGGCAACTGGGTTAAACCCTATACAAATAACACGGGCAACTAAGGAATGCTCAGACTGAGAGAAATAGTCTTCCCCAAGGAAGAGCACATCACTTGGTTATCTAACACCAAACGGGTCAGCCATAAAAGCACACCCAAGTAGCATTATGCAGACTGAGCGGGTTATAGTTACAAATGCCTATGTATATGGATAAGTATCTATTCATGTAGTAACAATTAATAAAAGGAAGAGGCCATCAATTTGAAAGATAGCAGGAGAAGTAATATGGGAGACTTTGTAGGCAGGAAAGGGAAGCGGGGAAGAATGATATAATTATAATCTCAAAAGTGAAAGAACAAAAATAAAAGCACCCTAACAGCAAGTTTTACTGAAAAACATATTCTTTAAGTGGAAATTAAGTTTAGGAATTCCAAACTTTAATATTACTACATTGAATCTCCCCCCCAACTTAATTTGATTTTATATTCAATATAATGTGATTATTGCTGGAGTCTGAGAGTTGATTGCTAACAATATTAATTCCATCACCTCACCTTTGTATCCAAACAGTGAAGATAATTTTTCTAAATATTTCCATAACAAGAAAGTATCTCAGAGCATCAACTAGAGGGAGAATATTGTCTCGCTTTGCTGATTGCTTCTCAATTGACTCTGTCAGAGAATTATGAACATGACAAAGGACAAGAAACACCCACTGTATTGGTTTTCCTTCATAATCAAATCTTGGCTTTTTTCACTAGGCATCTGAATACTTACTTCAATTGCTTCTTATATAGTTCTCATGTCTCTTATTTGTGACTGTGACCAAACTATGATTTTTATTTTGGGGAGTGAAGCCATATAGGATGGTTAACAAGGGTATTTGCTGATTCCATTAGCATCAAGCTTGGGATATCCTAGAAGCGAGTAGTGTTCTGAGGTAGCAAGAAATAATATTAATAATAACGGATACTGTCTAGACTATTTAAAGACAAAATTAAGAGTAACTATCTAGTGAGAGGGTATGATATTCTTTAATTTCAAACTAAGAGTTATTTATATTCAAAAATCTTTACGCATACCCAAAAGCCACACACAACCAAACATAAAGAAATTTCAAAATCTGAGTAGCTCTCACAGCATTGTGGAAATATACCCAATATCTCATTTAATCCAATCATGTCTACATTATTGTTGAATTTAGGCTGCAAATATATGTATTTCATAAGTCTGTCTGTCTGTCTGTCTCTCTTTTTCACGGTGTGTGTGCGTGTGCGTGTGCGTGTGCCTGTGCGTGTGCGTGTGCCCATGTGAGGTGGTGATGGTAATTTCTATTTCAGTGTATATATCTATATATATATATATATATATATATATATAGTTATATATATATAACTATATATGTATATATATAAAATATAACCAGTATATAACTATTATCACTGAAGTACTAGAGTGCCATTGATTAGATTTTGATTTTGTCATTTTGTTTTTCACTTTTTAGCCAGACATGCTCGCTACTTGGAATAGAGTCCAGTTTCTAATTTGACCTCAGTAGTCACTAGAAGTGAATTCTTTGAAAACAGGAATAAGCAGTAGATGGCGCCTGCATGCTCCTGACATCTTTTAGAACTAGTCTGGAACATTCCTGGTTTTAGACCACCTGGAGACACACTGGCACGGTTAAGATGAGCAGAGTCCTCTTTGCACTGAGCCATGAGAATACGGTCTCCACTCTGGACAACGCAATATCCCAGGGATGGTGACACTCACCACACAGATAAAGGGAGTTCACCCTTTACCTGACAATGACATAAAAATGTTTTGGCACAAATATATCATAAACATTGGCCAATCAGAATATAAACAATAGAGGTCCATCCTGGAAGATTCTTATTATGACTGTCATTACCAGTTCTCTCCTGACTGGGGGAGGTTGTAGAGGCAGCTCTGGGATTGACCGGGAAGTGATTTCCCCATTAGATAAGCAGCCATACTATTTATCAAGAAATATATTTCATTTCAATGTCTTTTTGGAGGGTTTTCAAGACAGGGTTTCTCTGTGTAGTCCTGGCTGTCCTAGAACTTACTCTGTAGACCAGGCTGGCCTTGAACTCAGAAATCCACCTGCCTCTGCCTCCCAAGTGCTGGGATTAAAGGCATGCGCCACCACTGCCTGGCCATCATTTCAATATCTTAAGGGTAACCATAAACCTTCTAGACTATGGGAATGTTGGATGTCAGCTTAAGACTGGTTGTATGCTTCAAGCTGGCAATTCCTGTGAGTTTTCTAGATCCTTCTGGACTCCATAACGTCCTTTAGATGAACCAGGTTTTCTCCATGTATTTAAGACAACCTTGTGAGAGTAGAGTAGCAGGTTGCATCTTGACACAGGCTTATAAATCTAGTCATCTCCTACTGAGCAGGGTATTAACAAGGTTTGTAAAAGACAATATTTCCAAGTTGTGCAGGTAGGGAGCTGGAGATGATCTTGGAGGACTTAGGGGAGGTGAAAACATGATTGGAATATAATGTATGGAAAACATTTAAATAAAAAAAATAAAAAATTAATAATAAAAATAAAGAACTCTAAATTAGTGGCCGCTTAGCACTCCAGGCATCTCTTGCAAGATTAGATAATAACTTAGAATGCCCCTCATCCCCTGGCTTCCATTTATGTCAAGTCACGGCCACAAGCATGCATCTACATTTGAAAATCTTGCTTATTTATGTCTATTTCTGTGTGCAAAGTTCCCAGCCTTACAGCTTAATAAATAAATGCATTTCACCAAAGCATGCTAATTAACTATCAAAATGTTGCCCTAAAGAAAAGAGCTTTAAATAATGAAGTTTTAATTAGCCTATCAATTTCCATGTTTTGCTTAACTCTAAAATGCTTGCAACATCGAGTGGAAATTCTTTTCACTTTATTATTTTTTCTTAATTTTCAAGAGCGAGGAGAAGTAACCATTTCCTTCTCTTTGTTACCGGGGGCACTTTAGATCATTACCAGCCCCTTACTTTTCCCCCATTTCAAAAAAATTTGGGGAACAGAAATTAGTACAGAAAACTAAGCTCATTTTCAGGATGTCCAAACTATGGCAGAATATGTCCAATTTTCACCCCATTGTGCCTATAGTCTTCTTTAAAATTTATAGAAAATCATGACACAAAGACCAGAAGATATGTAGATTTAGTTGTAGGTTAATGTTTTCTTCTATTTTAACTCAATCAGACTCAGGTTATCTCCAGTTCCTAGTCTCTATTATAGATACAGGTTTTTAAGATTTTGTTGTTATTGTTATTCGTTTCCTTTTTCCAAATTCATTGCTTAGGAAGATGGAGTGCATACCCTATCTCCGTGGTGTGTGTGTTTGTGTGTGTGTGTGTGTGTGTGTGTGTGTGTGTGTGTATGTGTGTGTGTTGAATGAATGTATGTGATTTCATGTGTGTGGATGCATATGTGTGCATGTAGATGTCAGAGAGGGAATTCAGGGTGAGTTCCTTGATTATTCTCTTCTCTTCTTCACTGAGGCAGAATTTCACGCTAAGCCTGGAACTTGATGTTTCAACCATTCTGGCTAAATTAGATCCACCTTCTCTCCCTCCTTCTCCAGCCCTGCAGTTACAGGCAGCCACCACAGCCTCTATACCCAGTTCTAGGGTTCTGAATTCTGCTCCTGATGTTGACACATGGCAAGTATTTTATCCACTGAGCCATCTTTCTAGCCATAGGTATTTCATAGTAGTACCTTTTAGTGAGTAGAGGTTTTCAAGTAAGAAAGGTCAGGGAAAGGAGGCATGAAGAGGGCACACAATGTACAATCTATATTTGTATGAAAATGTCCATATGTGACACAGCACTCAGCACAATGAATATACATAATACATAATACATTTATTTTCAAATCCACATTTATGAAAGAGACAGGTGTCTAGGGGTTTGTGGGATGCTGGATTTAAGCTCTCCAGAACGCTAGGTCCAGAAAAGTTTCCCCAGTGCCTGCCTCACCCTCACAGGTCTACTCCCTTACGGATACAGAACAGGTACCTTTGGTTGTTGCCCTTAGAGTTCAAACTTGGCTCCCTACATTAATTTTTCAAATTCAGAGTGGCCGAGCTGTGGTGGCGCATGCCTTTAATTTCAGCACTTGGGAGGCAGAGGCAGGCGGATTTCTGAGTTCGAGGCCAGCCTGGTCTACAGAGTGAGTTCCAGGACAGCCAGGGCTACACAGAGAAACCCTGTCTCAAAAAAACAAACAAAAAAAGTTTAGAGTGATGTAATCTGACAGCCTACTAGAGGAGGAGCCCTTTGGGACAGAATCATGCTCTAATTCATTTCTCCCCTTAGGATGCCCTCTTCCCTGCCCAGACACTATTATGAGATCACAATACAGACCTCTTTCTCTACTTTTGTTCATTCCTTAATCCCAGGGGATTTGGAGAAACACTCTGGACTTGATATGAAAAGTCTGGAACTATGCTTTCACCAGAGTAAAATATAGACGAGTGGAAGCCAATGTTAGAGGGTGTCCAGTTCAGACCAGATAACCATGAGCAAGATCCCTTTCCCTACCTTCTCTTGCCTTCTGGAGGGTGGTTACAACTGACTACAGTGTTGCTAGATTTGAGGCAGGATGTAGTTCAAGCTCATAATTCTCCTTGTACGTTTCTAAAGCACGACAATTACAAGTAGATACCATTCTGAAGTAGCCCTCATCTCAACAGTGACAGAAAGCTACACACACACACACACACACACACACACACACACACACCCTCTTAAAAATATGTAATCCAGCTTTAACGTAATGGTCAATGAAGGTGAAACCAACTTTAATGCTTAATTGCTATGGCAACTGGACAGGATCTAGAATCACCTAGCAGACCAAACTCTGGGTGTAACTGTAAGGGAATATTTGGATTGTTCTAGATGAGGTGGGCAGACCTACTGTAAGAGTGAGCTTACCACAGCATTCATCTCTCATTTCCGCCTCTAGACTGAAGACTCAGTGTGAGCAGCTGCCGCATGCTTCTCCTGCCATGCCTTCCCCGCCATGATGGACTGTATTCTTGAAATGTGACCAGACTGAACCCTACCTCTCTTAAGTCACCTCTTAAAGCACCTCTGTCAGAAACATGAGAATGAACAGACACATCACCCATCAGACAAGGCTTTGAAGAGAGTTACATCTCTTAGTCCTGTGATTGAATAGAGGAAGAATATAGCATAGATGCTTCCCTGATGTCTCAACCCAGAATCTTCACTTCGATTGCTTTTTATACAGGTAATCAGGGTGGTCACAGACCTGAAGCACAGAATGCAGGTAATATCACAAGTGAATAATGGGAGTACATGAAACTTATTTTGAGAATGTTACTGGTTTTAAAAATAATCAATCTGGAAGTATGAAATATGAAAAGGAAACACTATGTCTCCAAGTTAGTCTGTATGTTATTAGAATTTACAGGTATATGAGTTTCTTAAATGTCATTTTAGGGGCCTTACTTGTGAATTGTGCTCCAGTAAACATGATGTAAGAAAAGACATGAAATAGAATTATAGAATGCTGGACTAGGTGGTCCACTATTATTTTCATGTGTGCGGTGTGCTTGTATGTGTGTGAAGTGTGTGTGTGTTTGTGTGTTTCTGTTTTCTCATGTGTGTGCTGTGTGTATATGTGTGTGTTTTTTCATGTGCTGTGTATGTGTGTGTCTTTTCATGTGTGTATGGTTTGTGTATCTGTGTGTTTTTCATGTGTGTGGTGTGTATATGTGTGTGTTTTGTTATGTGTGTGCAGTGCGTGATGTGTGTACATGTTTCTATTTTCACGGATGTCTGGTGTGCATGCGTGTGTGTTTTTCCATGAGTGCATTGTGTGCATGTATGTATTTGTACCTCTGTACATCTATGTCATGAATAACCACATGGAGTCCTGAGGCTGACATCAGAAATCAACCCCACTTGCTCTTCTACCATATTCCTTGAAATATGGTGACTCAGAAATGTTCAGAGCTCATGAGATGTCTACTCTCCTCAGCCAACTTTTCCAGGGAATCCCTAACTACATCTTCCGGGTAGAGTTACAGGTGGCTCACCATGCCACTTGTTATTTTTATGGATCTGAGCATCTGAGCTTTGGGCCCCACACTAGGATGGCAAGGAGGTCATTGCTGAGCCACCTCCCTAGGCCTGTCCACTGTTCTGGGTGTATGTAGTTTTCATAAAAACAATCAAAAAATCTTAAAGCTCAAACACTGAGTTCACAATCTAGGGGACATCTCTTCATAAGCTTGACCCGGCAGTGTCCTGGCACTGTAGAAGCTTCGTGTACTGTCCCCAGACTCCTACTTCTGTGTAAAGTAGCATGTGACAGCTCTATGTTAATTTTACACTTGTCCACTTAATTTCTCATGAACTGAAGTTTCCACTGAGGGAGGAACCCACACTTGATTAGGAAGAAAATAAATGTGCCAGGCTGAAGGTTAGGTTCTTTGGGGGTTTATTTACCACCCCCCCCCAACCCAGCAGGTAAAATTTTTCTGGACAAAGCCTCTAGATCCCCCAATACAGAACCTAAGGATGCTACCAGAAAGCTTCCGGGACCCATAGCAAAGATTCCTGCTTTGTCACAATTCATCTAGCTCATGTCCCAACAATGTATTTTTAAAGTACCTTGATTTTTTTTTTACCTTGGATTGTTCTGCTTCTGAAACCCTGTGGTTGTTGCTTTGAGGCTGGCATGTGAAGGAATCGGTATCTGTGTTCCCTAGTCACAGTCCCTTAGAGTTGTCTCCAAATTAGCAATCTCTATTTCCCTCTGTGGTGAGACCTGGTTTTGTTTGCTTGTGCTTTGTGGTTTTTAACATCAATATCAAAACATGTGATCTTCCTATAACTGCCACTTCGTGGCCTGAAGAAACTATTACAACTTCTTCCACATGACAAAACTTGTCATTAGAGCCAAGTTTTCTCATGAACTCAGAGCTAGGGATTTTTGTAGGTGGCACAAAGATGTCTGTAATTAACAAGCATTTTGCCTAATAAGTTTTAAGGTCAAATGAGTCTTTTTAGACTATGAATGCTTTGTATGGAACAAATGTATGGATGCAGTGGCTGTAAGACTCTTTGCTGATGCACTAAGCTCAATCCCCAAGACACAGGTTGCCTCTCCCCATGCCCTCATTAAAACACACACAATCTCACAGAAAATATGAACACTCTTGCATTTTTTCCATTGGTTTCTGATACTCACTGATTATTCTGGTTTTATTTGATGTACTTCTTACTGTAATGATATACATTATACAGTGCTTGACTACAGCTATGCAATTCAAGAGGGGTTTTCAGACACTTATAGAAACACTCAAAACAGACCCAGAAAAGAGAAAATGGCTAAAGCATTTTCTGAAAATATCTCAGCTTCCTTTCTTTCTTAAAACAGCTCTTTTGGTGTTTGGAGAATATGATGGTACATAGTTATGATGCCTCTTAAATAACAAATGGACAAAGCAGATGCTTAGGACGGAAATACTAAAAATCCTCTATTGAAATTATGGCTTTGGCACAAAATACCATTTATTTAATCATTCAAACAACTCTATTACATTTACTCAAAAATGAAGAAAAGAAAAACTACAAAAGCCTAGGTACCTTTTCCTTGTTATTTTACAAAAAAATAAATAACCAAGAGCACCAATTCCCAAGGCCCATGAGCTGTAGAGCCACAACTCACTGACAGTTTGTATTATGAGGACAAATGTATGGCTAATGGGAAATGCTGTTTTGTTTTGGTCTTTTGATTTTTTTTTTTTTATGAACAGTGGGACTTTGTACCAGCTTTTCTTCCTCCTCTCTGGCTAATAGAAAAAAATATATTTTAAACTGATCTCTCTCTCTCTCTCTCTCTCTCTCTCTCTCTCTGTCTGTCTCTCAAATATCACAGCAACACTCTGGGGCATGGGCATAGATGTTCATGCATGTGTCTATGTACCAGTATGATGGTTAGTGTTATCAGCTTGATGCAATCTACAATCACTTTGAAGAAAGAACCTCTGGGCCTGTTTGTGAGGATTATCTTGATTATATTAACTGAGGTGGACAGATAAGCCCACTGTGGGTGGTATCATTCCGTAGGCAGCAGATCCTGGACTGTAAAAAAATGGAACTGAGCACTGACGCACATCCATAAGTCCTGTCTTCCTAACTGTGAATGTCATGTGATCAGCAGGTTACATGACTTCCCTGCCATGAGCCCAAATAAACTCTGTCTCCATTAAGTTGCCAGGGTTCCTTTCTCTCTCTCTCTTTCTTTCTTTCTTTCTTTCTTTCTTTCTTTCTCCCATTCTTTTCTTTTTTTAACACAGAAACAAGAAAAGAAACTAATAGAACTACCATGACATAGTAAAACCAACCTAAATTCTTGCCCTTTTCAGAATACAAACACTTGATTCTCAACAACAACAAAAAAAAAATCACTGAAAGTTTTTCCTTAAATACTTGTCCTGCATGCCATAACCACTATGTAATTATTGATCAATTATTTGTGGTGAGTGCTATATCACACAGATCCCCCTTTCCCAGGAACTGTACCACTTGCTCCCCATTCCACTCCCTGAAGCTGACAAACCCTGCTGTGAAAGTGAAGGCATATACAATTCCACAGGTAAATGCAAGCTGACCTCCCCCACAGCACTCCCTGCAAATGCCAGAGAAGTTTATCTTCTTCCCTTACTGCCTGCCTTCAGCCCCATCTTGTCGTGGAGGCTGAGCCACATTACTTAGCCTAGAGTGGAACTTCCCACTAGGCTTGAGAATCTATCAAAATCATACATTCCCTTTGCTCCCTGATGGCTCTCCAACTCCCTCAACTCCCTCCCTCTACTCCAACCATGATGGGAATGGGGGTAACTAGTCAGAAAGCCCTCCTGATAAAATTTATTTTAAAGGAGAAATGTTAACCTGCCATTTGAATTCCTTTCAGATTTCTGTAAAGATACTTGGAAGCCCCCCCCCCCAAAGATGACCTTGAACATCTGATTCCCCTGCCTCTGACTTCTAATTACTGAGGTTGTCACCATGCTAAGGCTTTGGATTTTGGTTTGTGTTATGGGATGCAGGGAATCAAAACCACATTTCTAGCACAGAAGGGCAGTGCTCTACTGCCCGAGCTCCAGCTCCAGCTCCCTTGATGCCAATATTTGAGCTCTTTGTTCTTCTCTACAGAATGCCATTCTCTTCTCTACTCAGGAGAGCATTAAAGCCTGCCTGACTCTGGACATTTGGTTTCCCCTGAGATCTAAGTGTGTATGGGGGTTGGAGACAAATCAGTATGATGTATACTCATGTGTGTGCAGGGTTCCTTAAGTGTATTTGAGGAGGACATTAGGTGCCCTGCTCTATCCCTCCATCTCATCCTTTGAGCAGAGTCTCTCATGACCCTAGAGCCAGGCTGTCAGCCAGCAATCCCTAGCTCTGAATGCCCCCAAACCTGAGTGTGGGAATTACAGACTTATATAACTATGACCACTATTTTACATATGTTCTGGGGATTTAAACTCAGGTACCCATGCTTGTACTATTAACCACTGAATCATCTCCCTGACCGGGGACTTCATTTCTTTTACATGGCCCCAAACATCTGCTTTGTCACCTTCCCTAGGAAAGGCTGCCGCCCAGTCCCTGAGCGGTTCTCAGAACTCACCTCTCCTTCTCTGGGCCATGGCCTCCCATTCTGGGTGTGCTTGCTCTGACTCTGTCTCTTTTTCTGTCCTCCATCAGCGAATTTGCACAGCAAAGGTTCACTGGGGGCTGGAAAGGTAAGAAAGTAAAAGCATATTAGCAAATACCCATACAAACACGTACTTATTTCAGTGGGTTCACAGAAGGTCTTGGTTATGAACACATTCTGAAGTAATGTTTTGGTTCTGGCCCTCTTTTCTCTGAGCTTCACTGACTGGTGTTCTCACTCTTGCTGGGCCTCAGGAAAGCACAGTGGGCCTTAAGAGATTGTAAGACACACACTTGGAAAACTGGTTGAAATAGAACATTCACTTGTCTCCAAGACATGAATCTCCTGGTGCAGTGAGAAATACATTCATCTCTGTACTTGCAGTGGCTATTTCTCTCTCAAGGCAGCCATACCTTCACCATGCAAACTACAGAAATCAATTTCAAAATTTTTTAGAGATCAGAGCAGCAGGTTTGGGAAGGAGTCGAACACAAAAGTTACACCTCAGAAATTTGCTTTATTTGGAGAGAGGGCTTTGCAACCAAGGCTTAGGATTTGAGCTTTGACATGTGAGAACTCTCAGACCAGAGGCAGCAGACAGGGGCTTAAGTGCTAGAGGGAGGGCAGCCAGAGGAAACATGACAGCAGACCTGAAGGGAAAAGAGAGCCTTGAGAGAGAAATCCTCCCAAAAATCCTTCCTTTGAAAGTTTCCAGGAACTGGTGGGATGTTTTATACCACTTGAGTTAATTTGGCATACACTATGTGCCAAGGAGCCAGGTACTGAGTAGGGCCATAAACCTTTTTTATATATCATCTAGTCTGAGAGGTTTCAAGGCCACAGCACAGCACAGCCTCTGTCCCATGCAGGGGTGGAGTGTGAGGGGTTTGACTTCTCTAGCCTCCAGGTCAAGATGCTTGAGTGAGCAGCATCTCCAGGTGGTAAAAGAGAAAGGAGCTGCTGGGATGTGAGTATTTTATAGATACCAGCTGGGTTAGCTTCGTTTTCTCAGTAATTCTCTATAACTGCATCAATGCTAGAAGTGGATCCTTCACCCAAGCTTCCTGCCTCTAGTTTCCCAGTAAAAGCTAGTGAGAAGCCAGGAAGACCAACTGTCAGGATAGCAAGGGAACGATCGAATGAACTATCCCCAAGCATATCAGGGCATTTCCTGGGAAGGGGGATGTGGGCTTTGTCTCTTCTCTCCTCCTACCTTTAAACTGGTAAGGACTCATTCCGTAAAAGAGTCCTCCTCAGCTTGGAGAACTGATATGGAGAAAACACTGTGTTTGTCTGAAGTGAAAACACATAAATTGCCCCAAGGAACCTAAGAGTCAGGTCCAAATCCAACAAGAGGAGGAGGAGAAAGAAGGAGAGGAGAAAAAAGAGGAGGAAGAGAAGAATAAGGAGGAAGAGAAGAGGAGGAGAAAGAGGAGAAAAGGAGGAGGAGGAGAAAGAGGAAGAGAAGGATAAGGAGGAAGAGAAGAGGAGGAGGAAGAGGAGGAAGAGAAGAGGAGGAAGAGGGGAGGAAGAGAAGAAGAAGAAGAGAAGAGGAGGAAGAGGAGGAGAAGAAAGAGAAGGATAAGAAGGAAGAGAAGGATAAGGAGGAAGAGAAGAGGAGGAGGAAGAGGAGGAGGAGGAGGAAAGAATACAAGCAAGCCAGCATCTACAAATAGGTTGTCTATAAATACATATTTGAAAATAAGGAAGAGGAGGAGGAAGTACTTTGAAGACCAAAACCCTGCCCTGTTTCCCTGTACCCCTCTCCCTTCCATAGAAGCAACACTAAACCATGGGAAGTAGAAATTTGAGATAGAAATCCTCTATTTTCTTAGTGGTGACCCTAAGTAAGCCTATTTTGCTTCCACTGACTTGAGCCTCCAAGCTATTTGGCAGATATGGTAGTATAGTGAATCTTAGATTCCAGTAACAGAGTTTCTTTATGCCTTTATCTTTTAAATTACCATATCTGTCGGTGTCTTGCACATCTTTAGCAAATACTTCTCCTTGAAGAATGTGGTAAAAATTAAAGTCTATTAAAATATCTCTTCCAACACTGATGCTACAAAGTGTCTTTCTCAAAACCCGACAAAGCAACACCATTTGTGGATAACTGGTGACTGCCTCTATGTCTCTACATGTCTGAAGAGAAAGTCACATTGGCCAGCAAATTTGGTGAACACATTAAGAAGTCTGAGAAGGTTAATTGGTGTGTGTGTGTGTGTCCCCGCATTGGAATAAACCAAATATTATTTTGTAAGTTCATAATTAGTCAAAATAAATCACTTCCTCTCCCTGCCATCTGAGAACACGGACTCAGCTAAATATTAATTGTATCCCTGGGCATTTTTCAAGTTTGAAGACAATTTTAATTGTCTCAAAAATCAATAGTGGGGAAAGAATACAAGCAAGCCAGCAAATAGGTTGTCTATAAATACATATTTGAAAATGACTTGGCTAAAAAGGAAGAGGAATATTCTGACCAAACCCCCAAGTATACTCTTAGCTGCAGATAGCTCTTCTCCAGAAGGAAAAGAACAGGACATGGCTCACCACTGGTGAAGAGAAATGGAAAACAAGACGGGGCTCTTCTCCTACATAGAGAACACAGCATCCTGCGGCAATTCTGCTTCTTTCCAATGGCACAGTCCACAGTTATAGTTATTAAGGATAAGGTGTGGTTCAAGAGCATTGAATGCATGGTATAAAGATGTAGCTCAGCTGGCTGATTTCTTGTGTGTTGTATCCACAAAGCACTAACTTCACTCTCTAGCACTGCATAAACTGGGCATGGTGCTATCTGCTTGTAGTCTTAGCACCTGCAGGTTGGAAAAACCTTAGAAGCAATCAACCCATGTTGTATATTGTGATGCTCTGAAAGCCTGATGAAATCTCACAGCCATCCCATTCCACCTTACCTGGGACCCGAGTCATCCTTTAACTGGTGTTTCTCACTACAAATGCTACTGGCCTGGCAGCTACATAGCTCCTGCCATTGGCATTGGACCTTCTGTGGGGTATTTGTGCTTGTGTGCAGCTAACCTGAATACAGAAGGTCAGGTACCCATGCCAGGAACTAGGTAGCTACCGAGCCAGTAGCATCTGCAGTGGAGAATGCTGGGTAAAGGATAATGGTGGTAGGATGAGCTAAAGAGAAGAAAGGGGTCTTCTTCTATGTAAGGAGCTAAGAGCTCTAGAATTGCCAAAGGAAGAAGACAATTTACGCACTGAAGTCACTCTCTGCTCACGTCATGTCTCCACACAAGTGAATGCAGGATCTCTTGTGTGATCATTTGTTCCAAATTGAAACATCCCCCCCCCCAGAAGGAAGAGTGTTCAGCTCTCATGTCTGGGAGAAAAGAGTTGTGAAAGATTCCTACAGCGGTATGGAAAGAAATAAACAATGGCTGAGCTGCCCGTCAGCTCTACCGACAGTACACCTTATGACAGCAGTCTCCTGTGTTCAGCTCAGCCTTTCCGTAATACAGCTGCTTTAAATTTCTTTCATTTTATTTATTTTTACTTATTTTTATTTTTCATTAGCCATTTGTGCTTCTGTAAGTAACCCCCACTCACACTCCAGTTCATAGGACCGACAAATATTCCTGCCTTGCGCTGAGTCGGTGTTATGATCGCTTCGACCTGTCATGGGTTCCCATTCAGGATGAATAAACATGTGAGTGCACATGCATGTTTGCCTGTGTGCTTGTATGTGCATGCGTGTGTGCATGTGTGTATGTGTGTGTTGTCTCCACAGGAGAAGTATTTCATACAACAGTATCAAGTCACATCATACAAGTAGACAAGTGGGAATGGAACAATCTTTTTAGTGTCAGGCAGAGGTCACATTCTCACCGACTTTATAACAGTATATTGTTACACACTCTACATTTTCTTTATTGCTAATATCTTACTATGTGTTGCAGTTTGCCTGAGAATGTCCCTCATAGGCTCAGATGTTTGAACACTTGCTCATCCATTGATGGTGCTGTTTGAGGATGGGGAGAGGAGATGTGGGCTTGTTGGAGGAAATGCATCATGGAGGTAGGCTTTGGGAGTTAAAAGACTCACGCTGTTCCCAGTGTGAGTGCTCCTCCTGCATCCTGCTGGTTTTGGAAGGTCCCAGCTCCCAGCTTTCTGCTCCTGCTGTCCTGACTGCTACTTGCTGACATGCCTCCACCTCCCAGACATGCTGGCTATTTATCCCTCTAAAACCACTAAGTCATGGTGTTTTAACGAAACCACAGAGGAGTAACCAACTCACTAAGGATAATTTATAAACAAAGATGAATGGGATTCATAACAAGGAGCAATTTCAGATAAGCGTTGGGGGTCTGAGGGCATCCTTTGAGAAAAAAAGAAGACCTTTAAATACAGATACTATTCCATATTTAAACATGGAACCCAGCACTTTCTCCTTGTCTGATCCATGGAGAACCTGGCTTAGTAGTGACTTTTGATGAAACTACAAGAATCCCACAAGGGAAAGACAACAGTATGATATCTGCCGATGCCTCTGCCTTTAGTTATAACTGATGTCAATTCTTCTTCTGGAAGAGGATGTTAAAAGCTAGATGCAATCACTAATGCCAGTACCTGATGAGTGATGATATTTCCTGTGAAATGTGCAATCTGTGTGTGCGCCACATAAAACCATTCATATCCACACAGTGTTTGCTCCCCTGGAATTTTCTGAAACACTGGTTATATCCACCAGTCAAATGGGATGCCATGCATGCACGTCACCCTTTCATTGGCAGAAGGACAAACTCCTCACCAAGATACAGAAATTTAGAAGCAATTTACACTTCCTGTTCCCCTACTCCAAGAATTGACTGTGTTTTCCATGCTAAGAAGTGTCACCCCAGCCTGCCTGCTAGGCAAGAATTTTCTAGCAATGAAATTTGCATAGGAAAACACAATACACATAGCTTTCTTGATATGTTGTAGTTGTCTGTTTAGTTTTTGTTTGTTTGCTTTTATAGGGTTTCCCACTATAGACTAGGCTAGTCCAGAACTTACTCTGTAGTCCAGGATGGCTTCAGATCCATGGGAAATCTCTTGTCTGCTTCTCTCAAGAGTTGTGATTACGGGCGAGTGCCACCAGCTCTGAATCATTTTGTAAATTATTGCAATCATTTACTTATTAATATATTTATCTCTCTGTTTATATGTGGACATGTGGAAGTCAGAGCACAGTTTGCAATAGTGGGCCTTCCCCTACTACCATGTGAGTCCTAGCCATTGAAGCCAGTCTTTAGTCTTTGCAGCAAACACCATTACCCACTGAGCCAACTTGCTGGGCTACTGACTTTAAAAAACAACAAAAACAAAAACAAGCAAACAAACAAACCCAGCCCCACATCCCCCAAAATAGTTTCTTTGATTTAACTGACATACAATAAGCTATATATGTCATGGTGTGCCATTTGCAAGATTGACATGTGTGTATGCCCATGCGATTTTCTCCATAGTCAAGCAAAAGAAAACAAGTCCTCCACCCATGAGATTCAGCAACTTCTTTTTATCCACCCAGCTTTCTTTTTAGCTCAGAAGC
Organism: Rhabdomys pumilio; assembly: GCA_030674055.1. NCBI lineage: Eukaryota > Metazoa > Chordata > Mammalia > Rodentia > Muridae > Rhabdomys > Rhabdomys pumilio. The sequence continues at coordinate 44,346,982 of JANHMN010000020.1, read as the reverse complement.
ATTATATAAGGAAGGGACCTCCTTTTGGTTCTGATAACTAAAGTTCTTCATTTGTGTTTTATAAAGGTTTTATAAAGCCCTCTCACTTTGCACAGACCCTTGCTGCACTTACAGATGAGGGCAAGTGTCTTGGGTAATAAAAATGTCCCCTATCTGACACATACAAGAAGGAACCAGTAATAGCTGAGTGCCTTGCCCCAATCTGGAGACCTGACAGTCAAAGTTGGGTAACAGTTAAGGCATGAGGTCCAGTAACACAGGTCCTCACTTGAGGCTCCTGCTTTATCTCCTTCCTTAAGGCAGGGTCGAAGCTCCTTGTCACACTGATATTCACTGTGTCTACACCAGCTGGAGTTAATCCATACCCGGGGATTCCCCTGTGTCTGGATCCCTGTCTTCATTTGCTGCAGTTTGTATCACGAGCAAGTATCTAATTGTTCTCTTGGTTATCTCATGCTTGCGGGAGAAACAAGCTGCGGCTGCCCTTCTGTCCTCTGTCCTTAACCTGCTTCCCTTGAATGCTACAAGGCTTCTGTTAATAACCTTCTCCTAAAGCAGATTGTGTTGCTACTGTGTATGGGTTTATGGTGGTGGGCTGCACTGGGCTTCTCGGAAGTTTAACTTACTTGTGTTACTAGCTATTAATTTTATCGTTCTCTGGCTGCTGGCTTGCAAGGGTTCTATCAGAACTGCAGACCTGTCAAAGCTGCATCTCCCGGTATTTCTAAGCAGGGTATCTCAACATTCGCATCTCCTCATGAGCAGGGTATCTCTACGCAAGGTCTCCAACCTTTCAAATATCAAGAGGTCACACTGGGAAACTCTGTGGTTTGGTTTGGTTTTATTTCTAGTTATTGTTGATACTATCATTGTTTGGTTGCAAGAATTTCTACTACAAATGCAAAACTGTCAGAGATACATCTTCCTATTATGTAAAGAATCTAACTCTTCACATAGCAATAGGCTGCACTGGGGAATGCCATCTCTAGGTCCCACATTAAAACATAAAAATAGTAATCATTCTACAGTCATGCCCTAGGAAGTCTTTGTTCAAAGAAATCACTCCTGATTTTGTCTGTTCTCGTTAAAACAAGTATGTATGTATCTGTAATTACATAATTTATTCTAATTTTAATATATATTACATATCTTTGTATGTGTTGTACATTTATTTATACCAGGGGATTGGTAAATAAATAGTCACTAAATGACTAGGGAGATGGCTCTATCAGTAAAGTGTTTTCCATGAAACAACAGGACCTGCGACCAATCCTTGTAACTTATATATAAAAAAAGCATACCTGTAATTCTAGAACTGAAAGATAAAGAAAGGCAGATCCCTAGAGGTCATTAGCTGACCAGCCTAGCCAAACTGGTCAGTTCCAGGGTGGTGAAAGATTTTGTATCAAAAAACGGATGGATGCTATGAAGAGCAACATTCAGCGTTGGTTTATAAGCTCCATCCACATGCCCAGACACACGCACATTGTACACACAATACATGCATTAAAAATCTGTGTGTGTGAGTGCAAATATATTCCTGCACGCTCACATATACACATTTAAAGGAATTCCTGTAGAACCTTGGAATATTTAGACTTAGAATATCACGTCTGCAGTAAAAGAAACAGCCTCAAATGATTAATTAACCCTGGAATCTTTTATTTACTGGCAGTTAAAAACAGATGACTATGAGGCTGGAGAGAGACCTCAGGGATTAGAAGAACCAGCTGATTTTTCAGAGGACCTGAGTTCGATTCCCAGCACCCAGGTGGCAGCTCCCAAACACCTGTCCCTCCAGTTCTGTTAATCTGATGTCTTCTTTGACCTCTACTAGGCACTACAGACATATGGCACACCGACACACATGCAGGCAAAACACCTGTACACAGAAGATAAAAACACATCTTCTAAAAAATTACAGAAGTTCCATCAAAGCAAATATTGATGAATTTCCTATTTATCAAGTGCTAAATATATAGAGACCATAAGATTCAGGTTTTTAAAACTCCTTTGAGGTCTTTGAGGACTTTTGTTTATTAAAAAAAAATAACTTTGGATGAATAATTTCAGCAGTAAGTAAAAATTAGAAGTTACAGAGCAAGGGTCTTTAGTTTTCAACTGAAATGTCTTTGAATTTTAAGATTTCTTGCAGAGTGGTGTTCTTAAAGGGTTCTACTGCAAATCTTTATAAGACATTAGGTTAAGGCCACTGAAAATGGCATTTATGTTCATTCACGTTGCCAAGTTGAAATACTTGGTTTTTCTGTGTCAACAGCCCTTGGCCAAATGTTTACAAAATAAATTTAAAAAAAATCAAACCTCAAAATGAAAGCTGAAATATTTTATTTTATAAAGATGGGGCTGGGGAGAGAGCTCAGTATGTAAGATCATTTCTTCCTCTTGATACAGGTCACAGGTTCAGTTCTCAGCACATCTGTAGGATGGCTCACAACTGCCCGTAACTCCAGTTCCAGGTGATCTGACACCTTCTTATGCCCTCTAGAGGAACCTGCATACACTTGGCTCACATAGAGACACAAACACACATGTATAAATAAAAACAGTGAAGAACAAATCTTAATGTTTAGAAGATGGGTTTGTATTCAAACTATGACCCTGAGTTCTGGGTATCCAACAGGGGCTGCTTGTTTTCTAGAAAGAAATCATTCCACGGAGAGTAGCAAGCCTTGCATGATTTTCTAACACTTGGGAGGCATACGACAGCAGCATGATAAAACTCTTTGATTTGATCATACAGATATATCCCCATGGTCTCCTCTTTACCCACAGCCTCTTGCCTTGATTTACACATTTAACCCTCTCCTCAAGCAATCTGTGCACAGAATATAATCAGATATTTGCTTGTTCTTACTGTCCACACACTGGGGGGTGGGATCAATCACCAGTGACGAGTCTGAGCTCCTTTGAGTAAGCAACTGATCTCTGTAGCCGGGGAATATTGCGCTGCCTTCATTTTCCATATTTCAGGATTATGGCACCAATTAATTTTGTTTAGTTGCTTTTAACAGTAGTTAAAATTGAGACTAAATGAAGAATAGGCCTTTGTGGAAGCATGAGGCCATTATAAACCTCAGACTGTGAGACCGGAGAAGGCATTATATTCTCTCACTCAAACGGGGAGTATTCAAAATATAATTACATCAATGCACAGCAATAAAGTTTCTTTGGTAATTATGAAGAAGTAATTACTCTTCGCTGGTTTGCTGGAGAGTCCCTAGTCTTCTAACTTTATATTAAATATGATATATCAATATATAATCAGATATGATGGGGTAATGGTCACATTATCTGCTGCTTCAAGTAAACTAAATAAGAGGACACTGAAGGTGTTTTGGCTTAAGAAAGCTAAAGTGAACATTATTTGCTTTTATTTTTGAAAGTTAACAGTATCTTCTGTTTGGTAAGTAACTAGGGAGGGCCTCTAACAGCCTGCTTGCAAGTAAACACAGTGGGCCTTCAATAAACAGTCTGCTTATGTGTCTTTAGACAACACTCAGTTTATTATCTTTCTGCATTTTTCCTATTCTTGATGTACTTTCTTTTCTTGCAGACGTGTGTAAGTATTTCTAGATGTGAAACTAGACATCTCCAACTTTAAACCACGATTTATATGGAAACAGAATAATTATGTTTTAGAGTTAGAAAACCTTTCTAGAAGATTTATTTTGTTTTAAACATACGGGGGAGAGGCAAGCATGTGAGATCAGATGTGGGTGGACGCCAGAGGCCAGAAGGGGGCGCATGAGGACATCTGGCAATGGAGATGAGCTTTGGATCACTTGGAGAATCACAAGTGGCTGTGTGCTGCCCAATCTGGGGTCTGGGAACCAAACTCTAGTCCTCTGGAAGAGCAATAAGTGCTATGAAATGGTGAGCCATCTCTCCTGCCCCTAACCTGAGACATCTGTCCAGCATCTCTCCAAATATTTTCTTCCATATTTTTCATCATCGGAGGCCAAAGAGAACTCACTTTCAGCAGGTCATATGACGCACATCATAAGTTTGAGAAGAGTCAGAAAGGATTGAATATTTATTAATACGACAGTGATTTTTCTGTGCTCTCAACTACTGAGACACCCCTCCAGCCCCACCCTTAATTTTGATGCACGTACTTATATGTTCTTTCTCTCTTGCCTGAAATTTATACAAAACTGATAGAGTACTAGATATGACTCCTATATCTAATTCTGTGTTATTTGCAAAATCCTGAGCAGTAAGAAAAATTCACAAGTCTCAAGTGCTCAGAGGACATTCTCTTTGATTAGACAATAATAGAACAAAGTCTACAAGTGCTTTCCAATTTTTTCCTCAATTTACCCACTGTATACACTTCTCATATGACATCATCTGCCAAGCACCTCCTGGATCTATATATCACTTTAATTTTTAAAAATCTCTTAAAGCCAGAATTTCTGCGTTAATCAGTTTTTACATGAGGGAGAAAGGGTGGGGAAGAAGAGGGGAGGGGAGAGGGAGATGGGGAGGGATAGAAACAACACTAGCAAGCCAACCTATTTAGACTACTCAGGGCAGGCAATGCCCAGAGAGCTTCTCTCTGGCTTGAGGCCAGCAGGCCACTCTCAGCTGAATTGGTCAACACTACACTTCAGTCCATTGCCGACCAGACATATGGGTCAGGTTTTAAAATACCGCTACATAAGGAGTCTCACAAGTCTTAACTATACGTTTAATACCTAGTATGTGGCCAGGAAGGCTTTCTGATCCCTGTTTGCCACTGGAAGTCCCTTGCATGATCTCTGAGACGACAGCAAGTTTCACTGTTTTCCTGTTGGTTGATGTCTTTGTCATTGCAACCGGGAAACATGTTCATTTTTGCATAATTGCTAAGGTGGTTGTTCCTCTGAAAGCGACAACGTGTCACTGATGTTAGTAGTGGTGAGATACAAAAGAGAAGCAGGCATGTGCACTCTGTCACGTAAGAATGCGAGACACCCTCCTCAAAGGGAGGCATCATTCCTAGTCACTCTCACAAACCAATGAAAGCTGAGGTATGAGGCATAGATATAATCCATCGGCAAGTAATATATTCTTTTAAATCTTCAGTTTTGTATTAAATCAGTGTCAGCCACAGAAAATTTCTGAGACTTGTTTATATAACTTGGATCAGAAGAGTTTACATTGGAGCATTTAACACCAAGCCTCAGACAGTATGTGGGAAACACAAACTAAATGAATGACAGATTGCGCACACACACACACAAATATAAATATAAAATTCTAGGATTTTACTTATATTTCATGAACGTATGTGTGTAGTTTGCATATAAGTCCCCGGATGATGTTGGGAATCATCCCCCTCCCGCCCACGTCACTCCTCCACCATATTCACTGAGGCAGGGTCTCTCAGTCAAACCCAGATCTCACTGACATGGCTCGTCCTAATCAGCTTGCTCTGGGGATCCGCAGTTTCCACCTTACAGGGCCGGACTCATAAGCAGTCTACCATAAGTACCCTGAATTTATATGTTTCTAGGAATCCAAACTCCAGTCCTCACATTTGTATGGCAAAAGTTTTAGCCTCTAAAGCCACCACCAGGCTCATCCTAAGCCCCCTTATTGTTTCACCATTCACTCTAATCTGTTTTCTGATTCCTTCCACACCTGACACAGACTTCCTGAGTTTTCTTAGCATCATTCATTTGCTCTGTGTCAGATGTTCTAGATTCTGCAGAACTAGACTGAGGACCATAGCTGCCATGGAGATCATAGCGAAGGAAGACAGCCATAGACAGATAAATACATACACAAATATAATGCCATAAAAAACTTGCATAGTGAGATACATTAGAAGGAGACTGAGTCCAAGTTACATAAGATCCAGGGAATGACAAGGGAAGAGACATTGATTTTAGACCCAGTGCTGTGCAGCAGTCTGGACAAAGATCTTGAGAGAGAGTAGAACAGTTTTGGTGATAAGATGAAGCGAAGTTGTGTGTGTGTGTGTGTGTGTGTGTGTGTGTGTGTGCATCTGTGTGTCCCTTGTGTCTATGTGTTTGTGTCTGTATGTATGTGTAACTGTGTGTGTGTGTGTGTGTTTGTGTGGGGGGGTGTGGGTGTATGGGTGTGTGAGTGTCTGTCTGTGTGTCTCTCTCTCTCTGTGTGCATCTATGTGTCCCTTGTGTCTCTGTGTTTGTGTCTGTATGTATGTGTAACTGTGTGTGTGTGTGTGTGTGTGTGTGTGTGTGTGTGTGTGTGTGTGACACGTATGCAGTGCCCTCGGAGGCCAGAAAAGGGCACGGAGTCATTTGAGACTACAATTACAGAAAGTTTTAAGGCCTCAGGACCTTGGTACTTTAGTCTTCTGGGAGAACAGGACCTCCTCTTGACCTCTAAGCCATCTCTCCAGCTCTCAACTGACCTACACTTAAGCATGACAATGTATCTTTACTTCTCCCTCTGGAAAAAGGAAAAGATAAATTTTAAGAGCTGTGTATCTTCCCGTAAGCATGTACGGAAGGAAATATAAATAAAAGAATGTATTTGGGACTTATTTTTATAGTCCGTATCTGTATGAGTTGAAGAATACGAGGTTGGATAAATATGTATACATCGACACTTCTTATGATTCTTTGCTCAAATAAAAAAAAAATTACACTTTTACCTGAACAGCCCATCTTAGAACTTAAGATGTAGACAGAAAAAGTCCAGATTTATAGCCCCTGCTCCCTGTAGTTTCTGCTTGGGTCTCATATATGTTCAAGTTTGATTTATAAGTGCCAAAACAACAACAACGACGACAACAATAACAACCAATAGAACAGGTTTTACTGCTACAACAAAGTTTTTTTTATGGCATTCTATAGACTCATGTGACCAAGTCTTTACAGCATTTGTATAAACCATGGTAGCCACTAACTCTTACTGAGGAACGGCTATGTATCACACTAGGCGCTCTATCTAGTTACCTTATTATGGAGCTAATTCTTTAAAGTAGAAAGTAAGAGACATGGGTTAGAATCAAGAAAGTAGCAAACAGAAATGCCCATTGTTATAACTGACAAAGTAAAAATTATACGTTAAAAAAGGGGTAACTTTTGAGTATTTGCAGAAAGTCCAGGGATCCTCTGAGGTCTGTAGCTAAGTCTCTGTAGCATGGAATGATGTTGCTGTGCTGTGCTGACCTGGGAGGAGTCTGAAGGGGACCTGTAAGGATGTCCTCTAGATAAGTCAACAGACAACTAGATCTAACACAGAGAACTTGCTCTTGGCCACATCACTTAATGGGGATGGATGGCAAGTTACCAATGGAGAGGTGAACTGTAATTAAACAGAAGTTCTTGCTGTGGGTTCTTTAATATAAACTCTTACTTTAATTCATCTGATAAACAAACTGTACTTAACTCAGAAAAAACAGTATTAAAAACATTCCAACACCATTATTACAGTCTGCTTCTTTTTAAATATTTGTTAGCTTATTTTGACCCTAAGAACACTGTAATTTATCAGTAAATTTAGCTAATTGTTAGTTTTTTAAAAAATTTTGTTTAATGATATGGTACCATCAGGAGAGGACTAACCAGAAGTAAATTAACACCAGGAGCCCAAGGTCTTCGGCAGAAGGAGTCAGGCCACACACCAGAGGGACAACAATGTCCAAGTGCCTCAGGGTAGTTCTGTCCTTACATTTGTGGCTTCTGTCCCCAGTGAAACACCACCACCAAGTACACAGCTCAGGGACCCAATGAAATAATGAGATCGGGTCAAAGAAGAGTCCTATTTTTATTTTATTCAATGTTTGTTAGTTCTAAAATGTTTCTCTTACGATAATTTTAAGTGACTCATAGGTGTAGGACAAATGGTAGCCTCTCCAGATTGCCATCACCCACTTCACTAAGCATTCCCAGTGTGTGACACTGTCTGGTAGGACTGCTTTGCCTGTTTCTGTGGCAAAATAGGGCAAAGGACAACAGAAGGGAGGAGTGATGAGAGGATGAGAGGGAGGAAGTTGGGTAGTGTTGGTTTCCAGTTTATCGTTCTGGGTTCCAGTCCATCCATCATCTCAGGGAAGACAGGCTCTTACATGAGCCTATGTGAGCCTGAAGAAGGTAGATAAATGGTATCTACAGCCAAGAAGCAGAGAGAGAGGCCAGTAACAGCACCTCAGCAAGCATGAACCCGAGTTTTGTTCCCAAAGACCCACATGAGAGATACAGAGATCCAACCGCTGCATGGTTTACTCTGTCCTCAACACAAGAGTCAGGCTACATACATTCATCCATATGCACATGCACACACATGCACATGCACACACACACACATTTAAGTGCACACAGACATGTGAATGTATGTATGCACACACACACATATGCACTCACACAGGTACATGCATGAATAGTTACAAAGTCACTCACACACTGGCATACACACACACACGCGCACACACACACACACACACACACACACACACACACACACACACACACATCATTACAGAGCAGAGAAAGAGAGGGACCTATAGTGAACACCAGTGCTTGCTTCCTTTTTCATATAATCCAAGATCCCCAACCAAGCAATGGCCCCACTAAAAATTAAGCCTGGTCTTCCCACATCAAGTCATCTTTTAGCACGATCAAAATAATCCCCACAGGCAAGCCAGAGGCTCATCTCCCTCAGATGATTCTAGATTCTGTCAAGCTGAAAATTAATACAGACTACCACACGGACTCCACAGCTCTCTTTGTTGGCTGTAATATTTTGAAGCAACCATCAGAGCACATAAAGATGTTAAAACAAGAGCCCTAAGTTATCACTTACCCTCACACTGCCTGGTTGAGGCTTTGCGAGTTCATCAGGTGCTGAGAGATTATAATCCTTTCTGAGCACTTTCAAGGGAGGGTTATAATCTCGTACACGAACTTCAAGAGGAAGGAAAAGGGGAAAGTTGCATGGCTGGCTTTGTTGTCGTTAGTTTTCTCAGTACTGGGTATTGAATCTGGAGCCAGGAGGACGTTGCACAAGCCATTTGCTGCTGGGCTACAGCCCCAAGCCTAGGTCCCTGTTAATTATGATTTACAGGAGGAAGCAGAGCCAGCATCACATGCTAGATGGCTTAGAACACAGTGAAGAAGAAAGACAGGGTGGATGACAGTGAGACTCTGTGCATGTCTCTGAAGGAGTGGGCATGTGCTGCACCAATTACCACATCAGTTTCACACACTGACTCAGAGTGAGACTCCCCTACTGTTCTTTCTTCTCTCTATCAGCGGTCATCTGCATCTAAAAACAACACAGCGACAAGTTCCTACATTCAAGACCTAGGGTGGCATCTAGAACAAAGGTGACCAGATCTACCAGGAGGGTGCCTGATCTTCCTCAAAACCAAAGGACACACACACACACCTAGACACAGACAAACACACACACACACAGACACACACAGACACAGACAAACACACACACAGACACAGACACACACACACAGAGACACAGACACACACAGACACAGACACACACAGACACACACAGACACAGACAAACATACACAGATATACACACATAAACACAGATACAGACACAGACACATACACACAAAGACATACTCACAAACATACACATACACACCTAGACACAGACGCACAGACAGACAGACACAGACACACACAGAGATACACACACATAGACACAGATACACAGACACACACACAGACATATTCACACACACACACACACACACACACATACACACAGATACAGACACACAGACACCCACACAGACACACAGACATACACAGAAATATACACATAGATACAGATACACATAGAGATGCACACACACAGATGCTCACACACAGGTACACACACAGACACACACACATAGACACAGACAGACACATACATACAGATACAGATATATACACACAGACACACACATAGACACAGACATAGACACATACACATAGACACAGACATACAGATACATACATAGACACACACACACACACACACACACAGAGAGAGAGAGAGAGAGAGAGAGAGAGAGAGAGAGAGAGAGAGAGAGAAGAGAAAGATAGATCACATCCCATTGTGTGGATACTGAAACTTTAATAGCAAACATTCTTTACTTGGGAGGCCAGTGTGCATTTGTTCCCCCAAGCAGTTTTTGAGAAAAAGGAGTTTAGATGAGTTATAGATGCCTCATTTATTAGCACAATGGCACTGACCCAAGACTTAATATAGAAAATTATAGATCCTGGTCCAGGGTAATTTTAATCTTTGCCCATAATGACAGGCCTTTAGCTGCCAAAGGCAATGGCACTGGGTGCTGGGCTTGGAGCTCTGAGCCCAACTTACAAAGTCCTAACTTCTAAGCATGAAGAAAGTTTCCAGAATGGGGGGGGGGGTAAAAACCTTCTTGCAGGAGCTACTTAAAACAAAGTGAGCATTTGATTATTCAGTCACACTGAGTACGCCTTGTATAACATCAGCGTTTAGGCCAGAGAAGGCAAGACCTCCCGCTTAACATAAACACATTTATTGCCTGATGCTGAAGATTGGGAAAGGCAGGCTGAACCCATCATTTTAAGGAGTTTATCTGGTGATGTTCCCCAAACTGGCTTTTTCAAAGTTGTGTTCTGCACCAGCTTTCTTAAATAGGCAAATTTATTTGATCTCTTACCTTGTCATTATCTGCTTCATAATATACCACCTCCTGAATCAACTAGGAAATCAACTCAAAGTTCTAATCTACGATTAGATTTCCTTAGTATGAGATATTTTATATACAAAACACATGTCTCATTCTATTTAGGTGTCCCCGTGAAGTGCCCACGGTGGCCATTAGAGGGTATTGGATCCCCAAGAGCTGGATTTACAAATGGGTCTGAGCTGTCCTGCAAGGATGCTGGGCTCTGAACTGGAGTCTCCTGCAAGAGCAGTGAGTACTTCTAACCTCAGAGTCGTCTCTCTAGCCTTAACTGCACAACATTTTATAAGCCAAGGAAGCTAGCCAACCACATCATTAGTAAAATCTACTCCTACTTCTTGAAACATAGGTTTGTTTTGGCTTTGGACAAATCTTCAATTAAAAAAAAAATCCGGTTTCAACTCCCAAGTAAGATTTATTTGCTTTGCATTTATCAGCCTATCTTTGTAAATCCTATCTGGGGTTTTGTTACAGGACATTTATGAGCTTCTAAACTAAATTACAATTTTCTCACTGCACAGCATCCAGGAGAAATGGCATTTCTTCGCCTCACTGTCTGCTTTAAGAGCAAACAGACGCTGAAACAGGCATGATCCCAACTGTCTTCAGAGAGAAGCTTGAGGTCAGTCTGATCTCAGAAAAAAACAAAAACTAGAAAATTAAAAAGCTATTCGCACACTAAGTGAACACTTTTTCCCTTTTAAAGACTTACAACAGTTTGTCTAAACACTGAAAGAAAGCAGAATGAAACGTGTCTCTCACATTTCACAGACACAGAAAGGAAACCTGCTTACCTCAGAAACTTTGTTTCCAACAGCACTATCTCATACTCAGTCTCCTCTAACTAGTTCTGAGTTAAGTAAGGTCACTCTTCCTTCAGGGCCTTGGTACTTGAAACTGCCCCAGCCAGGAAGGCCTTCCATCAGAATTCCTCCCTTCATGATTGCACAGATAAAAGGCTGCTTTGCAGACAGAGCATTCCCAAACAGGCAAATCCCTTAGCCAATTTGTGATGATTTGAATGAGAATGGCCCCATGAGCTCATACACTTGGATGCTTAGTCACCAGGGAGTGGAACTGTTTGAGAAGGATTAGGAGATGTGGCCTTGTTGGAGAAGCTGTATAACTAGGGGTGGACTTTGAGGTTTCAAAAGCCCATGCCAGGCCTAGTCTCTTCCATCTGTTACTGTCTCTGTCTGTCTGTCTGATTCTGTCTCTATCTTGTTGTCTTCATTTCTGTCTCTCTCTTTGTCTCTCACTGTCTCTGTCTCCCTCTCTGTCTCTCCATCTCCATCTCTGTTGGTCTCTGTCTCTCTGTCTCTCTCTCTCTCTCTCTCTCTCTCTCTCTCTCTCTCTCTCTCTCTGTCTTTCTCTCCCTCTCTGCCTGCAGATCAGGATGGAGCTCCCAGCTACAGCTCTAGTGCCACATTCATCACCTTGATGAAAATGGATTAAGCCTGGAAAACTGTAACCAAGAACCCAGTTAAATGGTTTGTTTTATAAGAGTTGCCTTGGTCATGGTATCTCTTCGTAATAATAAACAGTGACTAAGATTCAGTCTTTTCTTATTTTCATATCCATATAGGAATTATTATGATCTGAAGTTAGCATAATACTTTATAATATTTTTGTCTCTTTTCCTCTTCTTTGCCCCAGAATTCAGATTCCAGAAGATCAAATGGCTCATTATTTTGTCTGTTGCCATTTCCTAGCCTCCAGAGGTAGACAACACAAATTTTTGAATGAACGATTTATAGTTAAGCATATCTGTTACAAATGAACATGTCAATATGAAAAGAATTACTACACATACGAACCAAGTAGTTTTACCACTATGTCATTACAAATATTGACATTTGATTGGTTTCCACTAACTGACAGACAAAATGGATAGGATGTGTCAGAACACAATAGTCAGCTGTTTACAGGGGCTCACACATGACGCATTCTCCTTGATTTCATCTAATCATCAGCATTGGAAGATGTAAGACCAAGATTTGGAGAATTTTTTAAAAGCTTTCCCAAAGTCACATTGCCAGCAATAGCTTCTCTTTTTATAGATGTGTGAGGTATATGTTCCCATGCCTGTGTGCCTGTGTAATCTCATGTGTACATGCACGTGTGTTTGCAGGTGGAAGCCCAAAGGTAACGTCTAGACTCCATAGTATTCAGGGAGGCGGGGTGTCACACAGAACTCAGAGCCTGCCAGTATGACTGATCTGGCTGATCTCATCTCTCTGTCTATCAAGCACTGAGATGACAGGTAGGTTGCCATGCCTTCCTGGTATTTACAGGATTCCAAGGCTTGAACTCTGGGCCTCAAGCTTGGACAGCATGTACTTTAATCGTGGAGCCATTTAGACAGCTGTATTCGTCTCTCAACTATAAACCTGTGCTGTTTATGAAAATCATATTGCTGCCATAAGCTGGCAGTCACTGTGCTAGTCTGACCATGGGCCAGGTATCTTGCTACCATATTAAACATTTGAGAAAGGTTCCCATGTTCCCTTTTTTCCCCAGTCCCTTCCACATTTTCCTGGCCTAGGAACTAAAACAATGACAGATGCCTCTCACTGCTACTTGTTCATCCTCTGTGAATCCCTAAGTTGAGTTGGTCTATAGGCATGTATAGTGCTTTCAATGTACAACAGAGCCCTGACATTCAAATGCCTCTGCCCAGTGGAAGCTCCTGACATATGACTTTCTAAGATACTCAGGGGGATAGAACCTTGAAGCATACATCACAGATGAGGACTTACGGATTTTCACAATACATAAACCCTTCTCAGGCTGGCGCATGTACAATAATTTGTTTTATTCCCAAAATAATTCAATGTGACACATTTTGCTGATTATAAAAATGTGTGTGAGAGACTGAATAACTTAGGTAATTTGTAAATGAATGAAATACAGGACCGTCCACTGGTGACTGTACTTAGACACATTGTTGAGGCTCATTTCTTTGGGGGGCAAATACTTTTAAATTATTCACTCGTGATATTAATCGCGTTGCTTTAAGTTGAATGATTTCCTAGAAATTGCTCGGCCATGAAGAAAATTCTTATTATCATACCATGAAACACAACTAAATCACATGGTAGTTAAAGCAACATTGCCTGACCCTGTTCCCTGCAAACCTGAAATACATGATTCTAATAACTAATTCTGAGAATTTTATCGACTTGCCGAACCACAACTACCTTACAATTTGCAACTGTGTCCTTACTCTTTATTTTATCAGAAAATATGGATTTTGTAGTCTCTCTTGGGAACCAATTATTTGCACCCTTCCAAAGTCAAGATGCTTCTTAGCACATTTCAGTAAAAAGAGCCCATTATTTTACAATTGAAACGCTGCTTACAAAACCACTGTCTTTGTCCCACATCTATGCGCATGGCTCCCCAGACAGCCAACATATTACAGACAATCAAAGCTGTAATCTAACATATTAATACAAAAAGGCAGAATCCAGAAAAGCGTGGTTAACAGCTTTTCCAACTCCAGTGATATAAATTATATTTTACAATTTACACACGTATTTTCTGTGAGCCAGCTGACAGCAAGCAGAGAGTATCATGTTTGGTCCTTTGTACTCAGAGATGCAAGAAATGAATGATAGCACATACAATGCTTTTTCCATTCATAAAATAAAACTGCTATGCCCATGGTTTATGGTGAGCTTGTGTGTGTGCGTGTGCACACGCATGTGCATGCGATTACAGCAAGAGATTTTTTTGGTTGCAGATTGTAAACTATGAAATATATTTCAGTGGCTGAAGCAATAAACAAATGTATGTTTCTATCTCTATCTATCTCTATCTCTATCTCTATCTCTATCTCTATCTCTATCTCTATCTCTATCTCTACCTCTATCTCCTCTCTCTCTCCCTCTCTCTCTCTCTATATATATATATCATTCCACTGTTTACTGTTTTCAGGTTACAGACATAAAAGTAAGCAGAGCCCTGTTTTACTTCTCTACGAGGCTCGTTCTAAATCACCACTGTGTTCCGTGGAGAGTGTGAGGTTGAACTGAAGAACCATGTCTCCAAGGACAATTTCTTCTGAAGAGGAAGGTAGCACACTTTCACTTGAATGAAGCTGTGCTCCAGTGACTAAGGCAGGGATGTCACGATACACTAAGTCTACAAACCCTAGAACCCCATACGTCACAGTAAAGGAGCTGAACATAAATGCTTCCTGGAGGTGTCAGCCATTACTGTAGACTGTTGGCTCTGCAGTTGGTTCAACATGCAATGTCACGGACCATATAAATAATGGGAGATAATAGTGTTCTATTAGTTTCTCATTGTTGTTGGGACAGAGTCTCATTTACCCAATGGCTTACAGTGAAATAAGTTCATGCTCTTCCAGGATTGTGGTTCTGGAGAGTTCCGAGCTTGGTACGAGCAGGAGTGGGCTGTGCTCCT
Source organism: Rhabdomys pumilio (assembly GCA_030674055.1). NCBI lineage: Eukaryota > Metazoa > Chordata > Mammalia > Rodentia > Muridae > Rhabdomys > Rhabdomys pumilio. Next base: position 44,331,864 of record JANHMN010000020.1, on the reverse strand, counting down.
GCTGGTAGTCTTGACACCTGCTCTCTCAGCCTCTGGAGCTGAGACTCAGGTCTTTCCCACCTACACAGGCATCTGTGGTTACGGTGGGTAATAGACCAAAATAAATCATACACATCCCAATACAGGGTTTCTCCAAAGTGAAAGGGGTGTGAGGTTAGAGTTGTTAGCCAGGTCCAGTAGCTTATGGCTGTCCTTCAAGAACACAGGAAGTAGAGGTAAGAGGATCAGAAGACTTGGGTCCCTCTGTCACAAAGCGAGTTTGAGGCCCACCTTTGCTAAATAGGACGATATCTCAAGAGATTTCCCCTAGTGCTCCCCACACACGGAATGAGACTTGGACTATGAAGAAATTAATGGCAACCACAGACAATGCGAAGAAATCAATAACTGTAAAATGATGAGCTGGAGGAGGTTTTAACCGAGGAACGGTCTTTCCTGATGGGAGTGTGAGGGAGTGCAGAATGAAGCAAAAATCATGTGGCAAGGGACGGGGGCAGAGGGTCTGAGCACGGACTTTTCCAGGAGAGTGTGTTCTCTGTGAGGACAGCCCCATGGTTTGCAGTTTCTGACACAGCACGTGTTTGGATGAGGGAGATGAGGAACTGCCGAAGCCTCCTCTCCCACCCAGAGGGACATGAGACAGGATGCTTGCTCTGTGTTTCTTCTCCTCAGTGAGAATATGGAGACATTTAGGGAAGGAGAGCAAATTTTTACCTCAGGCCAATTTCCAGAGTGTTTATAATTTTTGCAAGTCATCTATTTTGATAGATTTGTCTAATTATAGAAATGACTGCTTTCTGATGAGCTTTTAAAAACGTACCCAGTGCTCCAAATACACTTACTTCCATATGAGAAGGCATTATTTAGGGAATTTCTAGTAAACAGCGGCTGAGGGCAGAATCCTGATTGATATCCATTCACTTGGCAAAGATCTGATTAGCCACTGGATCGTGTCAAATTAAATACTGTACATGGTGGATACGTGCTACAAATGTGTGTTTGAATTAGCTTTATAAAGAAGTACACACATGTGCATGCAAACCCACACATGTCAGTAAGAAGAGAAAACACAGAGTCTATGGGGTTAAAAAAAAACCCTCTGTGTGTTTTTTAAAGTATATTGAGTATATACTTGTATATAACTGATGATATATAACTGGTACATATTGACTATGTACTGGTATATACTGGTAAGCAACTGGTATAATGCCAAAGACAGAATTATTTCAGGAGAATTGTACCATCATGTAAAACTTTTGATAGATGGGTAAAGATGGCACTGTAATATTAATACGTTTTAAAACGTGCTGTTTAATATTTTATTTTGTGTTTAGCATTTATGTATAGAACCACAATCTGGGGATTCTTAAATTTTTGTGATGAATAATTATTTTCTCTTTGCAATGTAGAATGGTCAAAGAAGAAAATGTGACTCTGGGGCTAAGATATTCCTCCAGTGTCTCTTCGGGGCATTTTCCATTGTAGTTAAATTATTCATTGAGTAAAATGAGATTTCTCTGATCACAGTTTAGCTTACATTTAATAAGCACTTTCAAGGCCATTCCAATTATACATTCAAAGCAAAGATTTGTTTTATTTTTATTCTATGTGTCTGCACGGGCGGCTGTGAGTAGGTGCATGTGCTAATGTTGACTCAACATCACAGAGCTTATGAGATCGCTTTCTAGGTTGTTATGTTCAACAGAAACATCCTAAGGGTGGGAGAGATGGCTCCACAGATAAGAGTGCCTGCTGCTCCAGCAGAGCTGGGTTCAGTTCCTAGCATCTATCTCATGTGGCTCACAACCCCCTGTGACGTCAGCTCCAGAGGATCTGAAAGCATCTTCTAGCCTCCAAGGGTAGCCATAATCACATGCACGTACTGGCCTCCACATAACTCAAAGGCAACAATAAGTCTTGAGTAAATTCTAGTCACAAGAAATAGAAATTTGACATTGAGATCTGCAATGGTCATCAGTCTTTTTGATTAATTGACTAAATTAATACATTAATAACAAATTGCTAAATTTATCTAAACTTAATTATGTCAGACTTACGATATGCATCATTTATAGTATAAACACGAATTGATGTCTCACATACCACACAGCTTATGGCATGAGATACAAACAAGCGCTTGAATGAAGTGAGCGAGCGACCATAAACTTTGTTTCCTACTACTGCATTCCTCTTTTTTTTTAATTTATTTTTTTATTGGATATTTTATTTACATCTCAGATGTCATCCCCTTTCCCCATTTCTCCTCCCTAGAAAACCCCTATCCCATGCCCCCTTTTTCTTTCTGCTTTTATACAATTTTTTTAAATGTTAATCAAAGGCTTTATAAGTTTGGTAATGCTCAATCAGAAGTGTAACCCATTCCTCTTAAGACTTTCATGTTAATACCTTTACTTTCCATGTTACTCGGGTTAGGGCAAAATCAGTGCAAAATCATAAAACCTTTTTCTAAACTAAAAATGGTCTGATCACAACTAAAGTATTTGCATTGACAATGCGTACATTTCTATCAAAACATTGGCTGTAAGCTCAGAAAGTCAAATAATTCAATATCCAAGTTCTCAGAGGAAACCTATACTGATACTTACAAAACGATATTTTAATACTTCTCAACCACCACAGGGGACTGGACCAGAGTTCTACAGTGATGGGTTTACAACTTGGGAGGCCTCAAGGAACTGGGCAGGAATAACAATAAATCATTTAAAAGGAAATGACTCATTAAATACAGCCAGATAGCTACTGACCACCATTCTTCACAAAAATGCTTGTTTGATTCTTAGCACATGCTCACTGTGTCTTTGTGTATATGTAAGTAAGTTTTATAGTTTAATTTCTGTGCTGAGGTTTGGCCTTTTTCTGTGTATTGTAATGCTAACTGTGAGCCCCTAAGATCTGGTGGCCCCAGAGAAGAGAGGATATGCACAGAGACCCAAGTGATGCTGTGTGGCCTTGCCCCCAAGTTATTTCTGATTGGTAAATAAAAGGCTGACAACCAATAGCTGGGCAGAAGATACATAAGTGGGTTTGAGGGTTTCCTGGCCTGGTTGTTGAGAGAGAACCACGAGGGAGAGAAGAAGTTGGAAGAGGAAGGAGAAGCTGCTGTGGATTAGGTGAGTCATGAAAACATGGCCCTGAGGGCTGGCCAATTGGAGTTAAGAACAGCTCAGATGAAACATAGCAAGTAATAACTAGGGTTACCTATAGGAAAATAGATTCCAATAGTATAGAGGGGAGATATCTGCCCAGTTCTTGTGCTGTTTAAGGCTTACTGTAAATAATAAAAGTTGTATGTCTTTTATCTAGAAACTGAATGATTATGGTGGGGTAGAAGCCTCAGATTGGGATTAAAAATTTCTACAACACTAATTGGCATCTCTTTATGTCACCTTCTATAACTGTCTTCACCACCTGCAGAAATGCAATGAGATCGATCACATGTCCTAGTCTCAGTGTACTTGGGGAGCAGCCTGGGAAAAGGAAGGAGTGTATGGAACATTTTGAGTAGCCATGAGACATCTAGGCAAGGTGAACTGGCAAGGTAGTTCACCAGTGGCTTGTGGGTGAAAATACCAACAGACTCTGAGGAGTGATTAGTGGGATCCAGAGCTCCTCTTCTCTGTATAGCTGCTTCCAACATCTCAGCCTTGTCTGTCATTTTAGCATTTGAGTTGAAAAGAAAGAGGTGGGTCTAATGAGCATACACACACACACACACACACACACACACACACACGCACGCACGCACATGCACACGCACACACACACACACACACACAAGCAGGTATGTATGTACATGCTTGTGCACAAAGACAAATATACACATACCCACACATATACACACACCCACATATATACA
>JANHMN010000020.1:44274310-44315411 GCA_030674055.1 Rhabdomys pumilio | reverse complement strand
TCTGTGTCTGTGTCTGTGTCTGTGTCTGTGTCTGTGTCTGTGTCTGTCTCTCTCTCTCTCTCTCTCTCTCTCTCTCTCTCTCTCTGTCTCTCTCCTCTCCTCTCCTCTCCTCTCCTCTCCTCTCCTCTCCTCTCCTCTCCTCTCCTCTCCTCTCCCTGCTAGCTGTGGATCAGGATATAAAGCTCTTAGGTACTGCTCCAGTGCCACGCCTGTCTGCTTCCCACCATGCTACTCATGAACTAGTGCTACCTCTGAAAGTGTAAACAGACACCCAATTAACTGTTTTCTTTATAAGAGTTTCTGTGGTCCATGTGTCTCTTCACAGCAAACATGACAAACATTTTGCTAAGCTTGCCTTTATAATCCTCAAATGGTGCATGGAGAACTCAACACCATTTCTGACTACAAGCAGTACCTCCCCCCAACCCCAGAAAATATGTCTCAGCTGTGATGTGGCGGCAGTGACACCATCAGGTAGGCATGGAAGGCGAAGCACTGTGAAGTTTGCACCATTGGCCCAATGATACCCAGAAAATCAGTCACGGAAAACACAAATCAAGTCCTCATCCTTCTGGTGCAGTCCCTCCTGCATATTTCTTCCCTGGATTGTTGGCCCCCAAGGCAATAATTTATGGCATAAATTGTCATTGGATACACTGAAAAATGTAGACACATCAAACAGAGAGTGGAGTGTGGGAGAGAAACTCAATCTAGAGCTGAAATTAATTGCAGTGTCTCAGAATCCGACATTGCTGGAAGAAACATAACCATGACTCTCAATTTATTCTACCAAGAAAGTGCAGTGTAATATGTTTTAATGCACTTTCTTTAGGTTCACAGTGCAAGTTTGATTTGTTTTTCCCAGAAGCAATTTAGTTTTAAACTCCAAACCCTCAGACATCATTGAAGAATGTTTGAGACTACTTAATCAAGGCAACAGGGATTAAACTGGGAAATAGCCAGTAAGAGTCCATTTAAATGGTGTTGTCCATGGATTGATGTGGGAATAAAACCCTCAGATGTTTATGGTGATGCATAGATGGGTGGATCCGGAAAAGGCAAATGGCCCAGAATATCCTGCAGAACCAAGTGTGCCCAGGCAAGTGTGAAGAAAGAAGGGGCACATCATGGTGAGGGGTAATTTGCTGGAGAGTCACAGGCTCTGTGTCTGTGGGCTGTCACCAGGTGTGGGTTACAAGTGAAATGTCTACTGGAGTTGGAAGTAGTGACCCAGGAAGTGAACAAAATAAAAATGCTCCCAGTCAATTGAGGGAAAGGGTCTGAATATATTTCTCCCTCTACCCCTTTCTGCCCTCTACAAGTGCACACACAAAAGCACATGTGACACACATGCACACGCATGCATATACCACACCCACATAGACAAATACAAACCATTCATCCCAGTTAGGAAGGGTTGGGGAAAAATCATACAAATTATATAGCGGTCATACAGCAGTGTTTGGGCAAGACTCTCAATAAAAAGCATAGCACTGAATAGTAAATTAGCTACTTAAATTTAAATACCATCAGTCATAACATCATCCTCAGTACTTAAATCTGCATATGCATGCTTCTGTGCATGTAAATATAAACCAGAAGCCTGCTAAAATATTGAACTTGTGTAAAAGACAATTTCCTACAAAGAAATGGAGCCTAATGTAGGGTATGTCACAGGGGAGGTGCAATAGACCTTGGTTAAATAGTCAAATGGGTACTGTACTGTATTCCTGAACCAATGGCTTACTAACTCCAGGAGCAGAGCACAGGTAACTGTCAGTCCCAAAGTGAGCCTTTCTCTCTCTGTCATTTTTACAATATCTCACTTCATTTCAAAACTTATTTCACCTAGTTTATTTTCCACGTCAGCTCACATGGAAATAGTTCCCGCTGGGAATACGGCGTTCCAAAATGAAAGATGACATTATACTAATACACCTAGTTTTTGATATTAAGTGCAGTGGCTAGTAGCATTTCTTATTTTTGATGCTTGACTCAGAAACACACGCTGACTTTTGCCTTCATGTTCAGTCAGAAGTAATACAGTTTAAGAGAATATATGACGATTAGATTCAATTTGTTTCTTTAGAGATGTGTCTGTTGGGGCTGATGCAGTCTGTCAGTGCGTATGATTGCTTACTACTCTTGTAGACGACCTCAGTTCGGTGTCTAGCACCAATATGGCAGCTCACAGCCATCCTACAAGTCTAGCTCCGGGAGATTCAGCGCCCTCTTCTGGTCTCCGTGTGCACTGCACACACGTGGTACAAGTAAATGCAGGCAAATGCAGAGACACAAAAACAAATCAATAAGACTTGAAATGTGTCTTTTAAGAATTCAGAAATTCGTGGTCACCACATGGGTGCTGGGAACCAAACTTGGGTCCTCAACAAGAATAACAAATACACTTATTGACTGAGCCAACTCTCCAGCCCCACATGTAATTTTGATTAAATGAAGACGAGAAGAAAATTAAAGAGAGATATTTGGTATTGCCTTCATTTTCAATATTCATCTTAAGTATTTAGGTGGAAATTGAGATGAGGGCCAACCATATCTTAGGTACTCCTTGGTAACAGAATTAGTTTTGGTGGGAGCTATAAAAACAGCTGTTTAAGCTTACTTACTACATTTATTTAGTCTGAGTGTGGTGTGTGTGTGTGTGTGTGTGTATGTGTGTGTGTGTGTATGCACGCACGCACGTGTGCACAGAGGCATAAGTATGTATGCCGTGGTGCATGTGTAGAGCTCAGAGGATAAATCTTGGAGATTCATTCTCTTCTTCCACCAAGAGTGGCCTAGTGATGGAACTCGGGTCATCAGATGTGAGTGCAAGCACCTTTACCAGTGGAGCCATCTTGCTGGCCCCTCAAAGAAGATTATTTTTCAAACACAGCTTTCTGGGCAAAAACTGCTTCTCAGGCAGTTCAAGGACAGTGGAGTTGATATCTGGGCTTGAGTTCTGTTGAACTTGAACAAAGTGAATGGCGAAACCAAAGGGATGCTGAGCCCATGTGCCCATGAATGAAAATGTGCTTCTCTCCAAATGGCGAGCATGGCAGAGGGCTGTGGTAGACGCCTCCATCATCTATGCCTCTCCTTTCCTGCTTGTCATCATGTGGCAGTTACCAGTCCCTCCATGGAGCAGGGTGGGCTAGATGACAGTTCTCGTTGTCTACTAGCATGTAGATGGAAAGGCTCACATCTGGAAGTGTTGACTAACTGGGGAGTCCACACTAATTTCTTTGTTTCTTTGCCTGTAAGCTGGAAGAAAGAAGGCCTATGGCGGTCCAAGATGGCCGTAGATATCTATAGTGTGAGTGAGAAGGTCTAGACTCCTGCATGAAGCACAGATTTCACAACCTGAACTGACAGTGTAACACCAGCACCACACCACGACTAAAGTTAATTCCCCCGCCAGTGAGATGGCTCGGTGGGTGAATATACTTACCACAAAGCCTGATGATCTGAGTTTGGCCCTTAGAATTCACATGGTGGAAAGAGAGAACCTGTTTCCCCAACATGTCCTCTTAGTTCCACATGTATGTAGTAGCATGCTTTTGTGTGTGTGTGTGTGTGTGTGTGTGTGTGTGTGTGTGTGTGTGTACGTGTGTGTGAGTGTAAATAAATAAATTTAATAAAAAAGAGTGACTCAGATTCACTTATGCCACAAAGCCAATAACTGCTACAATAATAACTAACACACTGCCCAATTAATTCCAACAAGACTCCATGTGTAATTTTAACTCTATTATAGTGAAGGGTAAATTAAAGTTTGCAGAGATTATGAAAATCACCTTCAACTTCCCTCTGAGAAATTAGAATACCCAGAAGCATATTGCATTAGTTGGTTTTCTCTGTGCTGTGATAAAATGCATGGCCCACACAACTCAGGGAAGGAGTGGTTTCTTCTGGCTCACAGTTTGATGCTGTAGTCCATCCCATGGGGCTAGGGGATAGGGCATGGGAAGTTGGAATAGGAGACAGCTGGTCACTCTGTGTGTGAGGACACACGCTGTGTCCTCAGTTAGCAGAAGGAGATGAATGCTGGTGTTTGCTTTTCCCCCTGTTTCCTTTCTGTGCAGCCCAGGTTCTCAGCTTGGGAAGGTACAGCCCTGACTCATGTCATTTTCCTTCCTCAGTTGAAAGGTCTCTGGAAATACTCCCACAGGCCCAGCTCAAGGTGTCTTTCCACTATGACTCTCAAGCCAATACATTGACTGTGGCATCTAGATAAAACTAATGTGATTTCCAACAGTTACATTATAAACGTTAGAAACACTGTTACATAACAGTCTAATAATATCTTGAAAGGTTTAATATTTCCTTAAGAAGCAACCTGCAGGAAGAACTGAAGAGAAAGCAGAAGATGCAGCCTTGTTTTTCTACTGTTTACATTTGGAAGAGTAAATGCGATGCATAATAATTGCCAATATTAGGTGAGGCGAATGACGTCTAAGGCTTGAGCCAGCACAGCAGCCCCAATGAGAAATACAGACAACTGGGGTCATTATCCAGCTCATACCCGTGACCATTCCCAGCACACAGATACACGAAAGGCAATGTTTGACAGTGTGGTGTTTAACAACACATCATCGCATTATTCTTTATTTGATAACAGCTTCCAATCTTAAAAAGTTATGTAGTGTTAGTATGACTCATTCCAGAAGCTTGGAAATTAAAGGATTTTGTGGGGTAGGGCGGGTCTGTCTGATTATTTTCAAAAATTCTAATTTTATTAGCAAAATAGTGAGTTTTCTTCAAGCTGATCGTGCTGGCTGTAAATCTGTGAATTGGAGGAACAGATCATGGTGGCTTGGGTTTGTCCATGGAAACCTTGACTTGGAAATTTCCATGGAAACTTTGCCTCTTACAAGGCGGGGGTGGGCGAGGAGAATGGTGGAGGAAGTTGCAGTCTTCCTGAGTGAGTTTGCCAGATCCTGTGGCTCATTTGAAGACAGACAAGGAAAGACAGGAAATGAGAGGTCAGCCTTGGATGATTTTATAGTACACCCTTGTTTTGGGGGGAACGAATACTTTTTAAACAAGAACTATTAACTTAGGCCTGTTGGTTGGAAAATGTCACACTCTGAACTAGAATGAATGATGGTGACCCACACGACAATGAAAACAAAGAATGGCTCCGACTTATTTACCGTAAGCAGTGAGATATGTAAGTGAAAACGTTGTTCCGGGCATGAGCATGATGGTTCTACTCGTTACAATGAAAACCTCAAGAAGTCTCATATAAAAACACACAGAGAAAACCCAACCCACAGCAAATGATGTGGTTCTGAGGCTGGCTGGCTGGGCTGTGTGAGAATCTAGCTGATCAGAAGCTGAGGGAAGGAATGTGTATGCACAGCTCCTCAGTGGCCTCTCTGCTTTAGGTTTCCTGCCTTCAGGTTTCTCTTGGCTTCCCTGAACAAATGGTAACCTGTAAGCCAAATATATTCTTTCCTCCCAAGTTGATTTTGGTCAGTGTTTTATCACAGAAACAGAAAGCAAAATAGAACAGCTTCTAAAGTGCCCTCCTTCCTCCCATCCTTCCTTTGTTCCTTCTCTTCCTCCTCCTTCTTTCTCCCTTCCCCCTCTTTCTGCCTTCCTCCCACCCCACCCCCACCATTTAGCCAAACCCTGCAGTCATCAGAGGAGCTATTAAACATGATATTCACCACAGTCACCAAATCTTAAAGATCACTTCCTAGAGAGTATATAGCTTCTCCGAATATCCATGGACCCAAAAGTCTACCCAAGACCTACACTCTGTGAGAATAACACACACAATCTCTGAAGAAAGCTGTTTGCCATCTGAGAAAACCCAACATTAATCAATCACCCAGAAGATAAACTTTCAACCTCTGTTGTAAAGAATGTCAGCGATGGGAAGTCCTCACATAGTTGAGGGTCCTTATTACTATTCATAAATCAATGATCTATGAACTCATGCTTGAATGAAAATTACATGCATGCCTTGTACAGTTGCTAAGCTGGGTAATGTGCCAGCTCATACATTTATGCACATAAAAGAAAGCATAGGATACTTTGAATTTTTCTTTATTTAATTACTTAACATCTTTATTTTATGTATGTGGGGGTTTCATCTGCATGCATATCTGTGCATTACGTGTGTGCCTGGTGCCCAGCGAAGCCAGAGGTGGATGTTGGATTTCCTGGACCTGGATGGCATGTGGATGCTCAGAACAAAACCTGAGTCATCTAGAAGAGCCACCAGTTGTTACCTGGTGAGCCATGTCCTCACGCAATCCCCTTTCACCTTGACATTTGAAAATGATGTCCTATTCTAGTAAGCATAGGTTTAAAAAATAATTTACATTTCAAATAATTTCCTATAGTTAATGTCCACATTATAGATTTAAAACAAGAATAAAGCTCCCAGGTCTGGGGAGAGGGCTCAGTAGGTGAAATACTTGCTGGGCAAGTGTGAGGATATGAGTTTGAATCCCCCAGATGCCATGTAAAGCTGGATACAGTGCTGCCTATGATCTCAGTAGTCTTACTGCAAGATGGGAAATATGCACAAAAGAATTCCCGGAAGCTCAGGGGCCAGCTAGCCTGGGATATATGCAGACTGGGGCACAATAAAACACTATTTCAAACAAAGTGGCAGGAGAGTAATCATACCTGGGGTTGTCCTCTGACCTTCTTTATGCGCACATCATGGCACCTCTGTACTCACATGAACACACACACACACACACACACACACACACACACACACACACACTCAAGTTGTTTATCTTGTCTAATGATTGTTAGAAAATCAGCACTGACAAGATCTTGGGATCATCTCACTGCCGGTAGAAAAAATATGGGGGAGCCAGGTTCTTTTCCATGGCATTCAATATCAAGTCTCCCTGACTCATCCCTTAATATCCCTAAACACACAGCATCTATCCAGCAAGAGTTCTTAAAGTGCCTTTAGCTCCAGAGTCTCTGTAACTCAAACATCAAGGACCACTATTGTCATGACAACATTCTCAAACTGTGTGATCGAATTTTAAAAATCCAGCCACAGAAAACTATTCTTACTCCATTGTCTTCTCATTACTCACTTCCTTAAAACAAAACAATGGCTTTTTAAGGGATGGCAGAGCAGGTAGCAAGGTGAACCCACCTTGACGTATTACTGTAAAATGTCATTAAGCCAGTATAGATTTAACCTATTCTTGCTGTGATGTCACATCTGTCTGATCAGAAGTTCTCAGTCTCCTGTAAGATTCCTCTCAATAAGAGAGAGTCAGTGTGCTATCTTGTCACTGGAGTTTCCTTCCTTTTCTTTTTTTTTTTTTTTTGTAACCCTTATTTTAATGCCCTGTTTCTTAAAGCAGGATCCTTTGACAGTTTCCTTTCCACTTATCACTTGGCTTAAGAAAGCAAGAGATGCCCTGGAGGTGGGCATTACACTGCCTGGCTGAGAGCACTAATTCCACATCTGATATATTACTGTGTGTGGGGGGAGTGGAGGGAGATGGAGACAGACAGCAGGGCAGGAAGAGGGAGGGAGAGTCAGAGTGGGAGAGGAAGAGAAGGAAATACAAACCAAGTTGGGTATAAATAATTAAATTTTTAAAAGGTCAGTGAGCAAATAGCAGGGAGGGGAAAAGGCTGATGGAGTCGTGAGGCCTTTGATGCTCGGCTGTGGGGATATTACCATGTGGATATTAGCTGCTGACACAGCTCGCCAAAGGAAATGCACAATAAAACGCCCCACATGACACGGGATCTGAAAACACAGCACAACGAGGTGGCAGCCTGTTAATTGTGCTTTCCAGGAATGATGAGCTGGGTTTCATAAACTATTTATCTCCAGTCTCACAGTAAACCTGGCTCTAGAGGAAATCACCCATCCCACCCAGGTGGACCTGGTTATCACAGATTTGACTCCAATTCTGGAACATTAATGAGGAAGAAAACTGCACTTGGTTTTGCATGGACAAGTGCGTTCTCACTTAAAAAAAAAAAAAAAAAGACAGTAAGGACTGAACAGGATATGACATCACAGCAAGAATAGGTTGAATCTTTAATGGTTTGATGACCTTTTGCAATAATATGTCAAGGTGACTTAACCTTGCTACCTGCAAAAACTCTAGACTTTGGAAGAAAAAGAAGAAATATGATACCATCCAAACATGTATGGGTGCTTTCTGACAGTGTTTTATTCTTACAGCGGCACTGCGCTGACACCGTTGGTCGTTTCTAACTGAATGTTATTTGAGATGCAGTGCCATGGGTTTTATCTTACTAACTGCGCCATTGAGTATCATTGGAGATATATCAGTCTGTTCAGATCCCATTGTTTCAATAGGACAGAGCTCTGAAAGTGGCTCTATGCATACACTGAATTTCAAAGATTTTCATCTTTAATTATGTGTGTGTGTGTGTGTGTGTGTGTGTGTGTGTGTGTGTGCGCTCATGCAAACAGTGTTCCCAGAGGTCAGAAAGGGGCATCAGACCCTTGGAGCTTCAGCTGCAGATGGATGTGATATACCCAGCATAATTGCTAGGAATTGAACTCGGGTCCTCAGGAAGGCAATACCTGCTCTTGAACAGCTGAGGTCTCTCTCCAGCCCTGAGTGCTTTCATTTTAACACAGTTTAAAATTTCCCTCTAAGAAAGATTCACAGCAATCATATGAAATATTTTTCATTTGTTAATACGCCAGAATCCTTATTTCCTTTGAAAACAACCTGGGGAAGCTTGGAGGCTGGATTCATAGAGTAGAGAAGGAGGTGGCCTTGTTACTGATAGAGTGACACTTGTTACCATGCAGCAGTGTCAAGCCAGCATGCCAGCAGGCTCTTAGTTTCTCACTCTTACTACTTTTTTTTGTATCTGTGTGTGTGTGTGTGTGTGTGTGTGTGTGTGTGTGTATGTGATGTGTGCGTGTATGTGACATGTGCGTGTATGTGTGTGAGGTTATGTAAGATATGTGTGATGTGTATGTGAGATGTGTGTGATGTGTATGTAAGATGTGTGTGTGATGTTGCGTGACATGTGTGTGCATGTGTGATGTGTGTGCATGCATTTTTGCATATTTAAGTATATGCATACCAGAGCATGCATGCCTAAATCAGAGGACATCGTGTCCATCCTTAGCATCTTCCTTGTTGGAAGCAGTGTCTCCAGTGCACTGCTGGGTATGCCAGGCTATTTAGTGCCCAGACTTCCAGAGATTCTCCTGTCCACCTCCCTTCTCTCTACAGAAGTGCTTGCATTAGAGACTTACCTAACAGGATTGGACTTTACATGAGTCAGACCTGAACTGTTATTCAGGCTTGCATAATGAATTCTCCATTGCCCAAGCCATCCCCACAGTTCAAATTCTTACTATTTTATTGTGAGGCATATGATTCTTTTAGACTTTGAACACCTTATAGCATTGTCATGTTTGGGAAACAAGACATGCTATTCCTTTCCCCGCTTTTGAAGATTTTCCTCCTTAATTTTTCCATTTATAAATCAGAGCAATTATTTCCGTACATACGCAATGTATAAATTAACGTTACATGTACATTATTAATGACATTTATTTGTTTGTTCATTTATTTTTAATTATGTGTATATGTCTGTGCCAGGGTACATACATATAAGCGTAGTGTCCACAGAGGCCAGAAGGAGCATAAGATTTCCTGGATCACATATTCCTAGTGTACTCTGTTATAGCTTTGTGTATGAGACTTAGTTAAGCAGGATTTTAAAAATGTGTTGGATTATTTTATTAATTAGTAAAAGTCTTCCCAGTGGTACCCTCAGTGGGAATGTAGCACACACACCATTGTGTGTGTGTGTGTGTGTGTGTGTGTGTGTGTGTGTGTGTGTCTGTGTGTGTCTGTGTGTGTGTTTCGGGGCTGTGAGAAGTGGCTGCACACGTGTGTGCCTGTGAATGAATACACAAAAGCCAGAGGACAGCTCTCTAGGTCATTCATTACAAATATGGTTCAGTTCCTCTGGAACAGAGTCCCTCAGGACTGCAGCACACAGATTAGTCTAGCCTGGCAGGAAAGTTGAGAGATCCCCTAGTATCTGCCACCACAGCATTGGATTCCAACACACACCACCCTGCTTGCTTTTCTGTGGGTACTGGGGATGGAACTCAAGTTCATTTCTTTGTGAGGCAAGCACTTTCCCAGCTGGACCTTCTCCCATCTTCTAATATGCAATCTTGCATAAGATTCTAAATCATTTGTCAAATGGACTCCTCCCATGCTTGTGTCCTCCCTCATTGGCTTAGCTCACCAAGAGGGTAGCTGGTACAGAAACATTCCATCCTTGGCATGGTTTGAAACTTCACACAGCCATGTGGTGACATCATCACAATGGCACAGTCACAACAATTCTAGAGAAGCCCTGTGTTTCACTTCCATGCTCTTTCTTTGCCTGGGTTCATTTTCTGGGGTTCTAGCTCCGTCTGTGTGATTTTAGTTCTCTGGTACGAAAAATGTGGCCTTTAGAAAAAAAAGCAAAACTTTTTTTTTTTAAAGTCTGGTGTGCCTATGCTATTTCTGCAGCTCCTCCTTCCTTTTCAGGCCAAGAAATCCATGTTGAAAACAGACTTTTAGGGGGAGCTGAAGTATAAGGGCTTTGTAGCCAACTTTGGATACCCATAGGGAATAGGCCTTTCTTTACATTTGTTCATTTAAAATTTACTTAGAAACTTGGTCATTCTCCTGGGCAGATGTCATACAGATCCTAAGAGAACACAAATGTTAGCGCAGACTACTATACCCAGCAAAACTCTCAATTACCATACAGGGAGAAACCAAGATATTCCATGACAAAAACCAAATTTATACAATATCTTTCCACAAATCCTGCCCTACAAAAGATAATAGATGGAAAACTCCAACACAAGGAAGGAAACTGCACCCTGGAAAAAACAAGAAAGTAATCTTCTTCCAACAAACCCAAAAGAAGATAGCCACACAAACATAATTCTACCTCTAACAACAAAAATAACAGGAAGCAACAATCACTTTTCCTTAATATCTCTTAACAACGATAGACTCAATCCCCCAATAAAAAGACATAAACTAACAGACTGTATACATAAACAGGACCCAGCATGTTGCTGCATACAGGAAATTACCTCAGTGACAAAGACAGACATTACCTCAGAGTAAAAAAGCTGGAAAATTTTTTTCCAAGCAAATGGTCCCAAGAAACAAGCTAGAGTAGCCATTTTAATATTGAATAAAATTGACTTTCAACCAAAAGTTATCAAAAAAAATAAGGAAGGACATTTTATACTCATCAAAGGAAAAAAATCTACCAAGATGAACACTCAATTCTGAAAATCTATGTTCCAAATGCAAGATTCATGAAAGAAACTTTACTAAAGTTCAAAGCACACATTGCATCTCACACAATAAGAGTGGGAGACTTCAACATCCCACTTTTAGCAATAGACAGATCGTGGAAACAGAAACTAAGCAGGGTCACAGTAAAACTAACAGAAGTTATAATCCAAATGGATTTAACAAATATTTACATAACATTTCATCCTAAAATAAAAGAATATACCTTTTTCTCAGCACCTCATGGTACCTTCTCCAAAATTGACCCTATAATTGGTCACAAAATAGCCTCAATAGATACAAGAAGATTGAAATAATGCCATGCATCTTATCAGATCACCATGGACTAAGGCTGGTCTTCAATAACAAGAAAAACAACAGAAGGCCCACATACGTATGGAAGCTGAACAATACTCTACTCAATGATAACTTGATCAAGGAAGAAATAAAGAAAGAAATTAAAGACTTTTTACAATTTGATGAAAATGAAGGCACATCATACCAAAAACTTATGGGCCACAATGAAAGCAGTGGTAAGAGGAAAACTCATAGCTCTGCCTTCAAAAAGAAACTGGAAAAAGCACACACTAGCAGCTTGAGAGCACACCTGGAAGTTCTAGAACAAAAAGAAGCAAATACACTCAAGAGGAGTAGACAGCAGGAAATAATCAAACTCAGGGCTGAAATCAAACAAGCAGAAACAAAAAGAACTATACAAAGAATCAACAAAACCAGGAGCTGGTTCTTTGAGAAAATCAACAAGATAGATAAACCCTTAACCAGACTAACCAGAGGGCACAGAGACAGTATCCAAATGAATAAAATCAGAAATGGAAAAGGAGACATAACAATGCAAACCAAGGAAATTAAAAAGTCTTCAGATCTTATGACAAAAGCCCATACTCAATCAAATTGAAAAATCTGGATGAAATAGACAATTTTCTAGACAGATAACAGGTGCCAAAGTTAAATAAAGATCAGATAAACCACCTAAGTAGTCCCATAACCCCTAAATAAATAGAAGCAGTCATTAAAAGTCTCCCAACCAAAAACAAAAAAAAAAACAAAAATAAAAACAAACAAACAAACAAACAAAAAACCACTCAGGACCTGATGTGTTTAGTGCAGAATTATTTCAGACCTTCAAAGAAGATCTAATACCAATACTCTTCAAACTGTTCCACAAAATTGAAACAAAAGGAACATTACCCAATTCGTTCTATGAAGCCACAATCATGCTTCTACCTAAACTACACAAAGACCCAACAAAGAAAGAGAACTTCAGATCAATTTTCCTTATGAACATTGATGCAAAAAATACTCAATAAAATTCTTGCAAACTGAATCCAAGAACACATCAAAACGATCATTTATCATGATCAAGTAGGCATCCCAGGAATGCAGGGACGGTTCAATATATGGAAATCCATCAATACAATGCACTATATAAACAAACTCAAAAAAAATCACATGATCATATCACTAGATGCTGAGAAAGCATTTGACAAAACTCAACATCCCTTCACGTTAAAAGTCTTGGAAAGATCAGGAATTCAAGATCTATACCTAAACGTAGTAAAAGCAATATACAGCAAACCAGTAGCCAACATCAAACTAAACTGAGAGAAACTTGATGCAATCTCATTAAAATTAGGGACTAGACAAGGCTGCTCACTCTCCCTACCTATTCAGCATAGTACTTGAAGTTCTAGCTAGAGCCATTAGGCAACAAAAGGAAGTCAAAGGGATACAAATTGGAAAGGAAGAAGTAAAAATATCACTATTTGCAGATGATATGAGAGTATACTTAAGTGACTCCCGAAATTCCACCAGGGAACTTCAGCAAAGTGGCTGGATATAACATTAACTCATACAAATCAATAGCCTTCCTCTACTCAAAATATAAACAGGCAGAGAAAGAAATTAGAGAAACGACACCATTCACAATAGTCACAAAGAATATAAAATACCTTGGTGTGACTCTACCAAGCAAGTGAAAGATCTGTATGACAAGAACTTCAAGGCTCTGAAGTAAGAAATCGAAGATGATCTCAGAAGATAGAAGGATCTCTCATGCTCCCATGTTCATGGGTTGGCAGGATTAATAGAGTAAAAATGGCCATCTAGCCAAAAACAATCTATAGATTCAATACAATCTTCATCAAAATTCTGACTCGATTCTTCATAGAGTTAGAAAGAGCAATCCTCAAATTCATTTGGAATTACAAAAAAAAAAAAAAAAAAAAACAGGATAGCAAATATTATTCTCAACAATAAAATAACATCTGGGGGAATCACCATCTCGGACCTCAAGCTATACTACAGAGCAATAGTGATTAAAACTGTGTGGTATTCATACAGAGACAAGCAGGAAGATCAGTGGAATAGAATAGAAGACCCAAAATGAACCCCCATACCTATGGTCGCTTTATCTTTGACAAAGGAACTAAAAGTATCCAGTAGAAAAAAAGACAGCATTTTCAACAAATGGTGCTGGTTCAACTGAAGGTCAGCATGTAGAAGAATGCAAATCAATCCATTCTTATCTCCTGTACAAAACCCAAGTCCAAGTGGATCAAGGACCTCCATATAAAACCAAATACACTGAAACTAATAGGGGAGAAAGTGGGGAAAAGCCTTAAACACATGGGCCCTGGGAAAATATTCCTGAATAGGATACCAATGCCTTATGCTCTGAGATCAAGAATCAACAAATGGAACCTCATCAAATTGCAAAACTTCTTTAAGGCAAAGAACACTGTCAATAGGACAAAACAGCAACCAACAGATTGGGAAAAGATCTTTACCAATCCTACACCAGATAGAGGGCTAGTATCCAATATATACAAAGAACTCAAGAAATTAGACTCTAGAGAATCAAATAACCGTATTAAAAATGGGATACAGAGCTAAACAAAGAACTCTCAATTGAGGAATACCAAATGGCTGACAGGCACCTAAAGAAATGTTCAACATCCTTAGTCATCAGGGAAATGCAAATAAAAAAGATACCCCTGAGATTCCACATCACACCATTCAGAATGGCTAAGATCAAAACCTCAGGTGACAGCAGATGCTGGCGAGGATGTGGAGATAGAGGAACACTTCTCCATTGTTGATGAGATTGCAAGCTGGTACAATCTCTCTGAAAATCAGTCTGGTGGTTCCTCAGAAAATTGGACATAGTATTACCTGAGGACCCAGGCATATCACTCCTGGGCATATACCCAAAAGATTCTCCAACATATAACAAGGACATATGCTCCACTATGTTTATAGCAGCCTTATTTATAATAGCTAGAAGCTGGAAAGTACCCAGATGTCCTTCAACAGAGGAATGGATACAGAAAATGTGGTATATTTACACAATGGAGTACTACTCAGCTATTAAAAACAATAAATTCATGAAATTCTTAGGCAAATGGATGGAACTAGAAAATATCATCCTGAGTGAGGTAACCCAATCACAAAAGAACACTCATGGTATGCACTCACTGATAAGTGGATATTAGCCCCAAAGCTCAAAATACCCAAGATACAACTCATAGAACACATGAAACTCATGAAGAAGAAAGACCAAAGTGTGGGTGCTTCGTTCCTTCATAGAGGGAGTAACAAAATACTCATGGGAGCAAATATGGAGACAAAATGTGAATCAGAGACTGGAGGAGGGGCTGTCTGGAGACTGCTCCATCTGGGTATAGATCCCAGGTGCAGTCACCAAAAGTAGACACTGATGTGGATGCCAGAAAGTGCATGCTGACAGGAGCCTGATATAGCTGTCTTCTGAGAGGCTCTGCCAGAGCCTGACATATACAGAGGTGGAGCTCAAAGCCAACCATTGGACTGAGCAAGGGGTCCCCAATGGGGTCCCTAATGAAGGAGTTAGAGAAAGGACTGAAGGAGCTGAAGGGGTCTGCAACCCCATAGGAAGAACAATAATATCAACCAGCCAGACCCCTAGAGCTCACAGGGACTAAGCCACTAACCAAAAAGTACACATGTAGGAACCCATGGCTTCAGCTGCTTATGTAGCAGAGGATGGCCTTCTTGGGCATCAATGGGAGGCCCTTGCTCCTGTGAAGGCTCTATGCCCCAGTGTAGAGGAATTTGAGGGAGGGTAGGCAGGAGTAAGTAAGGTGTTTGGGTGTGCACGGGAGGGGGGATGAGACAGGGAGTTTCTGGGTCGGGGGAACTGGGAAAGGGGATAACATTTGAAATGTAAATAAAGAAAATATCCAATTAAAAAAGAAACCTGGTCATTCAGTCACAGAACAGACAATACATAAAAAGTGCTGCATACAGCAAGCAACATCAGAATCAACCTTTACACAATGTCGGTAGATATGGTGGAAATCTCAGTAGAGTTTGTTGGAACAAAGATGGAGAGCTAGAAGCGGGCTCAGCAGGGAAATGAACAAGCACACGGAGGTGAGTTTGGATCCCCAGGCTCTGTGTAAAAGCCAAGCCCAGTTTAAGGTCCAATGCTGAGAACTAAAATACTAACTCATGCTAATATAGTTCATGGGAATCATTTACATACCCAGGTAACCAAGTTCAAGGGACGAAGAGGATATAAAATATTGTGTGTTTGGTTTTCTCCTGGACTGCATCAGAAATGTGCAAATAGACTTACTTGGATGAAGTTAAAACTGCGTAGAATTATCATAGGGCTGGAGAGAAGGTTTCCTAGGTAGAACCTTGAGAACATGAGTTTCAATCCACAGCACTCACATGAAAACCAAGCATGGCTGTGGATGCTTAACTAGCATTTGGTCTAGAGATAGGCAGATCCCAGGATATTCATGTGTATGGAACAGACACACACACACAGCAGGACATTTGTGTGTATGTAATACACACACATATTAACACACACATACACATCAGAACATTCATATATATGTAACACACACACACACACCAGGACATTCATACATTCATGTGTTTATAACACACACACATACACACCAGGAAATTTGTGTGTATGTAACACACACATACACACCCTCTGCCCCCAGTAAACTGATGTATAGAACATACTCACACACATACATACACACACCAGGATACTAATGTGTACATAACACACACACACACACACACACACACACACACACACACACACACACACCACCTCCCAGCATCATGTTTGACTTTCCAATGTACTTGGCAGCTCACATCCTCTATGTCATGGCATGATCTGAGGGGGTTAAAATGGGCAGAGGTAACTGAATTTATCTGCAATGTTTCTGAGAAAGGACACCGTGTGCAGAGCAGATCCAGGGCTAGATCACCTTTGTTGAAGTTCTCAGTGGTCTGGGCGTTATGGAGTCACCTCTCCTTCATCTTTTGTGAACTAGAAGAGACAACTAACTAGCAATGGCAAAGATGAACAAAAGTCAGGGTCAGCTGTCTAAGCTTTTACCACTGTTTCCATCCAAGTAAATTATGTTTGGAAAGGACTGAAGCTCATTTGAAGGAAGATGATATTTTAAATGTAGTAACATGAATTATTCACAGACACAGCGGGGGAGCAACAGATGTACCCATCAGAGGGGGGTCGTGCTTAGTTTCACTTGATGAATGTTTGTTTTGTTGTTTTGAAAAATTAATGCAATGAAATATTTAAAATGAACAAGGAAGTTTTAAATTGATGTGAGGAGAAAGTCTTTCCTTCCAGTTCTTTTCTCTATCTCTGTCTCTCTGTCTCTCTCTGTCTCTCTCTCTCTCTCTCTCTCCCTCTCTCTCTCTCTCTCTCTCCCTCTCTCTCTCTCTCTCTCTCCTGATGTGCTATTTGATTTGTAGACTAAGATGACCACGGCTCATCTTGATGGCCTAAGAAAGATGCTGGGGATATTGATTCAGTGTAGTGGAATGATTATTCTGCATGCATAGAGGAATTAAAGGACTAGCTTTGAGAAGTAGAGAGCTTCATATGTAGACTAATGCTCAGATCAATCAGGAAAATAAAAAGGAGAAACTTGACAGATTTGATTGATGGGTGGAGGAAGGTAGATGAGCTAAGGTGAACGGGGTGGGGGGAGCATGTTTGTGAATGACTTCCCGGGTTCCGATCTTGATACTGGTGTTTGGGCAATCTCGACTGTGGGGATAAGTGAGAGACAATCGGCAGGATTTCCTCTGGGAGTTTTGGCTGCTCGTGTTGCTCCATCAATAGAATTTCTTCAGAACAGAAACTATCCAATGATTCTAAGTGCTTAAGGAAATCATAGATAAAGCCAGCATATTGACCCACAGTAAGATGAGGTGATTCAATAATTAGGAAAAAAAATGTGAAAGCAAAGAGGAAAAAATAATACAGCTGGTACACTACAATGGATGCTACAGGAGCTTTGGGGAACTACTCCAACATCTAGGTGATGGATGACCTCAGTTGTGCCAAAAACTACCATTGAGACCATAGCTGACAGTCCTGGTTGGCTTAGATTTTATTAGGTAAGGGCTCTGTGAGTCTCTCATGTTTCTGAAAATGATTTAGTAAGGAAATATACTACAGGGACAGCAACCACAGGGATAGTACACCCCACAAGTCACGAGAGGAGTTCATGGTCCATCTCTTTTATAAGGCTCGTTGCCAATGAATAAAGGACAATTGACTTCTAAACAGCTTTGAGTTTCCTTCCTTTCCTCTTCTCTCCCTTTTTCACCATGCCTGTCCTTGTGTTTCCAAATGCTTACAGCTATGACAAAAATGAAATACTGTGCCTATCAATGTGATAGATGTATAGTGATATATAAAATATAGTGATATATAAAAATAGAGCCACACGTGGTGACTTATGCTGCAAACCCAGCACTTGGGAGGCTGAGGCATGAGGACTGTCCTGAGTTTAAGGACCGTCTGGACTATATCGTGAGGTCTAGTCTAGCTTGAGCTAAACTGTGAGGCTATGACTTTAAAAATCTAAAATGAAGTTAGATGGAGAGGGAGGGAAGGAAGGAAGAAATTAGAAAATTAGTTACATTCTCCACTGACTAAATAACCAGGATTTTGAGAAATTGTCCCTGCAGCAGTGTTGCTAGCTATTGCTAATCTTTTTTCCTCAGCTATCAACACCTTGTTCTGCATCTCTTTTCAGAGACCCAGCACATATAATCTATGCTCGAGCTTGCCGAATCTCCCTCTCTCTCCAAATTTATATACTTTTTTAGTGTTTTATTCTCATTCCTCATGCAAACGTCTTCCCCAACCTGTACACCTTCTTAGGCTGGACAACTTCCATTTAACTTTGAGAGCCAGCTTATGACTACTGCTTACACAAGAAGACTTTTTAAAAAGAAGAGTCAGCCATCTTTCACTCTTGGATTACACAGTTACAGAATGAGCCACTTGATTTCAGGCTTGTAAGAATTGGTTTTAATTGTCAACCTGAAGCAACCTAGAATCACTTGGAAAGGGCATCTCAATGAGGAACTATTTAGATCAAGTTGTCCTGTGGTTTCACCTTTGAGGGATTTTCTTAATTGAATTAATGTAGATGGGAAGACATACCCTGAATATGATGATACTCTGCTGTGCGCTGAGCCCTGGGCTGGATAAAAAAACAAGAGGGCAAACTGAGCATCAACATGGACACCTTGTTTCATTCCCTTAGGGTCTTGGCTGTGGATACATTGTTTCATTTCCCTAGGGCTTAGCACTGGACACATTGTTTCATTTTCGTAGGGCTTGGCAGTGGACACATTGTTTCATTCCCCTAGGGTCTTGTCTGTGGACACATTGTTTCATTCCCCTAGGATCTTGGCTGTGGCTCTGATGTGGCCAGCTGTCAAGTTCCTGACACCCTGACATCTCCTCAACAATGGATTGTAACCTGAAATTCTTAGCCAAATAAACCCTTTCTCCCTTAAGTTGCTTTGCTAGGCATTTTATCTTAGTGGCAGGAAATAAGAGCAGTACAGTGACTTGCCACTGTCTTCCAGCTATGAGCTTGAAAACTATATTCAAATCAAACTGACATACAGGACGTATCAAATGTCGTTTGGTTCTCTTCTATATAATTCTGTTCCATGGTATTCTAGATTTTCCTACTAGTCAATTAGTGAAGCAAAGAATCAGTTCAGCAAGTACAACAAGCTAACCAGCTAATGAAATGATGAATATTATATTAGAACCCTAGTGAGCCTTGGCAAGTCATTAGGAGATCTCTCTTCCCTCTCCATTCCAGTGGGTAAAGAAGAAAGGTAAGCCCTAAAGACCCCGTGTGTGTGTGTGTGTGTGTGTGTAAATATATATATATACATATATATATATATACACATATATATACACACACATATATATGTATATATATATGCATGCATTATTATAATGTGTAATATATATTTATACACACACATCATGTAATGTCTTTATAAGGCATCTTTTGCATCAGAACCTCATTTTACTACCATTTGACAATGAATTCTGCAAACATTTGTTGACATTATACATGTGTTTATATCAAAGAGTAAATAAAGCGGAAAAGCTCTGGATCTCATAGAATCGATGCACTACGGTGGGAAGATGGTAGATAATTTACCCAACAGATCAGCCACAAACAGATGAAAACACATACAAAAATAAAGTGTTTAATCAGAGGAAAAAATGATCGATATTAAATAAGCACTCAAATTTGAAAGTGACAGAGATGGAGCTGGTGGATGAGGCATGACACCCACAAGAAATTCTGCTGGAACATTGGTTCCATTTTCTGTGAAGGTTCATGGGATGAACTGTGGTTATTTGTCCTCTCCCAGAAGACTCAGAATTGCCCAATGGTTAAATTTCACTGTCAACACTCCTGGATTTGGAGTCACCTGGGAGACACACTTCTAGGTGTATCTTTGAGGGCATCTCCAGAAAGTGAGATGAGGAGGGATTTCCTACCCTGAAGAAGGACAATGCCATCTCATGGGATGAGCTCCCTGGGACTAATAATGAAGGCAAGGGAAAGAAATGAAATGGGTAGCATAATTCATTAATCTCTGCTTCTTGAATGTGGGTAAAAAGTAACCCACACTCACACTCCCTTTATCCTCAAGCTGAGAGACAAAAATATACCCTCTCTCCTCACTCCCTTCTTCTTTCCCTTCTTCTCTCCCTTCCCTTCCTTTCTCCTAACCCCTCCACACTTTCTCCTCTCTCCCTTCTCCTTTTCTCCCTCCCCCTTAATTCCTTCAGTTTCTTTCCTTAGGCATTTTGTCACAAAAATGAGAAAAGTAGCCACTGCAAAAGAGTACCTGCCACCATCGCAGAAAACAAACAAAACAGAAAAATCCCAGTCATTTAGTTTATTCATTTTATTGACCTCTTCTTTGGCCCTTCCTAATTCTCATCAAATAACAGCAGGGATGGCAGAAGCAAGGAGAGAAACACCCCCATGGTTATATGCTTGCAGCCTGGGTACCTGAGGTCCAATAATAACAAAATTTAAAATAAATCAGCAAACACCCCATGACTTCAAAGTAGTATTTGTGAGCTGAAGCCCTTTGCTTCTTAAAGGAAATCTAGGAGAAAAAAAGGTACATTTAATAGGTCCCACCATCCTGTTTGCTTTTGTTTTGTTTTGCTCTGTGCTTAGTTTAACAGTGGTCAAAGCTGCTGCATTAAGGCATGTGGCCCTGACCATCGTCTCTCCTAGATACCTTAAACATGAAGCTTTCAGAATCTCTTCGGAGGCAAAGAAGCTCTTGCTGGCTTCATGATTAATTTAAGATCTCAAAATAATTTAAAGTTTTATGTGAAAGAGAGAGAGAGAGAGAGAGAGAGAGAGAGAGAGAGAGAGAGAGAGACTGAGCAATAGTGTTGGAAGGACTCAATAGAAGCAGTTTCTGGTGCCAACCAAGGGGTCAGTAGATTGCACAAGCTGCTAGAGAGATGAATCATGACACACATCTGGCTGAAACTCGCATATGATTTTAATTATGACTTATCAAAAATTGTTTTCATTACGTTTGGACAAATGGAAAAAATAGTTATTGATTGTGGGAAATGGAAGAAATAATCTCTGAGTGAGTAGAGTGAGAAGTGAATGTGTGCTGTGGTCATGTCAATGGCTGGAAAGCCTAAGCTTCATGGGAAAAGGCAACGCCTCCACTGTCTCCGGAGGTAGGCGAGGATGGGAAAGATGGCAATCCTTTTTCCAGGTCCTTGTTTGGATGTTGACAGTATGTATAGAAAACCTCCCCTATAGTTTTCTTCCCCTGGATGTTTAAGGACTAACGACTGGCCCTCCTCCCCTTACAGGGACTGCTCCAAGATTAGCTAAGCCAAAACCCTTCTCCTTGTTCACTAGTGTATAGTGATCCTGCCTCCTTGTTTATCTGTCTATCACAACTCTATTTCCTTATCCAGCTGTATATAGTAGCTCACCTACATGTTCAATTATATTTAACAAATATTCTGAGTTTCCAGGGTGCTGTGATTTCTCCATCAGAGAGCCCAGGCCACCTATTCCCAGATCTTGTGTATGTGTGGCCATATGTTTGTCTTTTCTCCATTCCCTTGACACCCTAGTCAGATCAAGGATGTGGCAATCCACACACCTCAGACTGATCTCAAACTCACCAAGTAGCTGAGGGTGTGTTTCTGCTCTTTCTGCCTCCACCTCCCAGGACGAACCATCACACCTTGGTTTTGGGGTTTGGAGATAGAGTCAGGACTTCTTGCATGCTAGGCTAGCACTCTACCAACTGAGCTATAACCCCAGCCCCCCAAATAGGGAAGATTTCCTAAGGAAAGTCTCATTAGCCAACTGAAATGAGAGAAGACGGTAGGAGAACTGAACATTCTATTCGATGCAATTCCGTTTCTCCAAGACAGAAACTGTTATATTAAAAATAATTTGTTGGTTTAAATTATGCATTTAATAAATATTAGATGAATGTGAATTATGAGCCCATAATGGCAGCAGAAAGAGAGGAGCAGGGTTAGGGGGAGGCAAAGGAAGTACTTGTCATTTCTGGAAGAGTCTCATGACCCTGGTGCAAAAGTGAGCATTCTAGTTGCATTGTGCGTCTTCCCAAGTTTTGCTTTTTGCTTTTGCTGCCAGGAACCGCAGTTACAGTTCACTTTAGGTCTCTCTTAAAGGTCATCCCCACATTCTCCCTCCATTGACGACTCCTCTTGTGGGCCTGGTTCTCACTTCCATTCACCCATGTGTTTTATTTTATCTGTGACTAAATAAATTTGAATATATTGTTGTTAAATCTGGAAATCAGTGAGGTATATGCAGCAATTCAACTGGAGAACAAATGATCAAGGAGAAGAAAAATAGTATTTCTGCTTTCTGTCTCCCTATTTCTTTCAGATACCTTTTTTGTGACAAACAACACACACAGACATACACACACACAGAGATACAGATACACTGAGACACAGGCACACTCAGACACACACACTGGGACACACACACACACACACACACACACACACACACAAACTGGCCTAGCTTCTTATTAGGACTTAAGAGAAATATTTCCCATTGCATGAAATTCAGCATTAAATTGGAGATGACGTGGGATAAGTTGGAGGGTTTTGTAGGTTAGCACGGATCCCACAATCAGGAAAACACTGGGTACAATGGGTTCTATCAACATCAGCTCTATTTGTTCTCCTCTTTTTCTCTATTCTTTTTTGAATGAATGATGGTTTCTGGCAAGGAAGTGTAAGAAACGCTGTTTAATACTCACAGGAGCAGTCAAAGCAGGCTTCTATCAAAACAGGGTGCAGTAGTCATGGACCATACTGAATATGATATTTTAACATTAGACAAAATACAAGACTGTACTGAGTTACACGATTCACCATTCCACTAAGGAGGTCTTCTGTGCTTTTCAAAATTAAGAAAATACTACTTAATTGCTCCTCAGGTAAATGTATATTGCTTATGTGTTGCATTTCTCAACAGTCTACAAGGAAACCACCAGTTAAGACATTATGATTCTCATGACGCACAGGGGAGACTCTTCCAGGGTCACACAGCTGGATGTGTGCTGGCCCAGCTTTTGGATTCCCTCAAGGAAGGAGGGCCTGTGTTCTATGTATCATTACATCCCTTCATTTTCCTTCAGAGAATTACTAAACTGTATGCTTCTCATTTGAGGCCTCATTTGTTACCACATTCTCCCATCAGACACCAAGCTCAGGAAAATAACCATTTTGCTTCTTAGTTCCAGAGTCTCAGGCAGTGCCTAGTTCACACTGAAGATTCAAAAAGTGATTGCTTAGCAAAGGCAACTCCAGCAGAGTTGCACTCAACAAAACACTGTCATCCACAATCAGCCTAGGTGTCATATATGCATATGTATACACACACACACACACACACACACACATATATATATATATATACGCACATATATATATGTGTATATATGTATGTGTATGTATATATATGCATATGTGTATATGTGTGTATATGTGTAATACACACATATATTTTAGATTAAAGGATAAAATTTTATCACTTTCAGAAAAGCAAATGAAACTGTATATACACAAATCTATGTGAGATGTACTTATATCTTGGATATTTATATGTGTGTAGGTGTTAGTTTTAGTCAAAAAGAAGAAAAACTGTGTTATTTTCAGGAAAACAGATGAAACTGGAGATTACTATGTTAAGCAAAATAAGCCAGGCTTAGGAAAAAAATATTACATGTTTTCTTTCACATGTGGATCCCAGATTATATACATACACGTATGTCTATACATATTCATGTATATGCTCATAAATGTGCCATGGAAGTGGGAGTTAGATTATCTGGGTAAAGACAATGGGACACAACAAGTAACAGGAGGAACACAAGAAGTAAGGGGAGAATATGTAAATGAATAGTACTTGATATACACCAAAGAAAATGTCTTCGTGAGGCCCACCAGCATGGTGAATGAACACACAGCAGTACTTTTAAGGAAAAAGATGAAAGAAGATGAGAGAATTTAATCTCTTCCATTTTTTTGCATTCATTTCTTTTTCCTTGGCCATGCTAGTAACCAAGTATGGCTGCTGACAGAGATCCCTGTACCGCTTCTGTAACCCGCCATTTCAGCTTTAGGATGCACTAGGGCAAGGTAGACATCAGTCCGTGACATCAGCTTCTGCAGATAATGATGCTGATCATAAATGTAAATGCCACAGCGAGTGCTAACTGGATGCTCGTGCGGTGGCGCTCTCTCAAGGGTTCTGCATACATAATCTAATGACATAACTCTATGAGCCAGGTCCTATTAGTGTCCTCGCTACAGAAGGGATGAAACTGTCACCAACGAGCTAAATTGATTCGTTTATGGTAGAGATCAGGAAGGTTCCTGATCAAACAAAAAATATTTACTAAACAAGATTTAAAGCAATGTTATAAATTAAGATTTATCAGCATGATTAATTTTTTTTAAGTAAAATATTGCTGTGCCTTAGGACTTAGTTTATGTGTATATGTCTGTGTCTGTGTATGGGTTTACACGGATCAATGAAGAGGTGAGAAGACAGTGTCAAAGGTTCAGTTACAGGTGCTTGTGAGCCTCTTGACATGGTGCTGAGAAACAAATTTTGGTTCTCTTAATCACTGAGCAATCTCTCCAGTCCAAGAATCTGGCATTTTAAGGAGAAATAAACCGTCAGCAATGACTAAGTACACACAAAATCCCCAATGCCTGTTGCTAACTCAGGTTTCCACTCTGTTCCCCACATATCTCTGTGGAAGACCCAGGGGTATATTTGACTCTGGCTTATGATGTGAATGTCTCAGAAAACCACAAGCTCTGCCCTTCATTGTGTCAGAAGAGGATGGAGCTCTAAGTTCTAAAACAGACAGCTGAGCAGAGAGGAGCCCTAGCCAGTTGCTGATGGCTTCATCTGTATGAACCCCAAGGCTAGGACATCTCTGCTCTAAACCTTCAGAGTCAAATCTGTTCATACAGCCAAAGCCTGGTTTAAAGTGCCTGCATGTGCACACGTGTGCACATGCACACATGCGCACGCACGCGCACACGCGCGCGCACACACACACACACACACACACAAATGCACCCACAGAAGGTTGTATATACACACACAGACATAGAAACTATTTGAATAATACAAGTTCAGGTCACAATTTGTTTTTCTTTTTTTTATCATTTGCTGTTGTTTTCTAATGACATCCTGAAGCTCTGAAAACAATGGATACAAGGCGTTCAGGTATTTCTTTCAATCTCTCTCCTCATTCCTTTTCATTTGGTAGCACGGAACCTCTGTTACAACAGCAATGCGTAAAACAGCGAATCGAATACAAAGCTTTGAAATGGGATGATTTTGGAAAGTGCGAAGGCATTTTCACTGGGCAGCGATTACATGAAGCCCGTTGCAGAAAGAAAGAAAGAAATCAGTCCTGTTCACCTCTTCACCCCATTCTTGAGCAAGAGGCTCTTTAACAAACAGGACTTCTGAAGGCGGAATCTCTCACACAATGTCACAAACAGACAGGTGTACCTTTCAGCCGGGCTGGGATGAAGGCAGACATTCAGATCTTGCCTTATCTCATCCAAGTCTAATATTGAAGTCAGGGAGGAAGCAGAAACAAATAAGGCTGGGTGTGTGGAGCACGGTGTCAGGGGATGTTGAGCCAAAAAGAATTAGGAGCTTTGAAGAGTAGATGGAAATTGCATTTGTATTTCAAAGATCGTGCTAACTGGGAAAAATTTTATTCAGTATCAAAGTATAAATATTTTACTATCGGGACTAAAAAAAAAAATCTCCTAATTTTAAACTTCAAAAAATCTCCCTAGCTGATTCAATGTAAGAGACGTGGTATAGATACAAAATGCAAGCTCTTTTTAGGAAATTAAAGTATTCTCAGGAGTTCTTCATCTGTTCCTGTAAAGCATTTGATAAACCGTGATGCCAAGGTAGGTGGATAAGGCAGGGGTCAGGCTGCAGAATCTCAGACCCTTGTAAAGGGGTCCCGAGAGCACACTTCAGAGAGCTCTGAGAGTCACAGGAAACCATCGAGGTTGGGCTTTCTAATGATCGTAGTAAAAGCCAGGTTTCTCCTGAGTGAATCATGTTATTGGAAAAGTCATAGATCTGAACCGCAAAGTGTCTGGGGGTAGTTTCTCACCTGCACTAAGTGAAACAGGGACTCTCCACAATGTCCAATGCCCTTCGGACTTGTACCACTCAATTAAGAATTAACAGTTAAAAGTGTCTTCATGTTAGGTGTGTTGGATGCACAGGAACACAAATGAGTATGTGTGTATGTGTATGCATGCAGATTCATAGGCTTGTGAAAGCCATTTAGCATTCCTTAGAAGTTGACATCTTTTTTGAACTAGAGCCTCCTACGCTCCCAGAATGCACCACATAAGCTAGGCTGCGTGTGCCTCCCCAATGCTGGAATTACATGCAGAAACATCTACATCTCATTTTTAACATGGGTGCTAGAGATCAAACTCAGGTCCTCAGGATTGGAAAGCGGGCATTTTAACTGGCTGAGAACAATTCTTAGTCCTGCGTCTTCATTCCTTAAACATAAGGTACTTTTAAAGCCAGGCATGGTGCTACATGCCTTTAATCCCTACACTCAGGAGGGTCTTTGTGAGTTTCAGGCCAGCTGGGACTACCGGCCAGGGCTTCACAGAGCTATTCTGTCTCAAAACAATAAAACAAACCACAGGATACTTACAGCACATTTGATAGTGTGTTAATACGATAATCGTGATTTAAACAATGTATTACTTTTTTTCCTCTTCTATTTTCAAAATGGATTCTCTAAAGAATGCTTGAACACAGGTTCTCTGTAATCTCCTATGCTTGGCTATTTCTCTGTCTCTCCTGTCTCTTTGGAGTTCATGTATCTTCTACCCTCCCTTACCCTCCCCACTTTCTGTGGATGTGCATCCTCTCTCTCTCTCTCTCTCTCTCTCTCTCTCTCTCTCTCTCTCTCTCTCTCTCTCTCTCACACACACACACACACACACACAGATACACACACTCTGTTTGTCTGTCTGTCTGTCTGTCTGTCTGTCTGTACCTGTGAGTGGGTGTGCACAGGTCAGAGGAGGTCAACATTGGGTATCTTGGTCTGTAGCTCTCCACCTTACTTTTTAAGACAGGATCTCTCCTGAGCCTGGAGCTCATGATCACAGTTAGATGAGCTGCGAAGCAGTCAGAGAAGCATTTGTCTCCACATGAAGCACAGAGCAGGGATTACATGGGCGTACATTCACACTTGGCTTTGTATGTGGGTACTGGGGAGTTAAACATGGATCCCAATGCTTGCACAGGAAATGCACTATCATCTGAGCTTTCTTCACAACCCCCAATTTCTCTCCTCATTCATAGTTTCTGGTCTCTTTATTGTTCCTTTATCAGTATGTGCTTATCATCCACACAAAAATAAAATGACTTATGTCCATCTTGCATTCAAAGTAATTAAATGAATGGCTGAAAGAAATAAAATAGGGCTATCTATGAATATTAAGCATATCACATTCTCATCAGAGAGACGAGTCCCTGAAAGATCTACACTGGAATTTCTACTTTGTCATTACGATTTTATTTTAGGAGGCTGGAGAGATATCTCAGTCATTAAGCGCACTAACTGCTCTTTCAGAGGACCTTGATTCAATTCCCAGTACCCACAAAGTGGCTTACACAGCAAGGGGTCCCCATTTGCAACTCCAGTTCTGGGGGATCCAATGCCCTCTTCTGGCTTCAGCAGGCACTGCTTGCACGTGGCAGACAGATATGGATGCAGGCAAAACATTCATACACAGAAACCATTTGAAAAATTAAAAATATTGAATGTCTGTGAAAGGTAGATTTAAAAGACTTTATTTTATTTCTTATCTTAATCTAAAATTGCTTTTATGTCGATAGATGTTGCTTTCTTTTATAACTAAGATTTACAGCTCCTTGGTAACCATAGAAAGAGCTCTGTCTAGGTCTTTTGAATCAGGGAGCAGTGGTAATCAATTTTCTAAATGGAACTTTTCAGCACCAAGAGGAGCACTGATAGCAAGGCCCTTTCTTTCTGGCATCTTAGGGATTGAAAGAAATAGAAAACACAATCAGGTCCCACTTGGCTTCCCCCGGCTCCTCTCGTTCATTCAAGGAAAAGAGTCCAAACAAATGGAGACCAGATGGGGGGAAAAGATGGTTCTGCCATTCTAATTGTGGGGTTTTAGGACTGCACCCTCTTTCCTAGAACTCACTCTTTAAATTTTATGCTCTATGCAGTAAGTGAGGGGGATCACGGCTCCATGCTTAGTTTCAAAGGAAATACGGATTCTGTAAAGGAAATTTCCAAAACCAAGTAGGTTTCCTTTAAAACAGAAGAGTCGCTCACATCACATCAGTCTACAGAGCACACAGTTTTCAGAAAGCAACAGCTGATGTTCCCATTCTCCTGCAAGCTGGCACGAGAGAGTACAATGTCATCACAAAAATTCTGAGGAAGTGATCCTTTTAGGAATTAAAAAAAATTTAACCACATATGGAACTTTTACAAAACTTAGAGTATGTGTGTGCTGTGTATCTAGGCACATGCTTCTCTTTGTGTTTGTGTGTGAGTGGAGGGGTGCACACGTATTTGTGTGTGCAAGCATTTGAAGACCCAGATATTAGCACTAGGCTGCTTTTCTCATTCTCTCTTCACCTTGTCTTTTGAGACAAAAGTCTCTCACAGAAACCGGAGCTCTACAACTTGGCTAGATTGCCTGGCCATGAGCTCTCATCCTTGGCCAGAACTAGGATTACATGCACGTGGTGCCACGCGTGGCTTTTACTTTAGTTCTGGAGAATCTGAACTCCGGTCCTCAAGCTTATGAGGCAAGCACCTTACCCATCGAGCCATCTTCCTGATGCCACACAGACAATATTTTCATCCAACTCACTATTAGGCAAAGGATCTGGGCATCCAGTTGTGGGGGTGTTGGGAGGGGTGGTCTATTTTATGCAGACCTTACTCTTATTGGTTCATCTCAGGTCTCCATTGCAGGAAAGGCTGTATAGCCTTCCAGCATGAAGGTGAGGATAATCCGTAGTATCCACCAGGAACACAATAGAAGGGATATGGTGTTGAACACCCATTATACCCTAACACTAATACACAAAGGTCTGTGGTTTTGTGTATTTTACCAACAAGGAAGTTGGGGGCACAGAGGTTTTAAGAGAGCTGTACACATGCTCACACATTTAATAAGTGCCAGGGTTAGGCACTGAGTTAGTTCGTGTATCATGCCTGAACTCAAGTGATTTACAGCTTTACTATAAACCCCCGTCTCCTAGTTTTCCCAAGAGAACAGTGTCTAGGTATCTAGGAGTGTTGGGAGAGCCAAAATGAAACATATAAAGTGGCAAGGACAACAGTAGGCACAAAGTGACTCCCCTCAAACTCCTGGTAAAAAGACAGAATAAGCCAAGCATAGAGGGAAAGAAAAAGAGCACAGAAGATAAAAATTAGAGAGGTGAAGGAAGAGAAGGGGAAGGAGGGTCTATACAGACACAAAAGACAGGCAGATACATGGAAAATGTCTAACACATAAACCCCGGAATTAAAAGACAGAGCTCAAAGATGATATGACTCCCCCTGAAGAGCCAAGGCAGAGAAGAAATAATTCTACTGAATCCAAGACCAATTCATGTCTCTGCAGAACCTGACCCAGGTAGCAAGAGATTAACTCTGTAAATGAAACTGGTCAATGAAAAATGTTCAGAATGAGCAGATAACAAAGGACCATGGGAGAAGATTTGCCTGCTCTCAGCCAAGGGCTTTGTTAAAGCATCATGGGGAAAACATAGAAGTACTTACCAAAACAACAGGGCCATATAAAGATTGTTCAGCCCTAGGTACAAAGAAATCCCTGAAGGAAATTTTAGGAGAACAGGAATCTTTGAGAGAAGTAGCTGCATATTCAAATTCATTTGAAAAGCACATCTAATTACTAGTTGTCCAATTAATGTAACAACCAACAGCATGCTTTCTGGCATTCTGGCATATTTATTTTATATTCCTCTTGCTTCTCTTAACTTTTAGTACTTTGTGTTTTAACTTTGCATCTGGAGAAGGGAGCAGGAGGAAATGCAGACACAATCAAGAGATTATTTGACCTCTATGGGAATGAAAGGGGTTCTCGTACTTCTGAAAACAAAGGGTTTTTTTCACCACCATCCACCCCAAAGAAAACTTTCAGGATGTAAATATTTTTAAATCTACAAAGGTAGCCAAAATATTCCACGTGGAGTCCTCATACTCAATGGTCTCTGTATTCAGTTGATACACATTTGCTAATCGAGTGCAGTGTTTAGAGAGAATTAAGAGAACGTTAGGAACCCCACTAATGTATTCAACTATTTTTAATTCAGTTCAGTGACTATATTAAGTATCCTGTGTGTGAATGCTTGGTATCAGAGAACACACTGGGATTTCAAAGGGCATGATTCAGTCATCCAGTGGGTTAAGTTAACTATACAGCAATTACTCATTAAGTTGTCTTTATTACAAATGGACACCTAGGATAGGAGAAAGCAACTCAATGTGTGTTTTGGTTTCTTCTCCAGTTGCTGTGATAAAATATTCCAACAAGAGCATCATGAAGGAGAAAAGGTTGGTTTCAGGTAACAGTTACAGGGTATAACCCACCATGGTGGTAAACAAAGACTTCAGAAGCTCAAAGCAGCTTCTCACATCACATCCGCAGTCAGGAAGCAGAGAGTGATAAATACACTCTGCGGCTCACCTACCTTCTCCATCCTACACAGACCAGGATCCCAGTCAGGGAATTGTGCCACCCACAGTGGGCAGGTTTTCCCAACTCAACACAAGTGATAAAATCTCCCACAGGCATGCCTAGTGGCTCATCTCTCAGGCGATTCTAGGTCCTGTCAGTTTGGGAACTAACAATAAACATAAAAGTGTGTCATGGTGAGAGTTAAGGAACAGAGAGTTGGAGATCAGACAGATCTGCACAGTTGGAGAAATACTTATATTTGAGAAGAATTTCTATGTTAGTGAAAGTAGGGCTTCTGAGCCCTGATACCTACAGTACCAAAGTGACAGATAAGAATCTCAGCTCAAAAATGTTATTAGTTGTTTTATCAACAATAATAACAATCTATACTTACATGAACACTGCGGTGCAGTGAGTTTTGAATAAGAACTCAGGAATACTTGGTCAACAATGGTGGAGCTGTCTGCAGAGGCTATAGGATCGTCAGGAAGAAGGGCTTTGTTAGGGAAAGTATATCACCGAGGGTATGCTTGAGGGGTTATAGACTCACACTACTTTCTGTGTTTCTCCCTCTCTTCCGCTCTTTTTCCCATTTGTCTCCCCTCCCTCTCCACTTCCTCCCCCCTTTCCACTCTTTTTCTCTCTTCTCTCTCTGTCTCTCCTTCTCTCTCTCCCCTCCTGCTCCCCCTATCTCTTCTTTTTTCTCTCATTTTTCTGTGTGGATAAAACATATACACTTATGAAATAATTCTAGAACAAGATATATCAACTGTGTCTGTGGCTCAGAATAAAAACTAGCTCTTATTTTGCTATCAATGGCATTTTATTTTTCTTGCAGCCCTGTCTGGCCTAAACTCACTATGTAGACCAAGCTGGTCTTGAACTCACAGAGATCTATTTGCCTCTGCTTCCAGAGTACTGGGATTAAAGATGTGGAACTACCAAGCTTTTCCCTGGCATTTTTTTGAAAATAGGATGTATTTTTCTTATTTTTAATTTTTATTATTATTTATAAATGTATATGAATATTTGCCTGCATGTATGCCCATGTACCATGTGCCTACAGTTGCTGAAGAGGCCAGAAAAAAAGCAAGAAATCCCTTGGGACTGGAGTTACAGGTGTTTGTGAGGTGCTACATTGGTGCTGGGAAATGAACCCAGGTCCTCTAGAAGAAGAGCCAGTGTTGAGTCATGCCATCAGCCCTTCAAAGCAATCCTGGATATAAGAAAATATCTACCAATGGCTACAGTTAATGGGCTTCTACTGCTAAATCCTACTTCCAGTTTAGAAGGCAGATAGTACTGGCAATATTCTCACAATGCTGACAGATCAACGATGCTACCAACAGTATCGCATCCTTTAGAACTCTGCGAAGCTATACAAAGTCTCCGTTAAACTCACCAATGCATTTGTAAACTAGATGCTGCTGGACTCTGAGAGAGCCATGCAGTTCCACTAGGAGCCTGGTGAGGAGCTAAATGAACGATTCAATTTTAAATGACAGCTGACATCAAAAGTCAAGCTTTGAGCTACAGAGAAGACTCAGTGGTTAACAGTGCATTCTGCTCTTACAGAGGACCTGAATTTGATCCTAACGCCCGTGGCAGGTGGCCCACAATGACTTGTAACTCCAGCCCAGTGGCAAATAACCCATTCTTCTGAACTCTCTGGGCATCTCCTCTTACAGGTGCCCATACCCACTGACACCCACCATACACACATAATCTAAAACAAATCTTTAAAAAGGTCACACGTCTGTCCTCTTTCACTGGCCACATGGCACTCTCCAAAGTAATGTCTTATCAATTTAATTTCTCTTTTAAGGGCTTGTCTATGTGACGGTCATGAGGTGCCCCTAGGAAATGGGAGGAATGCTTTTCTTTGCATCGATAACGTTAAGTATAGTGAAAATACAAAATGTTCATGTTGCCATTGAAAGAAATGAATGGGCTGTCAGATGGGATAAACTACATTAATATGTCTGCACATAAAAAATTAGATGAGGAAATTGATATTAAAGTACCTATGGTGTCAATCCATCCATTTAAAATAGTAATTAGTTGCTATGAATGACCAGGTCAACAATTTCCTTCGAGATAAACTGGTTTAAAATGCTGTAACTTAAAGGAATTTATGATAATGTGATTCCGAAAAAGACTCAATCTTTCCTCAAGGAAATAAGAAAATTATGTGAACACGGTTAATATATTGTATTAGTTACCTGCCTTGTTGCTATGACAAAATACCAGATCACAGCAACTCTAGGAAAGGAGGGTTTTCGTTGGCTCATGGTTGGCTCTCATAGTAGTGGAGTCATTATGGCTAAATTATGAAGCAGTGAGTTACCTACACCCACAGTCAGGAAGCAGAGGCAATGAGATGAAGATTCTGGGCCTCAGCCTGCTTTCCCTTTGGATTCAATCTGGGCCCCATCTAATGGGTCATTTAGAGTGAGTCATCCCAGGTCAGTTAACTTAATTCAGAAAAATCTCTCACCAACATCCCTTAGAGCCCCACGTCCATGGTGACTATAATTCCATCAAGTTGACAAGATGAACCATCATGCTTATCCTGCTTTCATTACACAGTTAGTCAGGGTTTCTATTCCTGTACAAAGATCATGACCAAGAAGCAAGTTGGGGAGGAAAGGGTTTATTCAGCTTACACTTCCCCACTGCTGTTCATCACCAAAGGAAGTCAGGACTGGAACTCAAGCAGGTCAGGAATCAGGAGCTGATGCAGAGGCCATGGAAAGATGTTACTTACTGGCTTGCTTCCTCTGGCTTGCTCAGCTTGCTTTCTTATAGAACCCAAAACTACCAGCCCAGGGATGGCACCACCCACAATGGGCCCCCGTTGATCACCAATTGAGAAAATGTCTTACAGCTGGATGTCATGGAGGCATTTTCTCAAGGAAGGCTCCTTTCTCTGTGATAACTCCAGCTTGTGTCAATTTGACACACAAAACAAACCAGTATACACACTATGATTTAAATCCTTGTTGATATCATGTTACTTATCATGTGGTAACTAGAAAGTTCTTCCTTAGAGCATAACACACGGGGAATTCTGTTCAGTGGCGGAGTTCATTTGGAATGTTCAGAAGTCAGAACTGACCAAATATAGTGCTATAGTCTATGTGACAGCCCAGGCCCATGTCATGTCAAATGATTAACTTTATGGTTCTAACATTACTTTCAGACCCAATCCCACATCTGGAGGTCCACAGGCCATGAAAAATTGATGTCAGTTCCCTTTCCACAAGTCCTCCATGCTGTTTCTATACCCCTTCATGAACCACTCACACATTCCATCAAGCACTGTGCTATTTACTAATCAAAATTGTGATGCAGATGGTTTAAATGTCACTACAGCTTCTGCATTTGATAAAAATGAGACTGTTACACGCACACTTGCTTATACAAAACAGTACTGTGACATACTGAGTTTATACTTAGTTTACATTCTTAATTTTCCCCCTTAGGATGGCATTCTGGAATATGACTAGTCTATCAAAATATGATTTAAAAAGGTATCTTAAACTCAGGTTTATCCTGGCTCTTAGAAAAGGAATAGATTTAAATTTTTTATTACACCAAAAGTTTCCAAGGTTGGTTGGATTTTCTCTCGTTGACTTAGGACGATACTCTTACAGAGGTATTGAACTGTCACTTACAGGTTGTATTCATATAATAATTACTGAAATTTCCCACTTACAAAATAAAGCATATTTCAAATGTCTACTTAATTTGCTTTTAAATAGCAATGACAGACAAGTGAGAAGTCAATACAAACCCTTATTTTTAAACCTTATTTCAACAGCAAAATAATATAAAGTAGCCTTGTATTAAACTTTTGAAAACATTACAGCAGCTTATACCTAAATTACTGGTATTTTGGAAGCAGAAGCAGAAGATGGCTATCTGAGGACTGCCTGGGCAACAGGGTAAACCCCTTCTTTAATCAATAAAAATATCATCAACAGCAACAAATGATTTCTAGGCTAGCTGTTAAGAGGGCTGCTGGCTTCTCATATGGTTTTCTGGGTTCCATCCTTCACAGTAACAGAAACTCAGTAGTCTATGGAACATGCCACTTTCCATGGGAGAGAATACCAGAGTGAGTGAGTGAATGATAATTCATTAGTGTTATTATAAAAACACTCTTGACTTTGCAGATTGCCAGAACGAATCACATGAAACCTGGTGGGTCTCTGCTACAGTGTTCTCCTTTAAGTCACCAAGCCATCTAGGATAGTTCCTCTTGGTTCTTAACTTGAGACACTTGGGAAGACAGAACCTCAACTAAAGAGCAGCCTCCATCTGACTGGTATGTGGCCTTGTCCATGGGGCAAGCGTGGAGGCCACAGAACAACTCCACTAGCCAGTTCTCTCCTTCTACTTTCATGTGGATTCTGACCTGAGTTTAGTTACTTAGGTTACCAGGCTTGCTTGCCAGGCAAGATCCTTTACCTGCTCAGCCATCCTACTAAACCCAAGGATGTTTTAAAAAAACACTTAAGTCCTAAGAGTTCTCTTTGTTATTGTATCATACATGTTTATAGTTACTGTTCCAACAGTCATGAAATCTTTATGTCTAAAACTCAAACCTCCACTGAGAACACAGCCACTTATCCTTGAGGACATGAGCCTTTCATGGGAGAGTAAGCTGGGGGTAGGAGCATCATTTAAAATCGAGTATCAGCCACGATCAATCTCACTTTGCTTTCCCAAGCCATGCTACTTTTTCTATATAGGGAATTATCAAGGGTGATATTAAAGCTGAAGCCCAAGAGAAACCTATTGGCATGAATTAATTGGAATACTTTTCCTGACATATTTTATGCTCTTGGATAGGTATTTTAGGGGGTAAAAAAATTAATTTGTTCTCATGATGTGAAAGAACACAGGATGGGGAGTCAGGGGTTAAAGATTTAAGTGCAATAGGGACAGGGAGTGGGGGGGATTGGCATTGGGGTTAGTTAAGGGAAACTAAGAATGCACGACAATGTCTTACATAAAGCCACTGCTTTGTAAGCTAATTTAAAATACATAATTACAAAAAAATAATGTGTTCTGAGACTAAAATACCTCTCGGTGTGAGGGCTTTCTTTTCAGTTACATAGTCTTCCCTTAACTGACTGGAAAGGCATAAAGAAACTAAGTTAAAATAATACACAATTTTTTTTTCCTGTTTGACACAATTATGGACTTGGTACCCCGTGGGAAAGGCAGAAAGTAGGAAAAGTGAGCAAGCTCTTCCCCAGTTGTCAGAAAAATTACATTGCTTGGGTGCAGTTCACTTAAAACAAGTCCTAAACCGATGTATAAAATTTCCCTTCTAAACAAATGTGTGTGATGTCTGTCTGTGCCATAATACATCATCTAGAGCTTAGAGCTGTCTCTTGCAGGTATGTGGGTAATACATAGATCCAATAGGCTAAGCGCAGTGTATCCACCGCTCTGAGTTTATTCCTGGAGGCTTGAGGGGAGATTCAAATTCTTGTCATTTCAGCTTCCAATGACTGCTGCCCTTCCTCTGCAGTCAAGACCAACACTGGTGGTGGCTCTACTTCTCCGCCCTGCTGCTTGCTAATCTCTTGAACTTTTGAGAATGCCCCTGGCTTCATTTTTCTATTTTGAGTTTGTTTTATCAGCAACATGAATTCCTATTTTGTATGTAAACCACATATTTATAATTCCGAGAAATAGGATCAAGAGTTCTTTGGGTCCTGCCCACCTGGACTGGATACTAGCAAATTAGTTATTTATCAGTCAACAAATAATTACTGTTATTGCTGCATTCTGAGCATTGGGTTTAATGCCTGAACCAAACAGCAAAGTATAGGACCTGTATTCCAAGGGTTTGGGCATAAGTATTTAAAGAAAAAGGGGGGAGGGAGGCTGGAGAGGTAGTTCAGTGGTTGAAAGCACACACCTCCCTCATGATCTTTGTGGGTGCCCACAAACAGAGAGACACACATACACATGAAGAAAAATAAAATAGGTCTTAAAAAAAAAAGAGGAAAAATGTCGACTCTTTTTTTTTTTAACATATAATTGACAGTCTGTAGGACAAAGATGCCTTTGAAAGACATAAAGCCAGAAGATAAAACACAAGTGTTCTCCTTTCTGGTTGGGCATTTCTGGTTTTGAATGGGAAAAGTCTAAAATGATAGTAAAATAATTGATCCATCAATCATGGACTTAAAGACACGAGAAGTCAGAGGAGGTAGATAATAAGATGCCACATGAGGACTGGTGCAGAGTCTGCCTAATGAGTGTTCCCATTCATAGTCTTCTTAGAGCATTGTCTTTTGAAGACTTCATTGTTAAAAAAAGAAGGGAAAGAGAGATCTTAAATAATGAGCTGGGTATATGGCAGGCTTCTTGACAGTTGCTGGGAGACATCGGAATATATTTAATTCAGAATCCTAACTATTTATCCAGGAATGGGTTAGAATTGGTTTTAAATGAAATCTACTAAATGAAATAGTGTATTTAGAAGTACACCAAGCACTTAATTATTCAGTTTGCTTCCCCTGGTTTGTGCCTTAATTGGTCTTAAGCCACTCAACTCTCTTTGCTTGCTAATCAGCCATCCTTGGGCAGACACTAAATAGCTTACTCATTAGAAGCACTGACAGGAGGCAAAACCCAACACCAACGTCTTAGAAACAAATTAACAATTTACTGTTGATTTGGGAAGGCTTTACTGTCAAACCTTCAATTCTGGAAATGTGCACAAACCTAAACGTAGTTACTGTTTTGGAAGTAAGCAATGAACACGGTCATGATTATAGAGATGAGTATGAAATTTTCATATGCTTCTCTGACTCAGCTTCATGTGATAGCCAGAACCCACACAGACTCTGGGTATATATAGCCACTAGAACTTTAACAGTAGTATAGCAACTAAAATTTATATATGATAATATTACAATTTATTGTAATAAGCACTGTAGCATTCTTTTGGCAAAGAAAAGCAATGGTATTGAGTCATGACACAAAAATATAGGCCAAGAAACTTCTGCACATTTCAGGAGATATTTGTTTGGTTTTTTTTCTGGGTCTGGTGTTACAAGCCTCAAATTCCAGCTAACAGAAAGGCTGACAGAGAGTGGTAAACTATGATGGTTAATGTTGTGTGGCAGAATCTAGAATGGCCTGGGATAGGGGCTACTGGGTACGCCTGTGGGGGGGCTATCTGAGTATTAATTGAGATGGGAAGACATGTCCACTATGGGCGGCACCATTCCCTGGCTGAGATCCTGGACTGTGTAAGTGGAAAAATGAGCTGAGCAGCAACATATACCACTCTCAGCTTCCTGACTATGGATACAATGTGAGCTGCTGCTTTAGGCAAGCGCCACCTTGACCTGACTTCCCAGTCATGATAAACTGTGTCTTGGAACTGTCAGTTGAAATAAATCTATTATTGTCAAATT
The DNA here is from genome assembly GCA_030674055.1 of Rhabdomys pumilio. Lineage (NCBI taxonomy): Eukaryota > Metazoa > Chordata > Mammalia > Rodentia > Muridae > Rhabdomys > Rhabdomys pumilio. The sequence continues at coordinate 44,276,928 of JANHMN010000020.1, read as the reverse complement.
GCATAAAATCAAGGGCAGCCTGGGCTACAGAGTAAGTTCAAAGTTAATCTGGGCAACTTCTTGGGATGTTGTCTCAAACTGAAAAAGTAAAATAAGGTTGAGAATACTGCTTAATGCCACAGTCCTTGCTTAGTATATGTAAAACTGTCCTGTCAGTCCCAATAGTATAGGGCTATCCCAGGGGGTGACAACTCTCCAGGGTTTGTATAAAGCCTGGGTTGGTTGAGCAAGCCCTGGTAAATTTTATTCTGAGGTGAAGGAGAGAAACTAAGCATGTATACATGGTGAGATCTGTTAGAGGACTTGGAGATGGTCGTTGTCATTTGTAACTGAAAGTGTAGATGACAGGAGAGGGTGAGCATGAGGCACAAGATTCTGCTTTTCTTTTCCTTTGGGATCTCTTGTAGATAAATCCATGCCTTTTCTATCTAACATATTATCCAGTTTGCAATTGTATTACCCTTGACTTTTTTTTTTTATTTTAAATCGGTTACCAATTACACGTTTACCATTGCTAAGTTCAGTACGATCCATAAAGGACTAAGAAAGGATGGGGCAACTATGCATTTAATGAACAAAAATAATCTAGAAAGCATTGCCATCACCAAAGACAAGAATTCTTATGAAAATGTAGTTCTTAAGTGCTTCCAAGTGAACACAAAGCCCTGGGTTCCAGTCCCAGCTCTGCAGACATTTGTGATCTCAGCACTTGGAGGCAAGAACAGCAGCATGAGGACCTCAACGTCATTACTGGCCCTGTAATGAGTTCCAGACCAGCAGTCAGCCTGAGAAATGTGAGAATTCGTCTTAAAGGAAGAGAATCAAAGATTTAAGAGGTGGAGAGATAGTTCAGTGGTTAAGAGTACTGAGTGCTCCTGCAGGGGACCCAGGCTCAAATTCTGTCACCCACATAGCAGCTCCAGTCATCTGTAACTCCAGTTCTAGGGGATCTAATAACCTCTTCCGACTCCCACAGTCACTGCATGCACATGAGACACAGATATGCATGCAAATTTTTAAAAAGTTAAAGAAAAAAAAATAAAGACCAGACATGCAAACAATTCCTCTTAAGCATTCCTAAAGTCCACTTACTGTCTAAAATTAAAATGAATCCCCATTTGGCTTGAATGTTTTACAGTGTCTGTTTTACATATGTGTTTTATTTTCATTTATGAATGGACTTGGTGCATGTACATGCATGTGCATGTACATGTGCATGTGTGCATGTGTGCACATGTGTCTCAAAGTCCATGGTGTGGGTTCTAGAGATTGAACTCAGGTTGTCAACCTTGGTGCAGGCATCTTTATCCACTGAGCCTTATCCACTGAGCCGTCTTGCCAGCCCCCATGTGAGGGCCTCCTCCACAGTGCAAGGTAGCATGTGAGCCTAGCAATATGGTTGTATCTTTTCAACCCTGTAGCCTAATATTTCCTGACTAGAGTCATGTTTCTGGACTTAGAGTGAAGCCCAAAGGGAACAGTGATGCTGTCAGTCTTCAGAACTTCCTACTCGCAAGGATTCCTAAGTTGGTTTTTCACAATTCAGATTTTAAACTTTTATCTTAATGTACATTGCACTTAAAATATACTGTTGCTATATTTAAACAAATATTTATTTAACTTAGTTGTATTATAGTGTGTGTGTGTGTGTGTGTGTGTGTGTGTGTGTGTGTGTGTGAGTGTGAGTGTGTGAAAACTCCTGATGATCAAATCCTTAGGCTTGTCAGTAAATGCCTTTGCCCACTAAGCCATCTAACCAGTCCAATATTTCCTTTTAATGAAGGAAAGCCACTCTTGGAAAATTTTCTCTGACACTCTCATGAAGTATTCATATACATTCGTAATTGACATATTGTTACTTATTTCAAAAAAATGAAATAATGAACTTACTATGTCAACTCCTCAAGGAGATAAAGGATAAACAAGTATTATGTCACAGAAAATAGGATTTCTCTGGTTCTTAGATTGTCCAAATTGCTGTTGTGGACAAAACCTGTTAAAATGTAAAGTGTTCTATAATGCAGTAAGCTCTTTCTACTTTGCTGGATCTCCTGGAGTTCAGGTGGGATTAGGAGCAATTATCTAAAAATAAGAAAATCTTAATAATAGAAATGGATTATTCCATCCTCTCTGGAAAGACAGCTTTGCCGACACAAATATGTGTTCACAGGCAGACGTTTTGTCTGAGAGCAGAACATGATTTATTTTCTTACAATGCAGTATGTAGCTTGTGCCCATCAATACGTGTCCTTATATGTGGAAGCCTTTTCACACTATGGGTCAACATCGCTCCAGGGCCTCTTTCAAAGTGATCCTTTCGAGTTCACGTCCTACAGGGCCCTGAAGTATCTGGGAACTTTGCTTTGCTTTTGCCAGCTCATTGAAAATGAAACGCTTTGGGGCTGTCCAACATAGCTGTGTAATCCATTACAAGACATAGATATATCTGGGGTGAGGCAGGCAAGCAACTAATGAGCATTTATTTTGTCCAGGAAACATCAAGATCGATACACAGGACATGCAACATTTATGGAACACTGTGTTATCTTTGCTCTTTAGGGGAAGGAGTGTATATTGCAGGAGCTCTTTCTGCTTATAGTACTGATATGATGCTCAAA
>JANHMN010000020.1:44244364-44274300 GCA_030674055.1 Rhabdomys pumilio | reverse complement strand
AAAAAAAAAAACTATTAGTGTGTCCACCAGAAGAACAGGCTGTCTCAAGTATTCTATTGAAAAGAGTTAGAAAACTGATTAATTAGAGAAAGAACAAAGGAAATAGGCTAGACAGATGGCTACAAACACTTACAAACACTTACTGTTCTATCGGGGGACCCAAGTGCAGAACCTAACACTCACAGAGGGTCACAGCTCCTTGTAACCCCCACTCTAAGGGATCCAACAACTTTCCTGGCTTCCATAAACCCCCCAACATGCATAGACAGATTAGCAAGCACACATACATAAATCAAAATAATAAATGTTTTGTAAAAGAAACCACTCCAAGGACTCTCTTGCCTGTACTGTAAGTGTTGGGATACACTATGTGAAGGTTTCTGTGTATTCCGTTGCTAATTCTGTATGGGCAGAGGGCTAGTGGCCCATCACCAGTCTCCTATTTTATAAATATTTGTTCCTTTCTCACCTGCCTAAGGCAGTCTAGGATTGTACCTGATTGGCTTTACTACGTTCTGATAGCCAATAGCCAGGCAGAAAGTGGAAGGCAGAACTTCCGGGCAGAGATAGGAACTCTGGGAGAAGAACCAAGGGATTCAGCAAGCAGACACAGAAGTGGAAGGAGCAGAGAGGTAGACCTGACCATGCAGTGGGGCATAGTGCCAGCATTAGTCTGTTAAAGTAGCTGAGCGGTAGCTCAAGCTGAAAGGCCTAAGCTTTAAAATATTAATAAGCCTCTGTGTCATTTATATCACTGGGGGATCTGAGGTTATCCTGCTATATATGAGAACTCCTAGTAACCTTGGACACTTTGTCTTTGGAAGGGAAGAGAAAACTTGATTAAGTGATGAGTTTCTGGGCTTCCAGGCTCATGTGCAAAGAGCTTACCACATGAGGACCCAAATTCAACCTTCTCCCAGAACCCATGAGAAGACAGAATAGAGTGGCATGAGTATCTGTGGTCACAATTTGTCAACAATACAATGGAAGGTGGAGACAGGATACCGAGAACCTTGCAGACTAGCTAGTCTGGAGCACACAGCCACAAACAAGAGACCCTGTCTTAAACAAAATGGAAGACAAGGAAGGCTTAACCACAGAGGCTATCTGTTAACCTCCCCATGTACACTATAGCCTGAGGCAACAGCACTCATTTGTGTGTGTGCACCACACACACAGACATATACACAGGCACACACATATATGTATATACACATGTGTACATCAAGAACAATCTGAGTTATGAAAACAATATTTCAGATGGATCAACATGATGCTATAAGCATCAATCCAAGTAGGTACCATATGCCCAATCTGATCCCACCTGTCAAGGCATCCATACCATATTCTATGGGGACACTTTTCCATTGTACCATCCAAAAACCCCATTTCTTACAAGGTTCTCTTGTATTTCACATCAGATTTACATACTGAAGATTTAACATCTTCAGTTAGCATTTGAAGATTTCGTTAAACTCTATTTGACTTCCAGAATTGTGCATAAATCAAAGCAAATTTGTGAACTCCCAGCGACCAACATAGCGTATTCATTTCTCTTCTACGGAGAGAAGGCCTCTGAAGCATAAAGTTCCATCTCTAAGTATTTCGTAACTGAACCAGACTGTTGGTTTTCTTGCTCCCATGAGATAACAAGGGGCTGAAAAACTCACAAGCAAATTCTTGCTATGCACCATGCTTCCATTGGGTGTAGCTATGCTATTAAAAAGGTGCTTGTCGCTGCCTGTGTACGCAGGAAGGATGCTGGGACGTTTAGGGATATGTAGGAACTTTCCTTGTCTTTAGCATCAAATTGCCTTAATTACCTGTACATTTGGGGAAAACCAAACTAAATATTTCCAAACCTGTCAGGTCAAGATAGATTTTTAGCATGCCTTTGAATTCTCAAAGGAAGATACCTATAACATTAAAGTCTGTGCTCAAAATTTAATTAATGATTGTTTCTCCATTGTTTAACCTTTTAACATAATCATGTGATCCACACCTAGCTCAGCACCCTTGGTGTACACAGACATCTGCTGGGTAAACCGAGATTAAGGTGAGGAAAATAGAGAGGCTGAGAAGATGGCTCAGTCAGTAAAGAGTTTGCCATGAAATTACAAGGACCTGAGGTCAGACACCCAGTATGCATGTAAAAGTCAGGCATGGCGGGTGTGTCTGTAATTTTAGCTCTGGAAAGGGGGAGACAGGCAGATCCCTGGAGACATTAGCCAGCTAAACTCACCAAATTGTAGCAGGAGACTCTGTTTCAAAAAATAAAACCACACAAAAGCACACACATCTCTACCACATACACATACACACCACATACACATACACACACACACCTGCACACACACACACATGTACACGTGAGCACACATGCAAGCACACACACACAGGCCTCCTCTATTCAATGACAGTTCTGGGCAGAATGTCTTAAGATGTCTATTTATACTAAAAGGGAAAAAAAGCCTACAGTATTTCTCCTAAAATGCAAAGACAGCTTCCATGCCGAGAAGAAAACTGTTACTGCCTTTCTTAACAACACCATATGTCTCCAAGTGGATCGTGACGTAGTCAGTTCCCAGGGGATGCTCTGCATGGAAGCTAACGAAGTCAAGGCAAAGGCTTCGCTACACACACACACACACACACACACACACACACACACACGTTGTGTGTGTCACGTTGATTAACCAATGATCTGCCTTTGCATCTTCTGCATTATTTAAACATCCTCAGGAATGGTCTGTTTTTCCCTCATTCTCCCCCCAAAAAAGCCAAATCAGGACAAAAGCCCCATCTACTCCACCAAAATATCTCTCCTTTTGCTAATATTTTCTCCTCTAGGTACCATCACTCTGTTTTACAGAATTTAGAACTCAAATTTCCAAACCCTCTGAAGGATGTTGAAACTCGGAATATAGATTAATAGACATATATGTTTTATATACATGTATGTATATTTAAAATATATGTACTTATTCCCATTTAGTCAGTCCATTGTCAAAGAGCAATAAAGTAACCAAGCATCATTATACTTTACCTCATACACTATACAGTCTCATACACTATAATTTTCCTCAGCACATCACTTCATTTAATCCTAAGTTTTTATGTATTAATATGCAATATTATTTTTAGGCAAAGGGTTTTAAGTAGCCCAGGCTGTTCCTAAAGTCTCTAAGTAGCTAAAGATGATCTTGAACTTCTGATGCCCCTGCCTCCACGTCCTACGTGCTGGGATGACAGGCATGAACCACCATGCCTAGGTCTCATGATTGTCCAACATCAAATACATTTCTTTCTTGCACCCTACCAGATTAAGCTAAGCTGAGGTGTTCATAATTCTGATCGACACGATATATTTTATGTTTTACGTTAAATGTAACTCTTAATAACATGAAGTGGTATCTTTTTACAGTGCGTATAAAAATCTTAAGATGTCTGCCTTGGGAAAATATAAAATGCTTTGGGATAGTCTAGATTGGAGCCTTTAATAATTTCTCCAAGTGTCACTTATATTATTGTAAAATATGAATTTTTTTTTTTGCACTCAGGTTTCACGGCTGTCAAATTGCCATAAAGTTTCTAAGTGCTTACTTGTCTTTGCACATTATTGTCACAAGTGGAAAGTGCTGTTAGGGGTCCGGCATGAGTTTTCCAGCTCTTCTATGAATGTCACTGCATAGCCACTTATAAATGGCAGCTGAAGGAGTCAACGCTCACGTTGAGAGTCACAAGCATTCCTCATCTCAAGTACACCTGCGCTTTGCTCTGTTTCTTTTTTTCTAATCCACTTCACGGAATCAGCAGCATAGATTCTAACACGGGCCAATGAGGAATGACCAAGAAAGTCTGGGAGCGAGTCATTAAATTGTGCTGAAACACACACGTTTCTAGGCTGGAGAGTTGGCGTGGCGGGTGAGGTGCTTGCTGTACAGGCATGCAGGCTAAAGCTAAAATCCCCCAACATCCACGGAAACGCTAGGCATAAGGTTATGCACTAGGGGGCGGAGACAGGCGCATCTCTGAAGCTCACTGGCCAACAGTGGAATCAAAACGGCGAGCTTGAGATTCAGTGAGATACAGTGTCTCTCAAGAGATAAAGAGGAGATTGATAAGAAGACACCCAGGATTCTTATTTAGCCTTATCATGTGAGTGCACGGACATGTACACTCACATACACGTGTGCATACACCACACGCTCTACACGATACACACAAATTTGAACAAAGAAACAAGCCCACGTTTGTAACAGTCTCCTCCCTCTTGCCCAGCACCCAACAGGATGTAAACGATCCAACGATAGCCATAAGTCTAGGTGCTTTTTAGTGATCGCTAATGGAATTTCTTACCTGGGATGCCTGGTGGTGTTTTCAGATATTTTCCATTAAAATGCTGAATTACCACTTCACATTTTTCCGTAGACTCCATTCTGGGGAGGAGAAAAGTATGGGGAGGTGAACGTGAGACTATAGACTTTTGTCGAGTTGTTCTTATTAAAAAAAAAAAAAAAATCAGCAAGAAAGGGTAACCAAGAAAGAAATGGACAAGCTTGCTTTGATGTACGTACATAAACTGTCATCTGTTGTCATAGCTACTGTGGGGGACTGATGGGACACTGTGAGGTTACCAATGTTCCATGTCTCATCCATGTAGTGCTGCCCCATGTGGATGTCATGGAGCTAATCGGAGACATTTTCTTCCTTCCACACAGGCCTCTTTGCAGTTGAAAGCAACACCACAACAGATGTTTATCAAATGACTGAATGACTGGAGAATGATATGACCCTGAGAGGCAGATCATATCAACAAGGGCACAGAGGCCGGAGAAGGTAAACTTTACTTCTCCAGTAAGTGGTGGATGGAGCCGGGATGTGGACCAACATCCAGCCATGGTTAAGGTCTGTGCTCTAACGACTCAGCTGCACTGTGGAGACGATGAACTTTATTTGAATAGCTTGCTGCCTATGGCAGGGACCAGTGGGACAGTTATCAGCACCATGGCACTTTTATTGTAAAGTTTCTGTGTGAAAGATACCAAGAGACAGTTATTTGGGACTACCACATGTAGCAAGAACCTAAAAGCATGCGAGCGTATACTTTCTTCACTTTAGAATTTTGTCTATTTTCCTATTGTTTCTTAATTTTTAATTACTAGGTGCCAATATTCATAATATAAGGCTTTTGTGTAAAATGTCAGCATCTCATGTACAACCTAAGGAGAGATAAAATTTCAGCCCTCTCAGCATGACATTAATCTTAGAATGCTTTCCATGACTCAGGTATATTTCCAAGAATTTTCAAAAAAATTAATTGTGTATGGTCTTTGTTGTTTCTACAATTGTGTGTGTGTGGTGTGTGTGAGTGTGTGTGTGTGTGTGTGTGTGTGTGTGTGTAGACCAGGGGAAAACCTTGGCTGTCATCTAGCTTGTGTTTTGAGGCAGGATCTCTCATTGGCCTGAAACTGACTAAGCAGCCTGGGCTGGACATAGTCTCAGGGAGCTGCTGGTCTCCACCTACCCAGAGCTGGGACTGCAGGTGCTTACCACACAGCTCACTTGCTACATGGCTTCTGGGGATTGAACTCTGGTCCTGGTGCTTGCAAGGTAAATGCTTTACTGATGGAGCCCCATCCCCCGGCAGCTCCACAATGTTCAATTTTAATTAATGACAACAACTTAAAGACTAACTAAATTTTTACTTAAGTGTGTGTGTGTGTGTGGGGGTGGGGGTTGTGTGTGAACAGCACCTGTGGAAGCAAAAATGAGGAGTCTGATTTTGCCAGAGCTGGAGTTTCAGGCTATGAGCCACCCCAGGTAGGTTCTGGGATCTGAACTCATGTTGTCTGGAAGAGCAGTACATGCTCCTAATTTCAGACTCATCTCTCCAACTCCATAAATGAAATATTAAACATAATAAATATATAAATTTAAATATATACAAACACAGAGAGAAAGAGAAAAATTTTATCCATTATTTAATGAGAAGAACCTTCAAAATAACTATATGTTTTCTGTTTCTATAAGGTTTTCTTTTTCTTTTTTAAGTAGGAAACTTCCTTTTCTAGGAACAAAAGAATTCTAATTTTGTTTCCCTATCTTCCCACACGAGATCTACTCCCTGTAACCTCTTTGAGAAAAAGATTCTTCCTGGGTAGAGACATGAATGGGAGAGGAAATGGGGGCCCTTAACTCCCACAGATGCTATATTAAGGGAATTTCATTCTTGGTGTTAAAGACAGAAGGCTCACGCCTTGAGAGTCCCTTCTCTGTTAAGTCTCTCACTGAGCTCATGCAGAAAACAGACACAGGAGACTAAATGTTGCTTGCAAACCCCCACAAATCAAATCCTTTCTCTTTGTCCTAAAATGACATATAATTCTAAACGAAGACCAAACATAGCTGAAGGTTACAATGTGCAATTGCTGATTTGGGGAATACTGAACAAGCTAAAAAGAAAACGGGCTGCCATCCACTTCACGTGCCTAGCCTATTTTTACTCTGGTTTGAAAGTTTCAAGTCTCCCTTCTGGGTTCTAAATAGGATCATCTTTTCTTAACACCATTTTACATCCATGGCGGGCCTGATTTGGGGGTGGGGGTGGAGGTGGGGATGCTCTTTCTAGGAACACAAAGGTAGCAGCAGAGATGGCTCACTTTGGGTTCATTCAGATCTAAGTAGATGTCTGCTGGGAACGGTTAGAGAGTAAATGCGATGAAAGACTTTTCCATGGCTGTCAGCATGCAGCATCAAAGCATGTTACATTGTATCACTTAGCAGTGACAATTTCATTTAGATACACGGGGCTACACTTGAATATGACAAAGTCACCCCAGCAACAATGGGTCGGGGCCTCTAGGAGCTGCCAAAGGGGCGGGGGTTAATGTTCTGGAAACAGAACAAAAGTGAGACCTGCAGGTGAATACCCATATTAGCCAGAACACGCCTATTTTTTTTCTCCTCAAGTTTCACAATTAAGTGCTCCAAGAGGTTGCCAGCTGAAGCTCTCTGAAATCTGGCCCATGCAAGGCTTGAAGCGGACAGGAATGCTCTCAAGTCCGCCCTGGAAGCAGCTGCCTTTACAAGCCCCTTCCAGCCATTCTGGCTCAGCACAGTGACTCCATTCTTCTAGGAAGTAGCTGAGCCCCTCTGTGTCCGGTAGAAAGGCTCCGGGTGGAGCCAACCCTTCACCTGACAAGGATTTAACCAGGCTCTTAGGAGGTGCCAGCACTATGTAAAGCTTCAGGGGGGTTCTTAGGTCTGCTGTTTGAATGGAAACACACATTCAAGGTCCTGTTGCCTCTCTTGTCTCACAATTTACAACTACTGGCTTCAGTCATTTGAAACACACTGAAGGATTGATTCTATTGCTGCTGCTACACATGCCTCTTCCTCTTCCTTCCCTCCTCCTCTTCCTTCTTTCTTCCCACCTCCTCTTCTCTTCTCTTCTCCCCCTCCTCCTCATTTGTCTTCTTCCTCCTCTTCCTCTTCTCCTAAACCATTACTACTTCGGAAGGAAACTGATTTTGCAGCACACGCAATTCCCACAGTCAAACTACAACACACGAGAACCTGATCGAGCACTGGCAGAATGTTCTGGATCAGGCTTGACACACAGAGAAAGGAAGTCTTGTGGAAACCCATGTTCAGCTTAACTCTCTCACCTCAACAGAGTACTCTCAGGTCAAGATCTAAAAAGCATTAAGCATTATAAGCCATGGATTTACAAACAAATCCACTCTGTCACATGCTATGCTTAATTAGAGGTTTCCGCTCTTGTGAAATGTTTGGGGTTTTGCAATCACGGGCACTGGATAAACAATCGGTGACTTGGAGCATCCAACTTCAGGAGCCAAACATCCTCATTTCTGGTAAGATTTACGCAAAGCGTCAAAACTATCAGAGGAATTTTAATGACTAAAATGTGTGTTTTTTTTTCTGGCATTTCAAAATTAAATGATGTCATTTGCTTCTTAACCCATTGTAGCATAGAGGGCAATAGTGATTCCCCAGGACAAGGAAAACATTTTAAAAATTTGTTTTAGGTTTGTACCTGTGTGTGTATGTGTGTGTGTGTGCACGTGTATGCACACGTGCACTCACGTGGTAGAGGTGAGTTGTCAAGTGACATTCCTCAGGCACCATCTATGTTTTTTCTTAGAGACAGAGTCTACCCACCGAGTAGGCTAGGCTGACTGGCAACTTGCTCTGTTCCCGATAGTCTCGCATCAGTCTTAGGACATATACCAAACAGGAAAGCAGTGGCCTGCTTTCTGCACACTCCACAACATCTTGGCCATTCACCATGACAACTCATTCCTCTCATCAATGGGGTTGTGGGTGATCCGTGGCATTGAACGCTATCTGGACTTACTATGTTGGGGATGAAACATGGAGCATCAGGTATGCTAAGAAAAGGCTTTATCAGTCAGTCACATGCCCAGACACACTAAGAATCCCACTAATAAGTCAGTTTTCTTTCGGGATGTGGCCCTTGAGAGGATACCCATGCTCAAGCAGATGGCCCTATAACCATGTTCATTCAAGCAGCATTAACTGCACTCAGTAGGCTTAAAAGGGGGGCAGGGAACATTTAAATTTTGGAGAAAAACGTAGAGATTGTAGGGGAAGAGTTATAGGGGTGGGTGGAAATGCCATGGATTTGATCAAAAGACATATTTTTTTTCCCAAATGATAATGAAAAAGTTAAATAAATAAAAATGCATCACAGCACTAAAGAGTTAAAAATTGTCTTAGATATCATTTTCTCCATAACAGAGATTTAAAAAAAGAAAAAATCAACATGTGAATGCCATGGGCATCCTCCCTGAAACTGGTTAGCAGATGAGCTGGACTAGAAGCCATTCCTCCTGTCTCTATTGAGATGTTTTAGAGAAGACAGACCTCCGTCGTCAGCCTTGCCATCTGTCTGAGTTTCATTTCTATTGCAGTGATAAAATACCCTGACCCCCCCCCCAAAAAAAAAGCAATTTAGGTGACAAAGGGTTTATTTCAGCTTAAAATTCAAGGTTACATCCAGTTCATCACTGTGAGGAGGTCAGGCCAGGAACTTCAGTAATGCCTCACACACAGTCAATCAGAGGGAAATGTTTTCGCGCATGCTCCCTTGCTTTAATCCAATGGAAATGCTTTCGCGCATGCTCCCTTGCTTGTTTGAGCTCTGCTCAGTTCTTCCACTCTGTTACAGTTTAGGATCTTATTGGATCTGATTGTAAGGCATCGTGCTGCCCCTTATAGGCTGGGCCTTTCCGAGAAATCAACTTAATTAAGGCAATCAGCACAGACATGGCCACAGGCCAAACTGATGTATGAAACCCCTCACTGAGATTCTCTTGCCAGGCGATTCTATGTCGAGTCAAGATGAGGATTACCGCTGACCCTGCATCCCATCATCCCTCTGGGCTCCTAGATTGATTCGTCTCATCTCTCTCAGGCTCCCTTCTGTCTTTACCCCACAGGTTCCTAACTGTAGAGATGTTCTTAAAGAGTCATCTATTGATAATACCCTGACATGGGATGATAAGAAAGGCCCTTCATCTCAAGGGCATCGTTCTCAAAAGTCTATTGGAGATGCAGGTCCTATCAAGGAAAGTGCGTCAGGCAATTTCAGATACAGAGAGAGTCTCTAGAACTTCGAAGCAGGACTATCGAGAAGACAAAAATTAATTGATTGATTAATTAATTAATTAATTAACTTTTAAAAGACAGAGGAACTATCACAGACCTGAGCAGGCAGGAGAGGTACAACGTACAACTATATAGTTGAACGAGATGCCCTGAGCTAGATCTTAGGACAGAAAGAGACCCAAGGTCACCTGCAGCTCTTATTGACAAAGATGACTATGTCAGTTCCTTGACTTTTATGCCTGTTTATTTAAGACTCACCGTGCCGGTAATGACGACCTTGAATGACCTTGAGCTTCTGATAAAAGAGGAGAACTACTCAGAAGCTCATGGGTCATCTAGCCTGAGTAGGATGAGCAACAGAAACAAGGGGGAGAGGCTGCCTGACAAGGGGTAGGAGGAGACCACTTGCTGGAGAGCTGTCTTCTGACCTCCACACACACACCATGACACACAGCAGTCCAGCCCCGATGATTAGTTTTTAAAAGAGAAGAAATCTGAGTGATTATCTTTATTTTCTGCCTGTTTCAGCTCCGTGTCTGAGGCATCTGGCCTCTGCTTGTCCCTGCGACCTGCAGGTGGCATGAGCTTCCTGACACCGGTCTCTCTTGCATCTCACTATGAAGGTGTCAGTTCCAGTGTCTCTGCCCACAGTTTTGGGAACTACAGTTCATCTTCGTCTCCTCAACGGAGAAATGAATAATGCGCTCAACCTACGTCCATCGCCTGGATCAAGGAGAGAGAAATAAAAAAATAACTACAGAAAATGTGTATTTCAAAAAGCAGGCAAGAAAACAAATGGCTTTTCTTCTGACTCGATACAGAAAGTATCTCTCCCCCTCAGATTCCCTGAGTAAAGATGTGTTGCCTGAGAGTGTGCGACACTCTTCTCTATGTGCATTCTGATCTAATTCTATCTCTAGGCCAAACTGAGGGTTCCAGAAAAAAACAAAACAAAAACAAAACAAAACAAAACAAAAAAAACAAAAACAAAAAAAAAAAAAACACTGCTTAAAGAAATTAGAAAAGTAAAACTGAAATGACTTGCTCTCTTCTAAGCAATAGAGTTGAGAGAGACAGACTCATCCCTGTAACCAAACTTGAAGACAGTTCCTCTGGGCATGTCCGAGTTAGTGTTCTTGACTCTGGCGTGGGGAAGAAGAACACATTCAGATCTGAAAGTCTTTGTCTAGGAAAGTCTTGTTTGTCTAGGATGCTTGCTACTGAAAGGGCTCAGGACTGAAAACTCCTGACCTAACTGCCCAGTGTGAATCCAAGGCCTCCTGGGAGACTAGTGAACCCTGGGTATGCTTAGAGCCAGTGCCTGAGAATTTAACCTGGTGTACATGGCCTGAGGACACTAGAGTCCTGTCATTGCCACCACAGTACATAACTGTCACGCCCAACTTGGCCAGCAAGCAGACACAACACGGTTGGATTCTTCTCATCAGCCTTTATTGCAGGAACTAATAATAATACTATGGAGGACCCGTGCAGCCGGAGGGTGCTGCTTATATAGAGAAGCAGATGTTGTCAATGCAAGGATTGGCTAAGGCTACAGTACCTCATTAGCATATGCCCACTCGAGAGGGGCACACACCAGAATCATGCAGCTGCATGTGCAGAATACCTGTTTACCAGAAAAATCTGAAGAGGGAGGCAGGCAGTCGGCACCATCTTCTAATGTCGGCTACCGACACATAACCTAAACTTTGAAGTTCAGGACTTTCCAAAAGGTTTTAATTAATTTCTTCGAGCTGCAGTCACATTTTGTTCTTAGATATAGTGATGGGCAGCCTCTTGCTTTGTGTTCTAATCACTGAGCTTTCTGTTTCCCAAACTTGCCAAATCTGCCCCCACCCCAACCCCTCCTAGATCCATTTTACTTCCTTTTTCTCTTAGCAGAATTGCTTTTAACTTACCACCTCCCTAGAGATTTCTTCTTATCGTTTGCATACTTAAATATTTAAATATTCCTTATTCAAAGAGCTGTCCCCGCAGCAGCAGCTCTGGTCCCCTGGTCCCCTACTGAATCACAGTCCTACATCTTATTTTGATCTTGTGACACTGTAGTAATTTGATATTATTTGATATTCCACTGCTTATCACATCTAGTCATTTCCATAAACCAATAAAGTATCAGTTCACTAAAGCAGACTTCCTCTGTTCATGTGCATCTCGATGACACAGCATCTTAAATAGTTGTTGGTATTTAGGGAGCCAAAGGCATTTTAATCAGATGATCTAAAATAGGAAATGAACGAATGAATATATTTCATGTAACAGAAAGAGGCCTCGAGTTTCTAAGTGTAGAAAAACACAAATACGATGTACGGGAGAGCGATACAAACAAATGATTTCTACCTCAAGCAGAAGTGTGACCTGTCACCACCAGGATGTAAAGAGTCAAGGGGACAGACCGACTTACAGAAAGCTGGGGGAAGGAAGCCTGCAAAACTAGAGTGCCTTGAATTTAAAATGCAAGCGATAAAGAGCTGTAGTTCCAAGTGTGTCTTCTGTCTTGATGAGCATCAGTCACTGGCCTGAAAAACCACGACCTCAGGGATGATCGACAGCTCCCCTCATCCTCTCCTAACTTCTGTGTAAGAGCAGGAAGGGGGTGAAGGCATTAATCAGATCCAAGTATCATGGGACTTCAGTTCACCAAATGCAGTTTCATGTGGGTAAAGGTTTTGTTTCGTTTTATTTTGTTTTGTTTTTCAGAACTGTGTTTCCAGCCTGCAAACAGCACCCTCAAAATCCAATTCTTGCCTGGATCTGTGTCTGACCTAACATCCTTATGACCTTGTGATCAGTGGAAAACTTTTGAATGTATTCATTTAGCAGACCGATTGCCTCCACCAACCAGAGGGCTCTGGACACCTTTGGATAGCAGCTGAGGACTATGGCAAAGTTTTCTCTGCTTTCATACAACCTGCCTTTCTGAGCTTTCCAGATACAGGTTTGAAAAAAAAAATAGCTTGATTTATGGCTTCCTTTGTTCTGTTTCTATGAAAACTTCATGGGGTCTGCTACACAGGCACACGGTATTTGACTAATCTGAATCTGTTTTCCCAGGCTACTCATGCTTGGCTCCAGAACATACTATCTCTTATAACCTTTGAGAAGAGGGGTGTGTTTTGGGGTTGGTGAACAGCTAGTTGATTGATCACGGAGGAGCTCTGAGTATATCCAGAGGAAAACAGATGGCTCTGCCTTCTCCACCCATGATCATGCCTGTTGGATGATGAGAACACACGCGCACACACACACACACACACACACACACACACACACACACACACGAAGCAGGAAGTGGCAGGTGAAACAGGAAGGAGAGAAATACACAGAGGACAAAGCTGGCAGCATCAGCAGCACTTTTCCCCCGTGGGTCACATCTGCCCATCTGCCCAGCCACTGGAAAAGGCATTACAATTACGGAAAGAAAGACTTGTTCTTTTCAGTGTCAGCAAGCACAGCTGTAACCTGTGTCCATGCAGACACAGCTGCAGCCGGGAGATTGCTAATCACTGAATTCACCCTTGAGAGATTTTCCTTGGTCACATTTGATTTCCTGGTTCCATGTGTCTTAGATACTAAAGCCAAAAGTAATGCTGAAAAATACAAGGCAGAGTTTGTTCTATTTTGTTTTGTTTTGTCTTGTTTTGTTTTGTTTTGTTTTAACACATCAAGGGAGTCATGGTAGATATAGCTGAAACATACTCCAAACAATAGAAATAAAACAGTTTGATTGATTTGG
Source organism: Rhabdomys pumilio (assembly GCA_030674055.1). NCBI lineage: Eukaryota > Metazoa > Chordata > Mammalia > Rodentia > Muridae > Rhabdomys > Rhabdomys pumilio. The sequence goes on along the minus strand of JANHMN010000020.1, from coordinate 44,260,889 downwards.
TGGTCATTTAAAAACAACCAAACATTTGCAAGCGAAGCAAACACTAGCGTTTACTTAATAACATTTTGCAAAATCTTGCTGGGTTCCTTGCTGATTTTACTGTAAATCTCTGTTTCTCATTATATTTCAGGAGGTGGGAGAGGATACAGAACAAGACTTTCCAGTTAGACAATAAAGTAAAAAAAAAAAAAAAAAAAAGTTTGATGTTCAAAGTGATTTCTAGAAAATACATGAAAAGTATACAGTCAAACCACCCTGAGTATGCCTAACCTTGTCTGGCCTCATTAGTACTTGGATGGGAGGAAATATATGAAGAATTATTTTAAGTCTACTATTTATATAGATTGTTACTAAGCAGGCTAGTATTTGTCTAAAACACATAAATTGGTAGATTTTATTTAATTGATGAATAAAAAGGAAGGATGGCAATGACTTATTTAGAAAGTCTATTCATTCCAGAGGAAAGGGCAGAACACAGTGCAATCCATGGGTTAAAAGTCACCAAAGGAAGCAAGCTTCCAAGACAAGCAAATGGAGTTCACTGAAGAGGGAGAGAAAAAAAAAACCAAGCGCGCAGGAGGGCCTCTGCGCATGCGCAGACTTCTCTCAACCTCTTTAGCCCACAGGGGACACTAAAGGCTTTATTAAAGAAGGTCTGGGTGCCCAGATGTTGGAGCCCAATGAGTGTTCAACCCCACCCCACCCCTGAATCCCTTCTCCAGGCCTACGGAGACTTCGGTGGTCTCTCAAAAACACTTCTGTGTGATTTTCCTGGGCAAGTGGTCTCATGTTTCTGGGAATGGGATACGGAAAGCTGGGGCTTGTGACTTCAGACTCAGTGATTTATGTTGGGGGTCTGATCCTCATCGTCACAGGCAAGGTAACCTGCTGCACTCACTAGCTAGGAGCCCCTGATGACCAACATTCCCACCATAAACTTGTGTTTTAAGAGGTTTATGGCAAGGCTCTAAAATGCCACCCGGAGGGTGGAGGGTCCCACCAAATTGTTTTAAGTTACAAGAAAGTTTTTAAAACCGAAAAGAAAACACTAGAATAAAATGTCTGTAATTTCAGACTCTATTCGAGGTTTCTGGAAACCTGAAGAATTTATTTTTTCTGTGCACCCTACTGGCATTCCAATCAAAGCTTTGATGTTCACCGTTTTAAATATAAATTGAAGATAGTCTTTTTACTTTGAAGAGATGGTTATCAAAGAAGATTAATGTATAGCTTGCAAGTAAAATAATAATGGGAGGCATGTTTCTTTCTAGTCAAAGGAATTTCGGATTTCTTGAATGACGTAGGATCACATCTATCAGTGAGGAATGGCCAGGGTGTTATTCCAGGTGAAGCACCATCTTTGTCCTTTGAGAGAGAGACACATGCTCAAGACACATGTTACAGCTTACTACACACAAATATAAGCTAGCTGCTCTCCCAGTGGACATTGAACCTTTCTTTGATGGAGTTTGCAATACTGTGGGCTTCTAGAAGAACTGATCTAAGCTTTGAGTTGGGCTGAAGCTACTGTGGTTTTCTGTGACAGAGAACTGCTCCCTGGGTTAGAGTTGGCTTGTGGTCATCAGTCAATCCAGTCTTCCTGTACCTTGCGATTATCCAAGTGAGTAAGCAAAACCTAAAATACTTCGTTTAGTCATCAGGTGACTCAGGGGTGACTGGGGAAATAATTCAGTTCATAAGGGTGAAGTGTTTACCACGAAAGCAGGGGGACCTGGGTTTGATTCCCAGCACCACATGAAAAGCCAGGTATAGTTAAACAGGCTCATAATCCCAGTGCCAGCAAGACAGAGACAGGCAGATCCCTAGGGCTCTCTGGCCAGCCAGATTAACCTACATGGTGGGCTGTTGTCAGGTAGTGACCCTGACTCAAAAGCAAGGTGGTAAGATGGGAAGCATCTGAGGAATGACATCTGAGTTCGTCCTCTGGACTACATGTGCCCAAAGACACTCACATGCACACACACACACACACACACACACACACACACACACACACCTACAGGAGTAAACATGCCACACAGATACACACACACCCCTACAGGAGTAAACACGAACATACACATACATACACATGAACACACACACCTATAGGAACAAACAGGCCACACACACACACACCTTATGAGAGTAAACATCACACACACACACACACACACAGAAACACACTTCTACAGGAGTAAACATGCCACACAGATACACACACACCCCTACAGGAGTAAACATGAACACACACATACATATATATGGACACACATGAACACACATACACCTACAGGAACAAACAGGCCACACATACACACTCTTACAGGAGTAAACATGCATACACACAATCACACACACACACACACACACTCGCACATGCCCAAGCTAATGCATACTCATGGGAGCACACATACACACCCTTATGAGAGTAAACATCACACACACACACACACACACACACACAATTGATGAAGGTTTACTATGTGTGACATCTCATTCTAGACCCTGTAAATAGGTACAAAGAAGAAAAGAGTGTGCTCTCTGCCTAGGTGCTTTATAGCCTGACCCACTACTCTAACCTTGAACTGAAAGTCATTCTGCCTGATGTCTTGAGAGAGACGTCTGAGTGTCTGCAGACTCTGCTACCTAGTTTCATGTCAACTTGTCAGAAGTCAGAGTCATCCCAGAGAAAGAACCTCAATCAAAATTTTCCTTTTTACAGTGGGGTTGTAGGACTGGCCTATTTTTCTTCAGAGAATTTTTCCCTGACCTTCAACCCCAGACTGCTACCCAAATTAAATGCCACTGTTTGAATTCCTGTAAATTTTTTTTTTTTCAAATGAAATTTATCATAACTGTGCCCAGTACATCACTTTATTTATGAATTCTCCCGCTGGCATAGTGGGACATTTTCTTAATTAGTGATTGATAGGGGAGCGCCCAGCCATTGTGGGTGGTGCCACACCTATGCTGGTGGTCCTGAGGTTCTATAAGAAATCAGACTGAGCAAGTCAGAGGAAGCAAGTCAGTAAGCAGCACCCCTCCATGGCCTCTGCATCAGCCCTGCCCACAAGTTCCTGCCCTGCTTGAGCTCCTGCCTTGGCTTCCCTCAAAGGACTGTGATGTGAAAATCAAATAAAGCCCTTTCTCCCTAAGTTTCTTTAAATGTGGTGTTTTGCTATAGCAACAGAAACATGAAACTAAGACACAGATCTTCCAAATAATTCTGAGAATTGGTCCTGACACACCAGGGTGATGCCTCTCCTGCATGAGAGGGCTACGGGCGTGTGCCAATATTTGTGAGCCCAGTTTACAGATGGCTGTCCAAGCCTTCTATCAGCCTATGGAGTCAGTGGGTCATCATGGGAAAGCAGACGCTTCCACCAAGTTCTCATGTGACTCTTAAGCTGCTAATACTTTGAGCCCAGCTGCCAGGGGCATCTTTATGTAACACAGCACCTCCTCTTGCTTGCCAAGTGTGATGGTTTCAATGTGTTTAACCCAGGGAGTGGCACTATTGGGAGGTGTGGCCTTGTTAGAGAAAGTGTGTCACTGTGGGTGTGGGCTTTGAGATGCTCCTCCCAGCCACATGGAAGTTAGTCTGCCCCTAGGTTCCTTTGGGTAAGTAACTATGTAGAACTCTTAGTTCTCCCAGATCAGTGCCTGCCTGGATGCTGTCTTGCTCCTGCTTGGATGATAATGGACTGAACCTCTGAACCTGTAAGCTGGCCCCAAATAAACATTCTTTATAAGAGTTACCATGGCTGTGGTATCTGTTCACAGCAATAAAACCCTGACATTACATATTAGCCCCAGGAGAATCAAGAACATTGTCCAATCATCTCTGTTTTGTGGTTGAGAAAGAGACTTCTCAAGGAGAAAAGGTGAGTGAGGAAAAGGGGGTGGGACTTTTAAAAGTACCAACAGTGAAACGCCTCAGCACCTAAAGGCACCTGCCTTAGAGCACAACACCTGGAGTTCAAAGCTTAGAACACACCCTTAGAAGTTGCCCTCTGATCTCTGCAGAGGGGGCTATGAAACATGTTCCCTCTTCTCCACACACAATAAAATAAAGGTAGTAATATTTTTTTTCTTTTAGGAAAAGGAGAGACTCTACAAAATTTTATTTCTAGTCCTGTTAGCATAAGCAAGAGCCACTATTGTTCCAGAACACAGAGCAAAGTCTACAGTGTGGCCAGGAATATGGTCGGCTCTGTTAGTACATGGTAGAACTACAAGCTCTTAGTAATCTCACAGACTGCTAACCATAAAATTGCATCCATCCACACATCCACCTATTCACCCATCCATCTGTTAATCCAACCCCCATCAACTCATCCTCAGTTCTTTCATCCACCTACCCATCTTCATATCCACCCATCCACCCACCCACTCATCCATCTATCTACTCATCCATCTATTCAGCCACCCATCAGCCACCTACCCATCCATCCACCCACTTATCTGTCCATTCACCCACCTACTCATTCACCCACTTACCTATCTACCCACCCACCCATTTCCCCATCAATAAATCTACCCTCCTACCAATTTATCACCCAACATCCATGCACCCATCTGTTTACCTGCCTACCCACCCACCCATCAACCCATCTATTTGTTCATCTACCTACATACCCATCTAACAATCAAAAAGAAAGAAAGACAGAGAAAAGAAAAAAGAGAAAAAAGAAAATCAAAGAAAAGAAAAACCAGTGGGAGAATACTGAAATAAAGTAACAAATCTGGTGCAACTATGATAACTTTTATTTGAGAAAACAACAACAAAACAAAACAAAAAACCCTTGTATAAGAATTTGAACAGTGGCGTTTAATTTGGTTAACAGTCTGGGGTTGAAGGTCAGGGAAGAAATCTGAAGAAATATGGGCCAGTCAGTACCTAAGAGCTGAGTAGGCAGAAGGCAGCAGAATGGCTGTAGACAAGGTGGCCAGTCAAGAAAGATAGCCTTGCCCAGGGCATGTGACGGGAAGACCCGTGACCAGGAATGTGATCTAAGCCAGATATGACGTTGGGGGCTGGAGACTGGTGGTTGAGGAATAAAATCACTCAGGCAACGCTAAAGACTGTTGTGCCCAGATTTGAATTTGTAAGGGTTCCGTGTGGTTTCTATATGCAGAATATAACGGAGGAGAAAGAGGCTGAATTTAGAACAGGGAGAATAATCAAGGGAAAGTACCCAGCCTTCTAGGGTTCCAACAGAGATGTAACTGTGTGTAGTTCTTGCGTGATTCCATCTGCCATGGTTGCAGTTTTGATCTGATGGCTTTAACTCCACCCTTTGTAGACATCTAGGCTTCCTTCCCTTTAGGCAAACTCAAACTCTACAGCAAGCATTGACATGTAAGATGAGCAAGTAGCCCTGACTGCATGCCTCCAGCTACTACTCAAGTTCATGTTCAGTCCTAACCCATAATAGTTAAGAAGGTAAATGTATTTGGAGACAGGGGATTACATTAAAAATGGGCCTTTATCCACCATGACCTGTGTCTGTAGAAAATTCAGCTCTGAGTGCTAAAACTATTGAGCTGAGCTATTCAAGGACATCATACAAAAATATTGAAACCCACCACTCTCCACCACCCATCCATCCACCCAACAATGAACAAACAAAACAAACATGCAAGCTGAGGGCAGCAGTGGAAGATGACAGAAGGGGCAGACATTCCATTCAGACGGAAGAGCTGTGGAAAAGGAGAAAGATAGCCATCTACAAACCCCAGAGAAGATGTAAGAAAGCAACCACAAGATACCTTGATCACTGGCTTTTAGCTTCAAGGATGAGAAAACAAAATTTTTATTTAAGCCAGAATGTTTGCTGTTGTCATAGCATTATTAGGAAACCATCACATGGTGGATTAAGAACCAAAATCTAATGCCAAGCCACATCCCAGGATACATCATAGAAAATGTGTTCCCTTGATGAACTTAAAATGTACCTATTCCTCAGCAGAACTGTCATAAAAGAGAGATTCATGTATCAGATAGATGTCGGACGGAGGGTAAGGGGTGGGGTAAGAATCAAAAGAGTTCGAGGGAAGGTGCAACATGTAAAACAAACTTAGCTGTCTTCTACGAAACCTGCATTGCTCGGGTCTCTGACAGCAAGTGGTGCGCTGTCAACATGGTGGCAGCTCATGGACACAGGAGGTCGCACTCTCCCATCTAGCCCATGGAAAGCGGCTATGATCGGTGTTTCAAAAGCCTGACTCCCTTACACAGTGGAGAGCTGCAAGGTTTCCTCCATTCTATTTTTTTTTTATTATTTTATTCACCAAGCATAGGCCATTCATACATCTCCTGGTCTAACTCAAATAAAATATTCCAGAATGCAAAAATAATTTTATGACTGGATACACGACCTCAAGAAATTGAAGCCCGAGGATAGAGCGCACACGTAAGTTTCTCTGTGCATCTCGGGTTTAACCACTGGCCTACACTGTCCTCACTCCCACATGACCCAGTATCTTTTTCTTCGAACACTGTGGAGCCATGGAGACTCGCTTTAATTTTCCAGTATCTTATCACTAAGTCCCTTCTTTCTCTTTGAGGTCTCTTTGGTTTTGTCTTCCCATGAAAGCACAGCAGGTACAGTCCTCTAACTTTATTCCAGAACGAGACTCTCTTTTGTAAACATTCCCTTAAAGCTAAAACTGCTCTTTCTTTTCTGGCAATGAGAGAGAAAAAAAAATGTATTTTCCTGTTCTGCCTAAAATATCAAAACCACGCAGCCAGTGTTTCCTAGATGCAAACAACTTGCTGACCCGCCTGTTCTATTTCCACTCACCCTGGGACTTCCCCACAACTGCTGCCCTCTGAATCCTCCCCCACGTCCCCCCTGCCCACTTCTCTCTGCTCCTCACTGTCCTTTCTCCCCATGAGAAACTCACACACAAACCACAAAGATACTTTGCTCACTGCGAAGGCACATATTTTGTCCTTGCCTTCTGCCTTTTTGAAACGTATCTCATGATGACTGTGCTGTGGACTCGATGTTTGCTATGTATCTAATGATAACCTTGAACGTCAGATCCTCCTGCCTCCACCTCCCAGCACTGAAATTATGAGTGTGACACTATGTGTGCGTTACCCAAGGCTTCCTACATGCTAGGCAAGCAGTCTACCACACGAGACTCATCCTCAGTCCCAATATATACAGGCATCTTTTGATTCAGGTTTTTTTGTTTGTTTGTTTGTTGTTTTGTTTTGTTGTTTTGTGTTTTTGTTTTTGTTTTTGTTTTTGTTTTCCAAGACAAGATTTCTCTGTCTAGCCTTGACTGTCCTGGAACTCACTCTGTAAACCAGGCTGGCCTCGAACTCAGAAATCCACCTGCCTCTGCCTCCCAAGTGCTGGGATTAAAGGCGTGCGCCACCACCGCCCGGCAGGCATTGACTAAATTCAGGTTATTGACTAAAACTGGCTTCCTCTGAACTGGTTGTTTCGCAAATATAGACTGGACTGAATATTAAGCGTGCATGTTATCATGACCAGAGACCTATACAGTCTATGCACATGTTTTAGAGACCACAATGTATTTACAATTCCATGGGTTTTTCTTTAGCTTAAAATAAACCTACAGAAAGATGAAAGGTATGATAAAGTATCTGTATTTTATTTTATTTCACATATTCTATTGTTTTGGGCCCTAGATATTACAGAGGAGTAGGGTTGAAAAGAAACAGTAAAAGAAAAGACAGATTCCACATGATTTCCTTACAGAGAAAGAATTACCTGGCAAAGCCAACGCCTCTGCTGACTCCGTTAGCATCTCTCAGGATTCTGGTAGATATCACATGTCCAAAGGGCTTTAGCATGTTCTCCAGCTCCTGCTCATCCATGGAGATGGGGAGGTTTGAGATGTATAGATTCGTAGGGTCTTGCTCTTGTTGCTAGGGGAAGAAAAAGAAACAACTGCAGTGAGATCTATGGACAAGCATTGCACTTAGATTGCAAAGTACAGTCTAACATCCTCCGTTCTCATAGGCCAGTGCTTTCCAGGCTGACTCCAAATATCTTAGATAGTCCAGGGTGAGGGTCCTGGTTAGGGTTACTGTTGATATGATGAAACACCATGACCAAAACATCTTGGGGATGAAAGAGTTTATTTCAGCTCACACTTCTGGTAACAGTCAATCACTATAAGAAATCATGACAGGAACTTGGAGACAGGAGCTGATGCAGACTTCATATAAGGGTGTTGCTTACTGGCTTGCTCCTTGATGGCTTATTCAACCTGCTTTCTTATAGAACCCAGGATCATCAGCCCAGGCATAGAACCACCCACAATGGACTAGGTCCTCCCGAATCAATTGCTAATTACCAGCAAACACAAAGTAGCTCACAACCATCAATTCTAGAGGATCTGATTTCCTTTTCTGTACTTGCACACATGTGCTAAGCATACATACATGCACATGTGGTACAATATATGCATGCCGGCAAAACACTTATACACTTCAAATTTAAAAATCAATAAAATATCTAAAGAAATATGCCATTGAACTGGTTATTTAAACATGAATTATTTCTTTAAACCTTTTTTTTTATTACCAGGAAAATAGCAAGAATGAGTACATCCCGCTGGAAAGGACCACAGCTTTAATTTGGGAATGGCGTTTCTGTGAAGAATGTACAACTGAAACCCTTGTTTCAACTCCTCTCCTCTCTCTCTCATATGTACACACACAAACAAATGAACACACACACATGCACACACGCACAAACACAGAAACAAACACACACAGAAGGTATTATCACCAACAAATGTCAAATGATATGATCATAATAAAAAATTGAGATTATTTTTCTAATAATCTCAATTAGCTTAGCGGGACAGAGGAGAGCAGGGCAAGCCTTTACTGTACATTGGGAATGGTGGCAATGCGCAATTAGCATTGCGAATTATTTCTGGGATTTTCTACTTGCTACTTTCAGATTGTGGTTTACTACCGGCTAACTGAAGTTCCAGGAAGGCCAGCTAATCACTGGATGGCACTTTGCTCACTAATGCTGCATTTGTTAAGCCATCCTTCTAGGTACTTGCCATGCATTTTTTTATTCATTATTCCTATACAACATAATTCTCATTTTGTAGAGGGCACATTTGATTGCTATCTGTCCATATGATACAACTGACACGTGTGAGAGGCAGGGCAGGGTCCCTAGACCATCATCAAGACCACAAACCTTATTACTCTTCAATGGTGCATCCCGGGAGACCAGTGAGTACTATGCCATAACCCAGAAATTCAGTATCAATATTACCTGAAGCCAGGTATGGGGTGCCCACCTATAATCCCAATTTAGGAGCTAGAGGCATGAGAGTAGGAGTTCTCAGCTAGTCTAAGCTACATAGTAGTTCTGAAGGCTATCTGGGCATCATGGGAGTCTCTTCCAAAATAAATAATGTAGAAATAAATAAAAAATTTTACCTGAAACTCGTTAGAAATACAAATTCTCAGGGTCACCTTGAGGTACTGATCATGAACTCCAAGCACAAGCTGATTTTGACAAGCCTTCCAAATGATTCTCATAATGGCATCAATTTGAGAGTTGCCGTCTCAGACCAAGCAGGAGTACTTATATGCAAATGAGCTCATTATGTCCAATATTTCATTGAGTGCTAACACTGCTTATGGATGAGAGCTTTGTTTGGTAGCATAGGAAAGAAAACCTCAACTGCTAGCATTCTCTGTATGTGTGAACATTTTATAATTCATATATGGATTAAAAAATGAAAACATAGTTACATGTGTGTTGAAACAGTAGTGTTGTCATAAGCAAACCATGGTCAGAATGTCATAATTAATTACAAATATCAAAATAAGTTAGACATTTAATTAAAACACTATATTTCAGCCAAAAGACTCCCCACCCCCAGCACCACCACCAACAACTTAGCTTCAAGAATAAACAAGATTAAACAGTCAAGAAAAATCCAGAAATCTTCAAGAATAACCAGATGTGTGGTTTTAAAAATAGTGAAGCAAATATAAAAAATGAAATTCCAAGTATTTTAGGTCAGGAACTAATTTTGATATAAAACAAAACTGCATTATTTTTAACAATTTATGCAGATAGGTATAGATGGTCTTTTATGACTTTGTGGGTTCTTTCTTCCAATCTTCTCCACCCCCTTTTCTTCCCCCCTTTCAAGACCCTGACTCTAGATAAGAGAGAAAAAAGGACTGAGGGGTATGGTGGTTTCAACAGGTTTGGTCCCCATAGACTTATGTGTTTGAATGCTTGGCCAGTACAGAGTGGCGCTATTAGGAGGTGTGGCCTCCTTGGAGTATGTGAGGCGTTGTTGGAGGAAGTGTGTCACTGTGGAGGCCGGCTTTCAAGTCTAATATATGCTTAAGCTCCTGCCAGTACAGAAGATAATGTCTTCATTGCTGCCTGCAGATGAAGATGTAGAACTCTCAGCTCCTCCTGCACCATGCCTGCCTGGATGCTGCCATGCTTCCTGCCCTTATGATAATGGACTAAACCTCTGAAACTGTAAGCAAGCCCCAATTAAATGTTGTTATTAAAAGTTGCCTTGGTCATGACATCTCTTCACAGCAACGAAACCTTAACTAAGACAAAGGGGAAGGGAGAACAATGCTATCTTTGGACGACTTCCTGCTGATTAGGGGCAGGAGTTTCCTCGAGGCAAGTTTGTTCTTCCCTGCCACAATGATATCTAATTTCTTTTTCTTCTTCTTTCTTCTTTGCTCATGGCTATTTCACAAAGTGAGACCAACAACCAACCAACAACCAGCCAACCAGAACCAATAACCATCAACACCCAACTGCAACCAACCACTAACCCATTCTGCCTCTTTGGGCTCTGGCATTTATACTCCCTCAGAAAAAGTCCCCAGAATTCCAAATGTCACACAATCACAGAAACTATCTGCAGCTGCCAAAATCCCACCCCTGCTAAAGCATGAGAGAGGCCATATTGAGCTCCTGAGGAAGAGCTGATGCAGGCCCATGTCCTACACCTGGGATTAAAATGAAACCGGAGCCCTATTTCTGTGTTTCTTTTTTTTTTTTTAATAAAAATTAAACTATCACTACAGATATGTCACAATATTTTTTATTAATTCTTGAGGTGAATAGGACTTTGTCATAGAGAGATAACTCAGTGGTTAAGAGTGCTTCTTGCTCTTCTAGAGGCCCTGGTTCAGTTCGCAGCAAACACAAAGTAGCTCACAACCATCAATTCTAGAGGATCTGATTTCCTTTTCTGTACTTGCACACATGTGCTAAGCATACATACACGCACACGTGGTACAATATATGCATGCCGGCAAAACACTTATACACTTCAAATTTAAAAATCAATAAAGTATCTAAAGAAATATGCCATTGAACTGGTTATTTAAACATGAATTATTTCTTTAAACCTTTTTTTTTATTACCAGGAAAATAGCAAGAATGAGTACATCCCGCTGGAAAGGACCACAGCTTTAATTTGGGAATGGCGTTTCTGTGAAGAATGTACAACTGAAACCCTTGTTTCAACTCCCCTCCTCTCTCTCTCATATGTACACACACAAACAAATGAACACACACACATGCACACATGCACAAACACAGAAACAAACACACACAGAAGGTATTATCACCAACAAATGTCAAATGATATGATCATAATAAAAAATTGAGATTATTTTTCTATTAACTGGTTGAAGATCTCTCTCTCTCTCACTCTCTCTCTCTCTCTCTCTCTCCCTCTCTCTCTCTCTCTTTCTGTATGTGTGCATTTCCCCTTTTCTGATGCTTCAGATACATGATAATGAGCCTTGTGCACATAAAACCTTCAACTTTTACAGCACTTTTACTATCCATCACTTAATTTTAATCTTCCCATCATAACTGTAAAGGTATTTTGGCAAATATCATCATTCGTATTGGATAATGAGGAAAGAGAGCCATGAAAGATTCATCACCCTGCCCAAGGACAATCTGATAATTAGTGGCAGAGTTAGAATTAGACTTAGAACCAACTCAGTGCATTTTGAACCAGACCAGCTCAGTGTTCCCCAAGTTTCAATTATTTGCATATCAGCTATTGGATTATTGTTTATTATTATTATTATTATCATCATTATCATCATTATTATTATTATTATTATTATTATTATTATTATTATTATTATTATTACCTGCCATGTACAATTTATTTAAAAATCCAAATTAGTTTCTCTAAAGCTAACATGCCTTTAGGACTTAAATAATTTTAAAAAAGTGACTTTATGTTATGTCTGCTCCAGAGGAGCCAAAGTCTCCTGCCATAAATAGAAAGTCACTCTCAGAACAGCGGCCGGATTAAGGAACTAACGGTATTTGTTTGTGGAAGACATTGACATTTCTAGTTGACTCTGATTCCAATGGGATGCACAAGGAGGAGAGGTGAGAGGCACATTGACATCTTTGTTTTAAATTAGGGTAAGTCAGTTCTGACAAAAAACTGAAAATAGGAACAATGTTTTAATGCATTGGGGGAGGATGGAGGTTAAAGGAAAACCCCAGGGGTTCACTCAGGATCTCTATCTAGCTCCCCTAAGACAGAGTTTCTGGTTGGCCTGGATCTTACCGATTAAGCTAGACTGGCTACCTTTAGAGCACCAGCTAGCACCTGTCTCCTCCCCAGGGCTGGGATCAAAGCATCCCAAAGCACTGAGTCTTCCAGGAGTTCTACATGATGTTGTGATTTAAATCAGAATAGTCCCCATAGACTGATTGGTCCACAAGTGATGGAACTTTTTGGGAGGGATTAGGAGTTGTGGCCATGTTGGAGGAGGTAAGTCACTAGGAGCAGGCTCTAAAAGGCTTGCACCATCCTGTTAACAAGTTTTACTGCCTGCTGATGGTGGTTGTCTCAAGAGGCAAGCTCTCAGCTACTCTCCAGCACCATGCCTGCCTGCCTGCTGTCATACACTCTACTGTGATGGACATGGATGTGAGTTCTTTGAAACTGTGCACCCCAAATAAATGCTTTCTTTTATAAGTGGCCTTGGTGATGGTATATTATCACAGCACTAGAAAAGTAACTAGCACATATGGGTCTGAGGGAATCAAACTCAGATCATCACACTTGCATGACAAGCACTTCAGCAACAGATTTCTCTCCTCTTTACTAAGAACGACATGGCTTACATTGAAGAATACATGCTTAACCACTTACGAGTCTCTGCACTTGGATGCATACCATATGGATGGACCATGGCAGGCTCATGATATGGCTGAGGCTGAGTCAACCCTCTGCACTCCTTTGCCCTTGGTGAAACTGAATAACCCAAGACACCTACATCACTGCCCCAGATGGTGCTGCAACTTTTTCACTTTCTGTAGGCTAGTTACTCCCAATTCAAATCCATGTCTGAACTCCCTAAGTTTAGAGCATGCTACAGCCACTCAGCAACATACTGTGAACACCCAGAACATTGTCCACAGGGATTGCCTAGTAAGCTATTTTCTGAATCTAAATTCAAACAGCAAGGCCAGCTCCTTAATTGGTATGCACAGAAACAGTCTAACACTTGCTGGGGTCATTCCTTAATTTGTATTCACAGAGAGAATACGGCTTTGGGCAGTGATATTCATTAAATAATTCCAGCTCTTGAAATGTAGTGTTAGTCTTGAATATATTGGCTGACAATAGAATTTAAGTTCTTCATGGGAATGAACTTTGAAATACTACACACCCTGTATTTCTACTTACCATTTTATTTACACATCACACTTTGTCTTAAACAGTCATCTGGGAGAAAAGCTGACTGGTGTCATAAACCAAATGAGAACTTGTAACTGTTTAGAGCATGGCTTTCTATGGGAAATACATTGAAAAATACAGACTCAAGCACTTAGGAGTCTCTGCACTTGTCCAGACCTTACCAATAGATGGACCATAGCCCATGGCAGGCTCGTGATATGGCTGGAGCTAACTCCACCCACTGCACTCCTGGTCCTTGGTGAAACTTCACCGGTGATAGTTACAATCTAAAAGGACATTAATTTTATTTCTTGAATTACTCTATCAGTTTGCTTGTCTTTTTATTTTGAGACAGGATCTTACTTGCTCCAGGCCAGTCTGGAGTTCACCGTGTGGCTAAGCAACATTTAGCCTTGCTGTCTTGGGTCCTTAGTACCAGGATGGCAGGCCTGAGTCTACACTAGCCCTACTTGCTGTTGGGGATTGCACACCTCACATAGGCTTGGCAAGTAAACTACCCACTGAGCTACTTACCCACCCTCTGGACTAATTATTTCAGAAGAGGCAGCTTCAGAATGAATCCCAAGGGCAATCAATTCAGCCGACTTTGTCATTTACCACACAGAGAAAAAGAAAATTAAGGGATCAGTGTTGGTTGTCTGAAGGTGACGCAACAGATTTGAAATGAGCTGAAGCTAAACTAAGTAAGGCCCAGTCCTTTAACACTTGGTCCAGGGGCCTTATCTATTTATAATGCGGAGTTGGCCCTTAACCTTCAAGGACTAGAAAACTACGTGGCTCTATGAAATGCTAGCAATACGCAAATTAGTATCTCTGAGTTGTTTGATTCGACCTCTTTGGTTGAATTATGGAGTTCTCAGACTTGGGTAGCATCTTTCCTCCTGTCCTCACACTTGCTGAAGGAGCACCGTGCTGAATACATGAGTTGGTAAAAAGTATACAACTGCCGTTTATCTAGTTGTCTGTGTCACCATCAGTAACGCCTCTGTTCGGGCCTGGACGTACATCGCTTCACCTGAACAGGGAGTTCTTGATATATCACCTAGTTGTATTAATCTTGTCCATGGACAATTTAGAAAAGTAGTTTCCCTGTCGTTAACGTGAATAGAAATGTCATTTGATCCAAGAATACATTTTCCCCCAAATGAGTTTCTCTACTTCTTCCCCTCAAGGTTTTTGTGTACAGAAACTGTCCAAATGGGATTAATTCATTTCACATTTGCTTCTTTGTAGTTAGTGCAGTGTCAGAACACTGGAGCATTGAAATGAGCAAAAGGGGTGCTCATGGAGAGAGGGAGTGTTGCCCACATCTGGGTCAAGCTGCTAGGGAGGTAGTTAGGCCTCAGTAGGCCTGGAGGTCACTGAGCACGGAACATTCTCCCATAAGCAGTGCCTTGTAAAGCTGGGAACAGAAGCTTCAGGATTGTAATTACCAGTCCAGAGAATGAGATCTGAGTCATGTCTCTGGCCCTGGATAGAGACAGAACATTCTGAACTCCCCAGAAGGTCATGAGATTATGATATGGCCAGAGGCTTTCTGGTAAAGAACAAAGCCATTCTACTTCACCAGGCCTCAAGAGGTCATCTAAAGTGGGCCTGCCAATCACCGGGCAGGAAAATACCCAGCAGGAAAACTGTTTGGAGACCTTAAGAAATAGTGTAAAGTATGCATAATGCATAGGTTGCACACTGGTCTGCCCTTGAAACATTTTTCACCAACCAGTGTCACGTTAGCAGGGACAGTGACACAAATGAGCCCAGTATATGGATGAGACATGCTCATTGTAGCACTATGCAAAATAGCTAAGATTGGGACCCCACTGCAGTGGTTGTTAACTGATAACAATTACAGCAAATAGGTTTGCCCACCATGGTATGATAGTCAGTCACACCAGGAATGGAAGTCTGTCATTTGAGACAACACGGAGATTATGTCCAGTGAAATGAGCCAGGTACAGCGAAGCAAGCATCATACAACTTACTTATACAGAGATGTAGGATAGTAGTTTCCACTGACACTGGGAGCAGAGAGCCAGTGAGACGGCTCAGCAGGTAATGATGCTTGCTGCTGACTAACCACAGTTCAATCCCTGAGGCCAGATGGTCAAAGAGAACAGACTCTTTTAGTGATGTAATCTGATCACCAACACAAGTGCTTTGTCACAACTATATCTACACACCCATGTTAAAAATCAATTTTAAAAAAAGTTGAGAGTAAAATGGGGGTCACTGGGGGGTTTGGGAGAGTAGTGGGATGGAGGGAAGGGGAAGCCTGATTTACAGGACTTTGTCCTGACAATACTGGTAACCAAAAATAAAACCAGGGAACAAAGCAATAGAGAAGCTACACTGTGAAGGTTCTAGGGAGTCTATATCATCTAGCTGCTTAGTATCCTGGATCAAAAAGGAGTCATTTGATTTCCTAAGAATTACTTCAAATAAGTACAGAATTATAGATCATATACATGTATTTCCATAAGTTATGATATTCTTTTATTAATTCCACTAAATAAAAGAAATAGGAAAAGAAGAAAAGGAAAAGAGGAGAAAAGGGAGAAGAGGAGGAAGAGGGGAGGATAAGCAGCAGCAGAGAAAAAAAGGTGAAGAGGAAGGAGGAGGAGGAAGAGGAGGAGGAGAAGAAGAAAGAAAAGAAGAAGAAGGAGGAGGAGGAAGAGGAGGAGGAGGAGAAGAAGAAAGAAAAGAAGAAGAAGAAGAAGGAGGAGGAGGAAGAGGAGGAGGAGGAGGAGGAGGAGGAGGAGGAGGAGGAGGAGGAGGA
>JANHMN010000020.1:44226579-44244354 GCA_030674055.1 Rhabdomys pumilio | reverse complement strand
GGAGAAGGAGAAGGAGAAGGAGAAGGAGAAGGAGAAGGAGAAGGAGAGGGAAAGCAGAAGAAGATTTGGCATGGTGGTGTACACCATTAATTCCAGCACTCAGGAGGCAGGGACAGGTGAATCTCTGAGTTTGAGGGTAGCCTGGTCTACAGAAAATGTTCCAGGAAAGCCAGGGCTACAGAGAGAAACCCTATTTCAAAACAAACAAACAAACAACAAAATAAATAAATAAATAAATAAATGAACAAGAAACAAAAATAATTATCTACCTAGAATCCACTGGCACAGGGATGAGGCTCAACTTTATATTTAGTCTGCACACAGAGCTATGTTACTGCGGTACAATCTATTCAGGACATGAAATTCCACTCACAGACAACCAGTCTCATCAGGCTATGTTGACAACAGCCTCGGAACACAGCGTAAATAATGACAGAGTCATAAAAGTCTGCAAAATTATGATCAGTTGATAAAATACAAGACTGTTCAGTCAATTTGAGTTTGTAATATACAATGAGCAGGGGAAAGTAGATATACTCACAGTATATTGTCTACATATACAGAAATGTCAATGTCCTTATCTAACTCAGTACCAGGTGCAATGACTATACACCAAAAAAAGACATAAACAACTAAATACAAAAACTCTCTAGTGTGATTTCATTCCAATTGTCTCATGAGAAAGACATTGAGAATATTTATTGCCACATTGCCACGTGGGATTAATGCTAACATCATTTTACATAAATTATTTGCTTTTAGTAGTATAATCATTTCAGGGGCATTATCTAGCAATGTGCCAAGAACTATACTCTAAAGCTATTTAAATTCATTATATTTTTATGGCTTCAAAAAAAAAAAAAAAAACCCTTGAGGTAGAGTCTCTTCATATCCCCATTTTACATGCAAGAAAGCCCAGGTTACGAGAAGCTCTGCAGCTGCCTGGGCTCACACAGCTGTTGAGAAATCCAGCCAGAAGCGAATCCAACGGATTCGATACAGATGCTGTAGACACACTGTGTTTAATGGCTGAATCACAACTTTTTAAGAGATTAAAATAAGGAATGTATTGCTGGCTGGCTTCCTATAGAGTTTCCCCTAGGAATAAGCTACTTAGCAAGATACTTCACCTTCTTAAGAATAAACATCTTAATGATACTGGGGAAATAAGTGACCAGAGGGAAACTGAGGTTAAGCCTTATTAGTAAGACTAGAACTGTGGCATTTTCCCAATACAGAGGAGAATAAAACTAACTTTCTTCTAACCTCTATTTCAAGAGGATTATACCAACAAAAGCTACCTTCGACACATTGAAAGTGGAGAATGCAGCTCTGTCTACAAACGTGCTGTTGTCTTGCTGGTTTGCTTGAACCTGATTTCACTTCTAAGCTAGCCCTGCCAATTTCACAGAAAGCTGACTCTGTGGGGCCTTGTGCATGTCACTGGAGAGGAAACAGCCACAAACAGGTTGGCAATTCAAAACTAAGTCAGCTGCACATTAAAACCCTGTCAATCCAGGTGTGTGTGGGGGGGGGGGGGCAGGATACCCCAGCTGATGCAATCCAAGTTCTCCAGGGAGGACCTGAACAGCTTGCAAAGATTTGGTAGCCTGTGACCTGTGACACCACACTGGAGAAAATGTGCTGTAAGGTGTAGTAAGCGTGCGTGTAAGCGTGTCTGTGTGTATGTGTGCGTGAATATGTGTATGGGTGTGAATATGTGTGTGTTAATACCTGTGTGTGTGAATATGTGTATGTGAGTTTGTGTATGTGTGCATGTGAATATGTGTATGTGCATGAATATGTGTGTGTGACTGTGTATGAGTATACGTGTGTGAGTTTATGTATGTGTGTGAATATGTGTGTATAAATATATATATATGCATATGTAGGTGTATGTGTAGGTATAGGTATAGATATTTGTGTGTGAGAGAGAATACGTGTATGAGGGTGTGAATTTGTATATGTGTGTGTGAATATGTGTATGTGTGAATATGTGTATGTATGTATGTATGTATGTATGTATGTATGTATGTATGTATGTGTTTGTATATTGTGTGTGATCATAAGAATATGCATACAGGGGTGTGCCTCTCACAGTGAAAACTGACTTACCAATAGGCTCAATACACTTTGAGGACTGAGGTTCCTGCTTCCTCCCTGTCTCATGCTAGCATGCGGGCCTTTTTGGAGAATAGTGGAAGGAAGTTTGCTGGGGTTTGAATGGGGCAAACTACTTGAATATCTTGCAGCATCATTGCTGGGCTGTACCCGGCACTTGTATTATTGCTAATTTCCTTAAAATGTACCAGTGGGAGCAAGGTAGATCCAAATCTTAATGTGACTCAGCTATGGACAGATGGCTTTACCAGCCGTGCCTGCAGTCACTGCAGAAGATAGAGACCTCAGTCCAGTGGGCAGCTTATGATGGAATTTTAATAATAAAGTAGTGTTTTATACCAGCCAGCACAAGAACACAACCAGCAAGGCAGACATTTGCCCTCAGTACTTTTACAGCACATAATCTGGAATTCTGTTTTGCTCGGTGATCAGACAGCCGGAGACGACATGGAAATTGTGTCTTGGCTCCTCCTCGAGCGTGACAATTGACCCTTGAAATGTAAACCCCTCAGATATAGAAAGGCTTAAGACAGTTGCACAGGTCGGCTCAGTCAACTTCATAACAGCTCATGCCATCCTGACTTCCTCAAAGTGATCTGCCCGAAATCACCTCCCAGAAATCGGTCAGCATGGCAGGAGGTGAACACACGGCGATGTGGTACCCAGAATTAGCCAGTCCTATGCTGTTAGCTCACTAGTTCTCTGAGAAGAAGACCATAAAGAGAAGCAATACCTTTAACTTCTGAGAGCTAATGTGGAATTCAACACATGATGCCCCGAAAATTTAGCAGAGTGCCAGGTACACAGGAGAACTCCAGTAACTCATTAACATCCTCAATTATCATTAGTCAGAACTTAGGGCGTTACAAAAAGACCCCTCCTAACTGAATACAAGCCATGTCCTTAACAGAACGATTATCACTGCTTAGGATGCGACCCATGACATTCTCCCAACTGCAAAGTTGCTAGATATGATTATATTAAGTTATGCAGAGATCGCCATATTAAATTGATCATGAGATCTTTAAAATGTGGCCACTGCATCGGCCCAGAAATCTAGAAATATATTACTGGGTACAAAACATAACACTGCTCCTATGATTTCTGAGCTGAAAAGATTAATGATCTATTACTGGGCTCATTAATCAAAACTGTGTTGCTTTTTTTTTAAGGAGCAATTTTGCTGTTCGAGTCAATTAGCCCAACGAAGTTATTACACCAAAGAAGCCGCAATGTTATTCAGACTTCCCAGGGAGTATTTTAGAGTAGAAAAGAAATGCTATTATTCAGAAGATACAAAATTGCTAAGCCCCTTCCGTCCATACGGCTGGGGGCCTGAGGAACATTAAACGCTGGGACTCATTAAGAGGCTTTCCCTACCCGTCATCAAAGCCGCTGGCGTGCTTAGTACAGCGAAAATTGATAGGATGCTCCTTGGCGCTCCTTGCTTTTCTGGCTCCACTTCAGTGCCTCAGTGAGACACGGTACCCAGTTTGTGAGTGAAGCATCTGCAAGAAGAGCCATCGTCTGCATATGGCTGAAAAGGCCCTGATGAGCCACACAGAGAACAAGCAAGGTGATTAGTTCATATTGGCCACTGCCTTTTCCTTGGTAACGTTCTGCTATCTTAATGTTGGTGGTGCCTTTTTTTTTTTTTAACTTATATAATGAATTAAGGATCTTTGAGTTCCTCCTTTCACAAACAAATTATGAAATAAGGATTCGGAGAAGAGAAGCCACCCCTTATGGAGGAAAGAAAATAAAATGGAAGAAATGTTGGAGTTACGAAATCGCTGCTTGGCATCTATGACTGTCAATCGATTGTTGTGAGAGTTAGTGGCAGGGGAAAGTCTGAGGAGAGCTGGGAAGGCAGGGTAGTGTACACTTGCCATTCCAGCGCTTGAGAGTGGAAGGTAAGAGGATCTGGAGTTAAAGGTCATCCTTGGCTATATAGTGAGTTATAGGTCAGCCTGGGCTACATGAGACCCTGTCTGAAGGAAATATTGGGGAAGAGTGGTACAGCAGGACACCCAGTGACTTTCTCTGACTTCCTAGTACATATGGGCATTCACTTGTGCACACATACATGTAAATAATATAACACACAGAGGGGGAAAGAGACAGAAAGAGTGAGGGAGAGAGAGAGACAAAGACAGAGGCAGAGACAGAGAGGCAGAGAGATAGAGAGGCAGCGAGACAGGGAGACAGTGAGACAGAGAGACAGATTGATTGATTGATTGATTGATTGATTGATTGATTGATTTTTAGTACAGAAAGATATGGCTGCAGAGATAGTTTAGGAGTTAAATGTATATGTTTCTCCTGCTCAAAGGGACCCAATGCTTTCTTCCAGCCCCCACAGCTACTGGACATATGTAGTTCACATACATGCACTTAGACAAATACATGCACATAAAATAAATTAAATTTATTTTTAAAGAAAGAAGTTTGAGGAGAATAAGAAAATGTGTGGAATCTGGCAGAACTGTCCTAAAAGGGATTTATTAATTATGAGGCAGAGATAGTAGCTTTTCAATGGAGACACCTTCAAGACCTCTCTCCTTAACCAGGTGCTCAGAGAGGAGTGACCTGAATGGGATCTATCAGAATAGTGTGTTCCTGACGAGACAGGTGAAGGACACACTGCACTGTGGCCACCTTCCAGAAACCAAACCATAATCTAATCATCAGTTCACATCAGTCAGACCTAGTGTGAAAGGGACTCTACCTGATAAATGGCCTTACTATTTTCTTTTTACGATCCCAGATGAAGAAAGACTGGGGCACTGTTGTTTGTGTACAGACACAGAGACATGTAAATACGACTCATGATCTTGGGCTGCAGCCCAGAGCCTGTGCAGTTTTTAAATTTTGTTTTATTTTTGTGCGTCTCTGTGTGCCTCTGGGTATTTGTCTGTGTCTGTGCACAGGAGCGGATATCAGATCTCTGGGGACTGCAGTTACTGGTGGCTGGTTGTGAACCATGCTGAGTGAGTGCTGGGAGCCTACCTCCAATGTTCTGCAGGAACAGCCTGTGCTCCTAAGGACTGAGCTGGCTCTCTAGCCTCCTGTCTCTAGGTGCTGCTCATTTATTATAAAGAAAAGTCAGTGAAACAAGACGAAGTCTGCCCATGTTGATGTACATGTTTCCATTGTACTAATATTAATCGTTGCTGTCATTTATTTTATCATGATTATGTGAGTGAATTTCCTTGGTATTAGCACATGTAACGAACGTATCTATCTAAAGTTATATCATATATATACCGACTATCGGACTTCTTGGTATCATAATAATAAGTGTGTATTTGTACAGAAATCAATGAAGCAAGAGTAGGAGACGTTAATTGTGTGGAAAATCTGCACGAAAAGCATTGTGCTATTTTTTGCGAGGTTTTGTAAAATATTTGAAATTATGCAAAAGTAACAGAACAGCTGTGAAACCAAAGGAACACGCTATTAGCACTGATAATAAAAGTTCATAAAACTAAAGCATTCATCATACATATCTCATCTTAGAAATGGAAAGGCTGAATGTTTTGTGTTTTGCACTTAAATCCAACTCTCCCATCAGGAAAAATATTGGATCCCATGTCTGTTTCTCCAGATGTGACACGCACATCACACCTGGCACACCTTGATAGCGTCCACTGGTTGCAGCATTTGTATATTCCTGGTTCTTTGACTCCTCTAAAGGGTGTGGGTAGCACATCTGCTTAGACGACAGAATGGGATGTATAAATATGAGGATTCAAACTAGAATCCAGTTACCACTGAGAATTAGTGCATAAGCCAAGAGCCAGATAGAAGCACTTTAAATGCAGATATAATTACGTTTGAGCGAGACAGCACTCATCCAACAGTGTGAGATCTGCTCCTCGTGATGCAGCCAAGCCAAGTGCCACTGGGATCATTTCCTCATCACCAGATAATAAAGGCCATTCCATACACACATTCAGTAAGGCAGTGGTGTTGTATTTAACTGATGTGTAGACCACTGGTTCAAAAACTGGGGAGTCCTGACTCCCACAGGACATCTGACAATACCTGGAGACCTTTGCATTTGTCACAACTGTAGTGAAGGGGCTTTGACCTGTATTCTGCATGTATAGGACAACTTATAACAAATAATTATCTGCAACAGAATTATCTGTAATCCCAAGGCTGAGGTCTCCTGGTATGAATTCCTTTATGAGCAAAGTAAAAGCACAGACACATAAAGCTGCAGTGTGTGTGTGTGTGTGTGTGTGTGTGTGTGTGTGTATCTGTGTGCACACATGTTTGTGAGTATGTGTGCATGTGCATGCATGCACATGTGCATCTGTGTGTGTATGAATACATTCAAGTTCCAGTATAGATTTGAATAATTTATTAAAGAGCCCTTAAGTATATGCAATGCATCATGAAGTATAAATGTTTCCAGCTATAGCTTTAGAGTTATTTTAAGTTATTTTAGATATACTTCCATGTTAAATAATAGGAAATTTGTTTATTCAACAGAATTCAATTAAGATGTGAATTAACATCAAAGCGGACATAGTTTAGCAAAACCCAGTGGGTCACTTGCAGTACAGCCATGTTTCTGAGCACCAAGACCTGGAAGTGACTCTGGAATTGAGATAGTGAGTTTATATGCTGCATGACATTCTGATTTCTGCACCTCAGTTTCCTGTGAACTTTCATTGGAAGGTAACTTGACAGAATAATGGCTTTCATTTGCCTTCAACTGATCACTAAGAATTTATTTTTCTGGTTTATTCCTCACGAGACCCAGGCCCTGAGAGAAATCCACATGAGCTTATACACTGAGGCGGTGACAGTACCTGGTGTCACCTGAAAGAAGCTCCTCTCATTTCTGAAAGCTTTAACATTGGAATGGAAAGCTCCAAATTTACAAATTCTTTTTAAATTACTTTTGGTTACAATTGTATTGTGGGTGTGGAGGCGCCTGCAGGAAACTGTGGAACTACAACTTTATATGCTTTGTTGTTGTTGTTGTTGTTGTTGTTGTGTGTCTCTGTGGGTACAAGAGACTGGTTGGGCACTTGTGTCACAATACACCTGTGAAGGTCAAAGAGCAACTAACTCTATAGAGTCCATTCTGTCCTTTCACCTTTGTGTGAGTTCCAGAGAGTTCCAGAGATCCAACTTAGGTTATCAGACTTGGACAGAAAGTATGAGTCATCTCTGTCACTGTCTCTGTCTCTGTCTCTGTCTCTGTCTCTGTCTCTGTCTCTGTCTCTCTCTCTGTCTCTCTCTCTGTCTCTCTCTGTGTGTCTCTCTGTGTGTCTCTCTGTGTGTCTCTCTCTGTCTCTGTCTCTGTCTCTCTCTGTCTCTGTCTCTCTGCTTCTCTGTCTCTGTCTCTCTGCTTCTCTGTCTCTATCTGTCTCTCTCTCTTTTTTTCAAGACAGAGTTTCTTTGTGTAGCCCTGGCTGTCCTGGAACTCACTCTGTAGACCAGGCTTGCCTCGAACTCAGAAATCCGCCTGCCTCTGCCTCCCAAGTGCTGGGATTAAAGGCGTGCACCACCACTGCCCGGCAGGCTTTCAAAGAAGAGAAAACAATACATAGCTTTCCCATGGCTTATTTTAGACCATGTCTCACGCAGACATGATCTTGATTCCTGGGAATCAAGGATCTAGCTGAGGCCCTGGACAATGACCTTGAACTCCTGAATCTCTCCCTTTCGCCTTTGAAGCAGCTAGGGTTACAGGCTTCTGTGCCTCTGCCACTCCAGTTTAAGTGGTGCTGGGATGGAACCCAGAGCATCGGTCTATATGCTAGTACTCTCCCTACTGAGGAATACCCCCAGTTAGACTTTCTTATAGATAATGCATCCTCAGAAATTATCTTCATGAACTCTTGGAAGAATGGTGCTAACAGAACAGAAAACTGGGAGAGATTTCCATGACTGATGGACAAGCATTTGTGAGGAGTCACATGCACATTTATTGGTAGGTAGATACCCATAAAACCGTAAGTGGAGATCATGAACTCATAAGTGACAGTGAGTCAAAGGAATTGACAGTTCAAGAGGGTACGCGTGATCAGCATACATTGTTAAGAGTAGCAGAGGTAGAATTTGTGTTTGTGTGTGTGTGTATGTGGCGTGTGTGTGTGTGTGTGTGTGTATGTGTGTGTGTATATATGTGGCGTGTGTGTGTGTGTGTGTGTGTGTGTGTGTGTGTGTTCCTTCTGTCTTCAGGAATCAGTGTGAATGCAAGAAGATGAAAATGTGCAGTCTCCATATAGCCATCAGTGCATCAGTGGCATGAGAGTCACGGTGGTAACCAGCTCGATTTTCTAATTGGATCTGAGGCATGATCTGCAGGAGGAATTGCATGCTTGGAACTGTGAACCCAGTCAAAATCCATGACTGGCCCTACTAGCTTACCAGTTGTCATATGATATGGTCATACTGTCAAACTACCATCTGAATATTGATACCTATAAATGTGTGTTGTTCTGAAGATTGATGAGAGAAGCTGTGTTTTGTGGTGGGTATTGATTAATGCAGAGACTCATAACCGGTCAAGTGCCAAGAGTAATTAACCATGAGTGCTCCTCTGTGGATGAGTCCTGCATATTAACCTACCGCCATTCACAGCTTAAGGAGCAGGGAAGGAGAAGGCAGAAAGAATGTGAACGGTCGGGTGAACGGAAAGGTGAAATGTAAAGAGTAAAACCAAGTGACGTCATCTTCTTCCTTTAAAATATGAGGCACTTAGGCTTAGTATATTTCTGGACTTATAAATATTCATAGTTTGTGTGCCTCTGAGTCTACTTATCATGTTTTGAAACAAATGAATACCCACATGTACTCTGATTCTGGACTAGAGAACTCATATCTTCAAACCTTTAAAACAGGGCTTCTTAAACTTTCTGCATCCCCAGTCTCTGTGAACTCAAGATATTTTTATGCAATCTCAGGTACACAGGTATAAAATATAAGTACACAAATCAAACATTTACTGGTAATAATATAAGTACCTTAAAGCAATTCATTGTTATGGTTTTATCATTTAGTAAAGATTAAGGTAAATTTGCATTAAGGTTAATGGGATGTAAGTGCTTGTTACATCTATAGAAAGGGTTAATTAATTCTTGGACAAACATTAGAAGCTACAGGATATCAAGGAGTCGTGACACTTTCAGAGCTGATTAGTATTTTAATTTTACCATTATGGATGCTGAAAGGGCTGCTTTGCATAAATAAACTGTACAAAACAGCAAACAGACTTTCAGAAATTGCTAGACATTCTGTCCTAATTCCAAGCCAGATTCATTTAATAAATTTTCTTTAATGAAACTCAAGTCAATGGCTCAAGCAATTTTCAAAATGAAAGATTGTAATACAAATAATCCAAAGATATCAAAGTATTAATTTTAAATTTTATTATTTGTTTGTTTGCTTGCTCATTGATTGATTGATTGATTGATTGATTGATATGCCATCATGTACATCCAGGTCTCTGATGTTATTCACTGAGATGAAACCAGAACAGGTTGATGCTGTCAGGGACTCCAGACATCTGTAGATTTGGGCTATCAGTGTATGTTGCTCTGCTCAAATACTTGACATAAAGCAGCATACAGGAGGAAGGTTTACTTTTCTTTGTAGTTCTGTGTGACCCATTACATGAGGGAAAGCGTGGCAGCAGAAGGGTGAGGCAGTTGCCACACTGAGAGCATCAGCAAGCAGGAGGTAGAGAGTGTGTGGGAGGTTTGGCCTGCTATTCATCTTCAATGTCTATCCTGGTGACTCACTTCTGTCTGAAAGACCCTATATTCTAAAGATTCTACAGTCTTCCATAAACAGCTCCACATCTGGAGATAGAGTGATCAAACACAAGAGCCCATGGGGAAGGGCATGCGACATTTGAACCTCAACAACAACCCATTCTAAAACTGACAGAGGAATGATGTCCCTAAGAAAGGGTATGTGTTATAATATGGACCTGTGTCTAAGATACATGTTCTTGTTGTTGTTGTTGTTGTGGTGGTGGTGGTGGTGGTGGTGGTGGTGGTGGTGGTGGTGGTGGATGTGGGGATGGTGGTGGTGATTGTGGTGGTAGTGGAGGTGGTGGTAGTGGTAGTGGTGGTGACAGCTGACTGACAAACAGCATGCATGATGGGACTGGATGGCGATTGTTCCTGCTACATACACACACATCAGATTCCAACTGTGGCGGCCAGTGCAAACCAGATCTCTGCCAAAGGTCACTCTGTCCTATTTTCCTTCAGCACTATGAGCCAACACTCAGCTGTGTACATACAACCAAATTAGCAATGAGTTAACACCCAGGGGACATTCTCCCAGCAATGGAATATGACGTTTGAACAAGGACTGTCCTGCTCTGTCACCTGGAGTATGTCTGTAGCACCTCGTAGCTTTCCCGGTGAGACGCAGAGATTGTCTCTAATCACAGATTCACTTCAGAACCTCTTCGTTCTCATCCATGTCATTTCACTGGCTGTCTCCTTTATTTGTACACCCTCGCATTACTTCTCAAACGAACACAACGCACTCAAGTCCTCTAGTCGGAGGCTGCTTTGGGAAGAAGGCTGCTGACTAATGCTGTCTCAGAGTGTATTTAATATGGATGTGTATTATACAGTAATTTATAGGCTTGAATGCATATATATATTTGATGAGACATGGAAAATTTTACAGATGAAAATTATGTCTGTCACTCAGGAGAGATTAACAGAAGTCAAGTGAGATGTTTTCTATTATTATTGATCTTACATTTTTATCATTTAAAAGGGGGAAATGGAACACACCAGAGTCTTATGCTCCTGTACAGAAGACAAAGAAGCAAATGTCAAAGTATATACACAAGTGACCAAGGACAAGTGTCATCTGTAAGGATCATCTGTGGAGTCCACCCTTCCCACAAATCAGACTGATCATGACACGTGGCGCCTCCACAAAGCTTTGATGACCCTGGGAGCTTGTGAATTTGTTATTTTCACCCAAGGGGAAAAGATGCCTGCAGCAAATCCCAGAAAAGCCAAAATAGTATCCTGAAGAGATTTAAGCAGGTCACTACTATCAATTTACCCACACAGCTAAATCATCATCTCTGCTTCTCAGTGCACTCCTGGCTGAGCACTAAGTGTAAATGTGACACTGCAGAGGTGAGTAGGGATGAGTGCACACCTTGCCTCTGTGCACAGTAGTGGTGATGAAAAAACCAGTGCCTTCTATGTATGCTGAAGAGCTGGGCTAACTGTTGCAGAAATGTGATAAGAGTCCTAGAAATCAATAACCCTTAATTCTGGAGGAGATCTCAGATTGTATCATCATTTTCATTTAAAACAGTTTGTTAGCTACTTTATTTTAAATTCTCTCTGTCTGTCTTTCTGTTTGTGTGTCTGTGTCTGTGTGTGATAGAGTCTCTCTCTCTCTCTCTCTCCCTCTCTCTCTCTCTCTCTCTCTCTCTCTCTCTCTCTCTGTGTGTGTGTGTGTGTGTATGTGTGTGTGCGTGCGTGTGCGTGTGCATGTGCGTGTGTGTGCATGCGTGCGTGCACGTGCATGTGTGTGTGTGTGTGTACAAGTGCAGGTACAGAGGTCATAATCAGTCAGAGGGCACTGGGTCTGGAGCTTCAGTCATAGGTGGTTATAAGTGCTGGGAACCGAACTCAGATCCTTTACAAGAGCAGCAGGTGCTCTTAAACTCAGACCAATCTCTCCATCCCTGTAATGGTATAAAGGGTTGATTCAAAACTACTTACCAAAATCAAGAATCAATCACCAGGATTCACGGGTTTTAAAAATGGCAAACCACAAACATAATACAACCCATACCATCTCAATAATGTTTATCCTAAAATTAAATGATATGGATAACATTTTAAAATGTGATCTATATCTCACATATATGCCATGTGTATGCATCTATACAATGATTATACCTTTTTGATTTACTACAGTACTCATTAATGTAATTTTCCAGGATGGAATTAAATTAGCACATACCGGCACATGGACTATGAGCTAAACTGCAGAAAACACAGTATCTTCAGGACATAGAGGGCAGAAAAATTAATAAATGTTATGTACTTTTTGGCTTGCTGCTATCCAAGTATTTGACATAAAACTGAAATTAAATATTTCACACAAGGAGAAATTGCAATTGAATATGCTTCTATAAATTTGATGTTATTAAAAAGTGATTCAAAATGAAAATTTTGGGAAGTGAAAAATAACAACATTATGAAAGTAAATGGGGGACAGAGAAAAATACTGTGGGAATATGATCAACTAGTAAGTAAAACAACCAGGAGACACACACACACACACACACACACACACACACACACACACGAGTTGCTATTGATGTGTTGGTTTTTTAATATAGGTCGCATGTAGTTCTGCTGACTTTAGTCATTACGTAGCCGAGGATGCTCTATAATTCTCAATTCTTGTTTTCAATGTCCCAAGTTCTGAATCCATCACCGTGCCAATTTTTACAGTGCTGGGGATTGAACCCTGCAAGCACTCTACCAACTAAGCCACACCCCCAAGCACTAGATATATACTTCAGCAGTCAATCACTGCCAAAGTCAGGAAGTATTAAGAGGAGCAGAGTCACAGCCTTAGAGAGAAGTTGCTGGTCAAGATTCTCCAGAGAAACAAATCCCAAAGAACATATGCAAATGAACGGATAAAGATGGCTAGATTGGTACAGAGATTATAGATAGAGAGGTACAACTGTGTACTTTCACAACTGAGTTTACTCTGAGATTAAATTCTTGAAGCCAGGGAAGGAGAGTCTCACGATGTGCTGTCTGCAATCTAGAGACCCAGAAAGAGTACAGGTATAATCGTGTCTTAGGGTAAAGGACAGAAAACCTTGGAGTTCTGGTTGAAATCTCAGAGTTTGAGACCTGAACCCTTCATAGGCAAGGTGAGGGGAGAAGAGGACTCTCCCAGCTACAGGTGAGGAGCCAATTACTCTATGCTCTACTGTTTGTTCTCTTCAGTCCCTTAGTGCACTGATGAGCTCTGCCCACATCAGCTAGGGTGGAGCTTTGTGCCTCAGTCTACCAACCCCAGTGTGGGCACCTTTGAGAAACACCCTCACAGACAAGCTCATCAAGAATGCTTTGCCAGCCACCTGGACATCCTTCACCCCATTCAGGCTCGCACCAAAAATGGGCTCATCCTGTGTAAGGATGGTATGAACACTCTTTCTGCAAAGCTTGATAACACCCCTTTCTTTTAGGTAAGAAATAAAACAAATGATGAAAAGTTTTCTGTCTGTTGAAGTTGTGATCTTTCTTCTTAGAACATACACACACACACACACACACACACACACACACACACACACACACACACACAAATGAAGTCACCATGAAATGCTCACCCAAGTGATCAGTTGAGTTGCTTACAAGCCACCCAAAGATATAGAAGCAGTTCCATCAGTTGGCTCTTTAATTGATTTTGCCAATATTTACTTCTGCATTGGTCAGCAAAGTCCTTGCTTTGCTTCATTATTTTGCTCCCCTCAGTCCCTAGTCTTGAGCCAGATGTTTTCTCTACCACAAAAGGCAATAGTTACTAGCTAATTCCCATGACGACCGACCCTGTCCAAAGTTTAAGACCATCCACCCTATTTATTAGGTTAAGAGGAAGGTGTGCCAAAGATTAGAGGGAGGCTGCGGTCATGGGAAGACAGCGACCCTGGAAAGAGACTGTACTCTGGCTCAGCCTTTGCCATACTCCATTCCAAGATCTTGGGTTAGCCGTTTGACCCCTCTTGGCACTGGAGTTCCTGCATCTGTTTGAAAGATTGGTGTAGGGTGTAGGTGGCCTCTGTGGTCTCTTCCGATCCAAGTTATGAGTGTGGACATCAGGCAACCTCTTAGGCCATGTCTCAAGCTCCTTAGAGGCTAGGACCATGGTCAAATTGTCCATACTCCAGCCATGCACACAGACCCAAAACACTGAAACGTCCCTTCTAAACTTAGTCAGAACAGCTCAACGAGCCAACAAATGAGGAAAAGATCATTTCCAGGACCATATGAAGGGTTGTATCAACCAGTAGGCCAAAATCGCAAGTCAAATTTGTAGACACAAGGTCACAAATCTAACCCAGCTCCAATAAACAGGATGATGTTGAGCTCTGGGTGGGGTTACATCTGGACTTTGCTGGTGACAGAAATGGCTGTCACCATAGCTACTGCTCTGAAATGAACCACCTAAGGCTTGAGGAAAGTTCCAGAAAAACTTGTGCTTAAAATTTCCTGGTTTTTGTTTATCATTGTATCAAATGGGTGACACAAGGTGAGGCATGCCAGTTTGGAGAAAATGATTAGAAAGCAGAAAGGAAAAGACATTTTATTTATCTGAATCAGAAACAGAGTCACTGCCTTTTATAAGCATGGGAAGTTTTAGGTTATGACTCTTAGCAGATGCATGTCTCAAACTTTACTTTTTATATTGACATATATTTTTATAAGAGCGTCTTAGTGTTTCCATGGCATTTATATTAGAACAATATTCATGAGAAGCAGGAAATTCTTCTCGTTTCAGAATGTCACCAGGTTAAGAATGTTTATGGGTCTTGGATTAATTCTATTAAACAGATGATAATGACTTGACTCAGAGAATTCAGATTGCTTGCCTCTTTCACTACAAGTAAATGAACACCATGAACACAGACACTACTTTCTCTTTCTTTACTAGTTCACGCTGAATGCCTACAGCAATACTTAACACAGAATAGGTCCTCAAGTATCTTCTGATGAGTGAGTGGATTTCCATGGCATATGCTACCACAGTCTGATCGTAATGAAGAATAAATTGGAAATTGACCATTTTCACAGGTATAGCAGAGAACACGACATAATAAAACAGAGAAAGGAAGCTGCTGAGGCCTTTCTAAAGAAGAATTCTTGGGACTCAGCCTTAGCTTTGTTTCTTTGTTCTAGTTGGTTTGTTTTTAATATTGAGGGGTATGACCTGGTAATTAAGATTATGAAGGATAAACCTCATTGGCTACGATACTGCCACTGAGAAGACTGAAGGAGCTGAAAGGGTTTGCGGCCCCATGAGGAGAGCAACAATACCAACCAACCAACCAGAGCTCCCCAGGGTCTAAACCACCAGCCTGGAAGTACATAGGGATGGTCCCATGGCTCCAGCTGTATATGTAAGGGAGGATGGCCTTGTAGGGCATAGGTGGGAGAGGAGATCCTTGGTCCTGTGAAGGCTAGATGCTGAGTATGGGGGAATTTGAGGGTGGGGAGGTGGGAGTGGGGGGTAAGTGGGGGCACATCCTTATAAAAGCATGATGGGGGATGGAATAAGGGGTTCCGGGAGGGGGATTGGGACGGTTATGGGATAAGGGGATAACATATGAAATGTAAATAAATTACCCAATAAAAAATGGAAAAAAAAAAGATTATGAAGGAAATTAACCAGAAGAAGTTGAACTTTGTTTCCCATCTCTGTTTTGGGCTTTCCTTTTTCTTCTTTAAAGAAAAGATTTTACTTTATTTTAAAAATATGCATATATATCATGTTCATGTACGTGCATGAGTGCAATGCCTATGAAGCCCAGAAGAGGGCATTCAATCTCCTGGAGCTGAAGTTACAAGTATTGAGTGGTGAACCACCATGTAGGTTCTGGGAAACGAATTCTGACCCACTGCAAAAGTAGCAAGTGCCCTTAACTACTGAGGCATAGCTCCAGGGCTACTGTTGTGTTTTCATGCGACAGTGGACCTATTCCTGTTGAGGACACAGGGCTCTCATTGCTTCTGTTGATTATACTGCAAAGAAGAGAAATGGCAGATCCGACTAATGCTTTTAACAACAGTTACTCCTAACCCTGAGGTCTTTGATGAATCCTTTTTAGTTACTGAGTTTTGAATTTTTATAATTTGTTCTTGTTACTTGTCTGCTGCTGGGATTAAAACACAGTGAGCAAACCAATTCACAGAGGAGTTTATTTTGGCTTATGATTCTAGAACATTAAGAATCCATGATGGCATGTGGCCATGACGGCAGGTAGGCATGGTGGCTGCAGCAGACTTGAGAGTTTATATCTTAACCACAAACAAGAAGCAGAGAAGGAAAACTGGGGATGGTGTCAGGTTTTCAACACTCAAAGACTGCCCCTGGTGATGTACTTCCTCCAACAAGGCCACGCCTCCTAAACTTCCTAAAATAGCACCACCAGTTGGAGACGCAATACTTCAGCATCAGAGCCGATGATTCTTCTCATTCACACCACACAGACTCGCTATGAGTTTCCTATGAAGGCTTTGAGATGAATAAGAGAAAATATATGCAGAAGGCAGCAGTACAGTACCTAAGCAGAGAGAGTATGTCATGGGGCAGGACCTGGTTCTTGCTAGAGCCAAAATATTATCTACAACTGACACAGAAAAGAAAATACATTGAAATTCAGCATCCTTGGTGAATATCTTCCTCCAGTGAAAAACAAGTCCAGTGTCTTAGTTAGGGTCTCTACTGTTGTGATAAAACACCATGACCAAACTTCGGGGAGGAAAAGATTTATTTCAGCTTATACTTCTAAGTAAACTTCCAGGTCACAGCCCAGTACAGAGGGGAGTCAGGTTAGGAACCCAAGGTAGGAACCTGGAGGCAGAAACCACAGAAGGATGCTGGTTACTGACCTGTTTGACAAGGCTTGCTCAGTTTGCTTTCTTATATACCTCAAGCCCACCTGCCCAAGGATGGTACACAGTACCAGTAGTCTTGGGTGACCCACATCAACTGTTAATTTAAAAAGTACCCCCACAATCTTGCCCATTCACAATTTGATAGAGACATTTTCTCTATTGAGGGTCCTTCTACCCAAGTGAATTTATGCCAAGATGGCAAAACACTAATGATGCTACCACTTGGATAGCAAGGACCACGGGTCCACTCACAAGGTATAAAAGAAAACTAAATAAGCTGTGTATCTCAATGGTAAACTCTTAAAATCCAAAGAGTTTAACATTCATTTCTTTGAAAATTTTATTTGTGTGACATTGAGCATCAGGGCTTTCTCCCTTGGATCCTCTTCTACCTCTGTATTCACCTCTATTCTATAGAGAAGCTTTATAACATTCCTACCAAGCCAAAGTTGCCATGCAGACAGGGAGGAGCTCTCCAGGACCCATGTGTCACTAATGTCACTAAAGAGCTACTGGCAACTGATATTTGCTGGGAGAAGGAGAATCAGCCTTCTTTTGGGATGTCTCCACTGGAGTGTCTCCATGCCTTGTGGATGTCCCCAATGGAGGGTCTCCATGCCTTGTGGATGTCCCCAATGGAGGGTCTCCATACCCTTGTGGATATTCTCATGCCCACATACATATGGGCAATACTAACCACACTGATTAATTTATCAAAATTAAAAAGAAGACACGAAGTTGGGATGGAGCACCAGGGAATGGGTATGATATTCGATTGTATACACCTATGAAATTCTCAGACCACATGAAAAATGCACTCAAAGAGGCCCACTAAAGCTCAAGAACAAACACATAAATAAAACAAACAAAAGTTTGGAAATCTGAAATGTACCAATTCATTTCTATCTGATTTAGATTTCTGACTTCATTTTTATTGTGTGCGTGCATGTGTGTGTGTGTGTGTGTGTGTGTGTGTGTGTGTGTGTGTGTGTGT
>JANHMN010000020.1:44195783-44221417 GCA_030674055.1 Rhabdomys pumilio | reverse complement strand
TCTATCTATCTATCTATCTATCTATCTATCTATCTATCTATCTATCTATCAGATGCAGGATTTAACAACAGCAACTGATTTCGGGATCGTTCCCCTGGCATTATCCCTCGAGATCTGCAAGTGTGTCAGCATGTCACTGGCTATTCTGTCTGCAGATTCCAGCAGGAGCAGGACATGCTGGGGCACGGGTTTTCCGACTGTGACCTGCCACATCTTGAAGCACCAGAGTCAGTGAAAAGCATCTTGGGAGATTGATGCCTCTTGTAGACAGCTCTGCCATGTCACCCTCTCTCACCCCCGAGTTGCTCTTGACATAAAGAATGAGGCAGAGGGATCTGGAGGTCTTGATGACTGATGTCCTAACAGTGCCACAGGACAGCTCCTTCTGCACAACTGAGTAAATCCGGTTTATAGATGCTTCAGTGTTCTCGGAGTTTGTGAGAGGTTAGGGAAATACTAGTTTCCATGCAAGAGATTGGAACATGGGCTCTGTGGCAAAGAATGAGAAATTGAGAGGCTTAGGGCTAGGGTCAGTCTGCAAGAGAGGAATTTCGTCACATGCTCCACTTTGCAAACTTCTTCCTGACATCAAGAGGAGTTTTCACTATCAGTGGCCAATGCTTCCTTTGTACCAGAGACCTATTATTTTGTCCCAACAGACTGGAAGCCTTCAGCAGGTGACATCATGTCCTTGTAACTTCAGCAGCTCAGTTTTCCAGAATGAGGTTGATTGGACAGCCATGAAGGTGATGGCAGAGTCCTGGCTGCTATGTCTGCTGTGTGGCTGAAGATTAAGGAACAGCCCAGCCGCTGTCCTTTAACCTCTCATTTTCCAGAGGTAAACAAAACTGAAATTAGCACAAGTCATTACAGAAATAATGAGTCTACCAGAGTGTCAGTGGTGTCCTAGGTCTCTAGTTGAAAAATCAACTTTTAACTCCCAGCGCTTGCGTACCTACTGCGGCTCGCCTCAGAGCAACCCCGGGGTGCTGCTAAGCGGTGGCATAGCTTCTCTGTGAAGGGAGGTTTGCACTGCGTAAGAATAAAACGGAAATCAGTCGATACACTGAGTGACTGAGAAAAGCATAAAGGGGCTCAGACGATGGCTCAACAGGTCACATGTTTCCTGTACAATTCTTAGAACCTGAGTTCAGATCCCGAGAACCTACACAAAGCTGGAGAGGGTAGTACATCTGTAACCTAAGTAATCCTAGGAGATAGGAGAGTTCCCGAAAGCTTGAGGGTGTGTGTGTGTGTGTGTGTGTGTGTGTGTGTACATGCTTGCGTGCGCCCAAGGAGGCCAGAAGGATGTGTTGGATACATATTGGAGCTGCCGCTGCACTGTGTCATGAGGCATATGGCATGAGTACTGGGAAATGAGCAGTCTCTATTAAAGAACAGCAAGTGCTCTTAATCACTAAGCTCCCCTTTAAGCAGCATACAGCACGAATTAAATTTAAGTGATGTATGTGAGGCTGAAAGAGCAGGTTCTATAGTTAAGGCAAGTGCTTGCTGCACACATGTGAGGACCATAGTTTAGATCCTATAATCCAAGCAAATGTTTGAGAGATAGAGACAGGGATTCCTTGAGCAAGCTGGCTAGCTTTACAAGCTACATTGGTGAGGCCAGTGGATAAGGTAGATGGCAATTAAAGAATATACCCAATGTCAAACTCCAGCCTACATGCAAACATACATGTGCATGTACCCACGTAGAGCCATGAGCATGAATGTGCACATAAACACACACACACACACACACACACACACACACACACACACACCTTTATTTTTGTAAATGAAATGGTTGATTTAAGCTTGATTGAATGCCCACTAGGTAATGCTTAGCAGAGATGGATTGATAAAAAAAGAATACTCAGCCAAAAGGTCTCACCATGAGGACTCAAAGCTAAACAATTTTAGGGATAACTAGGGCTTTGTGGAAATGCTAACACACACACACACAGACACACACACACACACACACACACACACACACACACACACACGAAAATGCTACATTCTTAGCCATGGTACTTCTTGCTTGACAGTCACACATCCCTTACCGAAAGTATCCACTAAGTATCTGGCAAGTGTTGCTTACATGTGTTGATGCACATAGGATGCTTACATTGATCAACCCCAAGCAAAAATGCTATGACCCCATGTTTTATCAAAGTGTCCAAGGAGAAGGCAGCATGGTTCTCAAGGGATGGAAGCAGCCCTCAGAAGTCAATACTCTGACTTGGTTACCATTTGTCTACAGAAGTTGGCTTCCATGGCCTCAGGGTGTAACTCAGCCATGCTTTAGCCTTGGCCTACCTGACTATGAGGAGGAGGGTTGCTAGTAGAAGCATACACATGCAAAGGGGCTGCTGTAAGCCCAAAGATTACATTGTGATGTTTTAAAATAGCACCTCTGTCAGTAATAGAAGCAGCTGTTGCATCAAGGATCTATGCAAGCACAAACACTGGTTATAATTAACCTCTGGGGCTTGTTTTATCTTAACTTCCCATTGGTCTGTTGATGCCTTTCAAAGTGATGAGTGGGTTTTACTTTCTACTGTGGTTTGTCTTGTGGGGGAGGGGTATTCAGCCCTTCTTGAAAGGTTCAAACAGAATTTAACTCCAAAACATTTATGGAGGGTAACAAAATCCTTCACAGTCTGGCCTTACCTAATCATCCCAAGCTACTTCAGAATGGTTTCTGAATAAGCCATAACCAAAAACCAATTCAAAATCAAACATGGATTGAATCCAGGGAGTTGCTGGCACTGCTTACCCACAATGCACCTCAACTTGACTCCAGCATTGGTTCTGAGCACATACATGCACATTTTGCTCTGTGCATGCAGTCGTGTCACACAATGCTTGAAAGAGCTCAACTGGCGATCAAAGAACTGCAGGCAGAGCTTTTACTACACATACACCTGCTCTTAGACACGCACAACGGTCTAATGATGGAAACCAAAATCCTTTATTATTTTCCTATCATTGTTCTTCAGCACTTAAGTAATAAGTATTAACTTAGTGTGCCTTTGGATGATGCTGTGTTAGAATGCCTGATTTTTTTGAAATTCCTATTTTCAATTGCTGAGCTGTCTTTCACTAAAATAAATAAATAAATAAATAAATAAATAAATAAATAAATAAATAAATAAATATTAAATAAGTTTTGGCTTGGTATAAGAATAGAATTACCAACAATTTCCAAAACTGGCATAAAGATACTTAAAATACTTTAATATTTATGTATTATTTGAAGTGGCATTTTCCACACTGATGTGCATGAAATCGACCAATTCTCAAAGACATCCAAGATGCTCTACACAGTGCAGTGTCAGATGTCAAAACTGAGTGCTTTGTGCAAAAATAAGGCATCCATTGCATTGGTATCCAAAATCGATTTTACCTTCAATAGGTGACACAGTCATCCAGAACAAAGAATTGTTTTTAAAATACGGTTTTGAT
Source organism: Rhabdomys pumilio (assembly GCA_030674055.1). NCBI lineage: Eukaryota > Metazoa > Chordata > Mammalia > Rodentia > Muridae > Rhabdomys > Rhabdomys pumilio. Next base: position 44,217,946 of record JANHMN010000020.1, on the reverse strand, counting down.
AATTCCCTTTTAGCAATAGTCTTATTTATCTACCTGTCTCCTAGAGTCGGTGAGGTCTTGGGCAATAGTGAGTCACATGTGAGACACTTGAAGCCGCAGCTCCGACTGTGTCTTGTCCCCACTTGCTCCACTGTGAGCTGTTGTCCTCCGTCATCCCCGATGTTCCTCTCTGAGCCTGTCCCCCACAAGCTGCTCCCTCCTCCCTGAACACTCCTCAGATATATTTTTGACTCTCATCATCCCCCCACCTCTTCGCTTTCCTGGAAACATTTCCTAGAATATCCATGTGGGATTTCCTCTTCTGTCCCTAACCTTTATCTTACCATAGCATTTCCCGAACCTGATGTCGTATAATTACAGATTTCCTTGTCTGTCTGATCTTGTGAACACTGAGGTCCTTGAGTGCAGGTGCCATTTGCTATTCATAGCTACACAGAAGCACTGGCTGGACTGGTGTTTGCAGAGTCAACAATTTGAAAAGCAGATCCAGCCAGATATGAAGGACAGAGGAATTCCAGGGAGGTCATGGCGGTTCCTCAGCCTGTTTTCCAGAGCCTGCCTCCCTGAGAACGCTCCAGACACAGCTTGGTCTGGCTTAACACATCTATCTGGAACAAAGGTCAGATCCTTCAAAGAAAGGTGTCCTTGAATTCAGAGGACCCCCACACATCTATTTATCCATTACTTGTTCAATCTTAGATGAAGCAGAATATCACATTCTTTCTTTCTGGTTTTGTTTGAGATACTGTCTGAAGATCTCAGAGTTCAGAATCTATCTCAGACCTACCTAATAATCAGCAGACTGCCATTTTGGACACTGTTGGTTTTAAGTATATAACTTTCTCTCTCTCTCTCTCTCTCTCTCTCTCTCTCTCTCTCTCTCTCTGTGTGTGTGTGTGTGTGTATACTGAGGTTCAAGGTGGCCTAAAAAGAATGTCAGATCCCCTAGAGCTGGAGTTGTAAGGTGTTTTAAATTGTGCATTATCTGATGCTGGTGCTAGAAATAGAATTTGGGTCCTTTGTAAGAGCAGCAAGTGCTCATAACAGCTGAGACATATCTACAGGCCACTACACCATTGTTTAAAACCCAAATCAGTATATCTTTCTCTGTTGGTAATGTAGCAAAATATATAAAAGGCTGCAATATATCCATATATGATGAGGAAATGGTTAATGATGCAGATATTTTTAAAAGAATAGGGAAATTTGGTTTTCATGTAGTTAATACTTAAGCTACATTATCAACTGGAAAAAAAATAAAAGACTCCAGGAGACCAAGCATCTTACTTTGCATGCCTTTACGGTTTTGGATATATGTGAACAGGAAAACATAGAAAAGGGAAAGGGGTATCTGCAGGTGGTGAGATGCTGTGTGATTTTCATTGTTTTCTTTATCTCTATTTTAGCCAATAAGGAATGGCAGAGGCCATCATGCTAAGTGAAATAAGTTATACAGAAAGGGTGATTGTGAAAAACAGACCAGTATCACACACTTTGCAGTGTGATATATGCAAACATATGTTCACGCGTGTGAACGTGAGTGTGACATAAATGCAGAAAGAGCATCGATTTGTGAGAAGGAAATGGGTTGTGTATTGGAAATGAGAGGAGGTGACAGGGGAGACGTGAGAAAGGGGGATGGCATATGTGTGATGTTTGGTGAGGAAACCCATTATTTTGTACTCTAAAAATAAAAACGATAAAATTTGAGATCAAGTTTTACTAGTTTTTAAATGTCTCTACCTCTTCCATGTCTGCTCAAGGCTCATTACCAGTACGTTCCCACATAAGAAAGAACTTGGAAATGGACTACTACTGTGCACCCACTGCTATCTAATTTATTAATGGTGACATTGCTCATGGAGCATCCTGAAGGCCTGGTGCCCTCTACTCATTGCCCAAACTGTTTACTGGTGTTATTATTAAAGGGAGTCCAAGAATACATCAATATATGAAGAAAGCAGGGTGTTAACCCATGTGGTATACATATGCATGCACATACAGAGGCACATACACACAGACGTACATGCATACAGATGCACACATACATACACATATGCACAGGTGCACACATAAATTTACATACAGACACATGCACATGCACACAGGCATGCACCCATACACCCATGTACACATAAACACACCCATGTCTACATTTAAAAACAAGTCTGGAGAGATAATGATTCCATAGGTAAAGGTACCTGCTTCGAAGTCTGATGACCTGAGTTCTATTCCCAGGACCCACAGAGTTGAAGGATAGAACTAACTCCCACAAGTTGTCCTCTGACCTGGGCACATGTGTCCTGGCATGCACCCACACACAGAGGCCCATACACACAAGCAAAATTTTAAAATATTAAAAATAATACTAAATAAAGCCAAAGGTGAACGCTAGTTGAAAACAAGATCTTTGAAGCAGAAAGAGAGCCAGGGGAAGGACAAAACCAGCTCACATGCAGTTTTACAAAGTTTACTTAGAATCCACTTTAATGTCTCACATGCTTTTAATGAAGCTAAGCTAAATGAGGAATATACATCACTTGAAAGTAAAACAAAACCAAACCCAAGGGAAGAAAGAGAGAAACAGTAGTGGACTCTCATAGAAAATACACACCACCATTTTAATACCTTTTAATCGGGCTGTAAGTCTCCAGCAAGATACCGTTGTCAGGGGAAAAAGAAAGACTATGGAAACAACGTAAGATTGCTGTGTTTTACCAGGTGCAGACCATGTTGTCACTTTACCTCTCACTGTAGATGCCACAAGCTAACTGTGACCGTAACCAGTTTACATTTTGGCATAAAATAAATAAGTACAAATAAAATGACCAAAGTCAAAGCAAGCATGTGACATTGATGGTTATGAGACCCTGGTGGTTGAGTACCCGCCTAGCATCCTGATGGCCTGGTGCCCTCTACTCATTGCTCAATATTTCATGTGCTGAGGTCAGTGGGGATCTCTTCGGATCGACTTAAGAGTCACTGTTCAAGTTTGGACTGCATAACCAAATGTAAATGGTCAGCTGGCTCTACCTGCAAAAATATACTGTACACAATGATGAAAACTGAAGGAGGGAAGAAACCAGCATGGTTGAGTGCTGGTGGTGGTGGTGGTTGGGGGTTCCAGCTAGCTGCACACACCTCTCTCCTCAGTATGCAACTACCAGCAGAAACATATTTGCAGATTTCTGAACACAGCAAGAGCATCGGTTGCCTTGAAGCCACGATAATGCTTAGAACTGGGGATGCAGGGTGGGTGAGGACACACACACACACACACACACACACACACACACAATCCCAACCAAATAAACAGGACATAACAGATCAGAGAGGCAGGAACTGCCAGGTCCTTTGAAAAAGAAAACACCCAGAAAATCCCAAGTAGCACCAGTCTGCATAGGATTATTCTATATTATAACCATTATAACATTTTACATTTCAGACGTAGCACCCGTCTGCACAGGGTTATTCCTCAACACTGTAACGTTTTATGTTGCATTATTTAATTGTGTTGTATGTGCACATGTCTGTGTGTGCACATGTGGAAATCAGAAAGCAACTTATAGGAAACAGTTCTGTCCTCCCAACATAGGGGCCACAGGGATCAAACTCAGGTTGTCGGGCTTGCACGAAGCATCCCGGGTTGGGGAGCCATCCCTCCAAGTCCCCTCACACTGTAATACTTTAAAACATCAGATGAGGATCTGGGCTGACGCTCAGTCAATAGAGGGCTTGCCTAGCAGGTGTGAAGCCCTCTATGGCCAACATCACACTAAGTGGGCGTGGCAGCTCACTCCTCTACTCCCAGCACTTAGGTACAGTAAAAAGCAGGAGAATCAGAATTTTCGTCAGAACTTTTATTGTCAGCCTCAGCTATGCAGTGACATCTGTGACCATCCTGGGCTAGATGAGACCCTACCTCAGAAACAAACAAAAAGAAACCAGAGAGAAGACTTTCGAGTTAATGAGAATTCGCAATTGCCTTCCCTGCCACTTGTGATTTGAGAGATACAACCCCTCTATGTTCATTTTGATAAAAATTGCCATTTCATTTAAATGTTTATATTTACTAGGCATTTATAAATACATATCGAAAGTCTGCTGAGAGGTCTGGTTCTTCTGAAGCCTCTGTTTCTACACTTAGCAGTTTCATGGCCGTGTTCCTTACAACCTGGCTACAGAATTTACAAGAAAAGAGCCCTGGCTTATAGCACTTCCAGACACAAACTGCTCCAGGTTTTACTATACCAATAAAAGCAAGGAACCGTAGATTCTCTGATTTCCTCTCTCATGGGGGAGTCACACTTTGCCCAGGTTGAATTTGCTGTGCATGTAGAATTCTGCACATACCTCAGAACTTTCTGGACACACGAATACTCAAGCCCTGTGGCTATAAATAGGATAGCAGGAGTCTGAGGAAGCAGCAGTGATTTCATAGGAGCACGGGCACGGCCACAGGCTCCAGGGAGCCCTCATAAAAGGAAGCACTGGGTATAAGGAATTTTGTGCTGCATTTTCTCCTTTGCTGTGAGCCTGGGATGCACCTATCATAGGAACAATAATCAAGCTCTTAGCAAAAGAAACAGATTATAGAATCTGGAGGGAAGTGTACCATGGGCATGGCTGGTGCACTGCCTGGCCAAGAACTCCCTCTCCCTCTCCATCTGTTTCTGTCTCCATCTCCTCTATCTCCATCTCCCTCTCCTTTTTCCCATCCCTCTTACTTTCCCTCTCCCTCCCCCATTCCTGTCTCCTCCCTCTTCCTCTCCCCACGCCCCACTTTTATGTGAACATGCACACATACACATGTACGTGTAAAGACAGAGAACAATCTTGGGTGTCTTTCTGATTTAATCTCCACTTTATTTTGAGGGGACAGAGTTTCTCATTTATACCTGGAGCTTTCTTATTTGAGTGGACTGCCTGGCCAGAGAGCCCTAAGGATCTACCCATCACCCACCGCTATAGCCTGAGCTCTGTGATTGCAAGCATGTACCACCACACCCAGTTTTAAACATGTGAGCTAAGGATCGAACTTGATCCTCATACTTGAACAGCAAACACTTACTGACCGAGCCATCCCCTTGGCCCCTCTATCTCAGTTTTATACAGTAAGTTTCTTACTTTAATTAGCATATCACTAGGTTAAATTAACCGTCATATTAGTTATTGGATAATATTGAAAAGGTAGCTCACAAGGGTAGAAAACTCTGAGGAAATAAAGAGCATCTGGGTGAATCTGTGTGGTTCCTACGATTTCTGAGACATATCTCTCTTTCCCGATCCATCAAAATGTAAGGAGTCATAGCCACGCCCACCTGCATCCCTGAAAGCCACCACGTCTTCCCCACTGCGGTGGATTGCACCTTGTGGAACTGCAAGCCAAAACATCAATTTGAAGTCATTTTCAAAATGACTGAGATCTGCGCGCCGGGTACATTTTCAGCCTTAGCCTGGCTGGCTGCTTTCATTTTTTTTCCTTTACCAAGAAGAGATTTGGAAAAGTGAAAAGCCAATGGATATATTCAGGATATGACAGGACACGTCTGTAAATTAGCATTTACATCGGCAACAGTCCCACGAACTAACGTATCTATTTTGCAAATAAGGAAACAGACACGGAAAATGAAGTCGCATGTCCAGAACCACGGCTGATAAATGCATATGTGCTTGGCACAGTTTGAGTTCAGTGGAAATGAGTCAGATGAGACTTTTGATGTCATTACCTCATTATTAGCTACCTATTTGCTTATGACATGGACAATGCCTGAAATACAAGATTGTTTGTGGTTATAAATGGAACCCCAAAACAGTTGAAAGATCAAGAAATCAACCACCTGCTGTATGTGGAGAGTTGACATTTGGAGCTAATAAGTGCAGGAGAGTGAACCCATCAGGCAGTTTGGGCCGGTGCCCCCAAGAGCAAACAGTCTATTTTTTGTCCCTGACAATCAACTCTGTCCTGGCCTGAGGGCACATGTACCCAGACTGTTTAGTAACACTGTTTCCTGTTATAGAGCCTGGTTCTTATCTCTCTTCTTCTTCTTTTATTTTTTAAACATGGAAACTTAATGAGCATGGCTGTCTGGAAGCTATTCCTGACCAGATACTCCAGTGGCCCTTGAAGGTGTCTGCTACTCCAGATTCAGACACTGAGATGAGAAGCACATGAGCAGCTTGGGTTTGGGACAAGCAGAATGACCCCCTCTCCCAATGCCTAGCAAATCCTTATTACCACCAGAGCAGGATCATATACAACCTCTGAGTTTGAACAAGTGTCTTGTACTAAATGGAAAAAAAATGCAATTACTCTTAACGTCCTAATATATTGGCTGTTTGCAGAAGTCTCGTCTTCATGTTCTGCCTCTGTGCATTTGGGAGAACAGGACATCGGCTGCTTTCATGTGCCAACAGCATAACTAGTGGCATTTGCACTGTATGTGTTATTAGGTAATCTTAGAAGGAAATCAGAGAATGATGCCACCAGGCCCTTAGTCCTCCCCTGGTCCCACACTCAAGTGAGGTCTGAAGAAGCCACCATGGATCATGCTGAGGAATGATGGGAGAGAGATGACAGCAAGGATCCTGAGTAACAGGTATGGAGAAGAGGGATCCAGTGGTCAGACTTTGATTGGTCTACCTATAAATCCTCCCAGGGTAGGAGCTACAAGGACCGCTCAATGGCTACTTCCTCTCTACTCTTTTTGTTCCATTATTTTCCTTTGTCACCCAAATAAGTCAGGTCCATTATTATCAAGGCCAGAAAACCTGGCCACTCACCACATTTGGTTTCTTCACAGTAAGGCTGGCTGAAGTTGTGTCTAGACCTCTCTGTAAACAGGACTATACAACACCAGTTAAAAGTGAGGCCTCCCTAAGTCTTAGCAGATATGGCTAAATGGTTTCACAGGAGAGGTCAGCCTAAAGTGGGAACAGGGCGTTTTAAAGACGAAGGAGGAGGCTGGGGTTGAGAACTGGTTTGGTAAGCTAAACTGGAATTCCTGGGTGCCATCCCAAGCACCAGGAAAAAGAAAAGGTATATGACTCTATATCTTTATTAACAAACACACACACACACACACACACACACACACACACACACACACACACACATATATATATATATATATATATATATATATATATATATATGTTTAGAAATAAATTATATCCCCATGTATTATTTCTTTCTAAATTAGTTGCTTGCTACTAGTATTGGATTAGATGCTCACACCCAGAAACTACTAGGAGAAAATCTACTGTTGCATGTTAGACAGGAGAAAGTATGTGGAGATAAAAATATGGCATTTGTTTTTATGACATGTTTCCCATTAGATTCAACTCTAGGGCAAAGGATGAGTTTCTCTGGGAGGAAACCCACAACAACTAAGAATTTTTAGTGCTAGTACTTAACTTAGCACTATACCTCCTCCATGATAGGCGGCAGAAGACCAGGTTAATCTCATGGGTCAAGAATTAAACTGTTGGACTTGGTCTTGTTTTCATCTTTGAGGCATTTCTGTGGGAGCCCAGAGTTTTCTTTCTGGGATGATTGGCCATGAAAGAAGTTCACGGACAAGCTGAGAGGAGAAAGAGGAAAGGGTTTGTATTCCTACTTCCTCACAGAACCGCAGAGAGAAGGCCACTTTGGGCCCATATCTGAAGTCAGTTTTATGAGAGAAAAGGCCATTGCTAACATGAAGGGCAGACTCAGGGATGGTTCCTTTAGCCGTTTTAGTCCATTTCTGCCTGGAAGTTTTGTGGTCCAGCAGAAAGGGTTTTCATACAAGAGAAAACATTTGTTCTGCAATATACAAGAACATGCACCTTCAGAGGATCACTTTATTCTCTGAGATTTTGATGGCTGTGTGAATATGGGACTGTGCTGTCAAAATATGATTGACGTATTTATGAAATATCTCTTCACACTGACAGTTCTGCAGAGCCAAACTTCCTTTTTAAACCACAAGAGAATAGAACTCTCCATTAGACTATATTTTCTAAGTAAACTTAATCCTCTACACATTCATAATAAGCTCGGCTAAACGTCGCACACAGAGAATATGAGAACTTTTAAGTATATGCTAATCAAAAAATTAAAATAATATATTCATTTTGGGGCATTGGCTGCGTGACAGATGTTCATTTCCGTGAATTTTACTCATACACCTAAATCCCTAAAACTTTCAATACACCACGGTAAGTTTAAGTTGACAACTTAAGTTGTTTTGTCCTCGAAAGTGGTAAGGAGGTCATAAGACCCATAAGACTCTTCTAACTTGTGGACAGACATGTGTCTTCCCTCTTTGTCCTCTTCCAAACGGAACAAATGCCTCTCTTAGCAAGGACACATTCATTAAGCCCCTTCATCCTGCGATAGGAATTCGGGGGAGCTGTCTAAAGAAGATAAAGTCTTTCAGGAAAAATGAATGCATTGATGTTTCATCATTTTAGGATATGATTATTTCCTAAGTATATGAGGAGGGAACAGAGGGAAAAAATATAACCACTGAAGTGTGAACAAAACCATCTGATAAGCAGAAAATGGGATATCATTCCTTACAGTGGGGAATCTTTTGTACAGGTGGGTCGTGAACCAGGACTTCCCAGGACACTGTCAGCAAAACTCTATATCTATGTTCCGTTAATTTTTTCAAATGCCTCTAAAGACCTCTGCATTTATTTTATTTAAGTGTATGTGTGTTTGCCTTTGTGAGCTTACACACGTCACACGCATGTAGTGCCTGAGGAAGCCAGAAGAGGACATCAAATGCCCTGGTTCTGAAATTACAGGCAATTGTAAACCACCACATGGGTGCTGGGAACTGAACCAGTGTTCTCTGCAAGAGCAGTAAGTGTTTTTTTTAAGCACGGATCCATCTCTCCAGCCCTCCTCAAGAACCTACAAATAAAAAAAATGTAACATTGTCTTCTTTTGTGGCAAATAAATAATTAAATACTGATACCATCTATTGATCTATCTATCATATGGCTATATATAATTATATATATATGTAATTATTTTTCTATGCTCTGTATACTAGACTTCATTAAGTACATGGAATTAGTGACCCCTTTAAAAGTTGTTATCACTACAATTATGACAGAGACTATCATTTTATCATCTCGTGCAACTCATTTCTGGCCATTAAAATAAGTCTGTCTTAGCTAGTTAGGGAACAGGAAGGCAAATCCAGAACCCCAGGACCCATGCAGAAAGCCAGATGTAGTAACATGCATCTAAATTCTAGCAATCCTACAGTGAGAAGGGAAGCAGAGACAGGAGAAGGAGCCAGAAGCTTGCTGGCCAGGAAGCCTGGTATATGCAGCTTCCATGAGACCTTGCCTCAGAACATGATGAAAGAAGACAGCTGAGTCCTGACAGCTAGCCTTTGACCTCCCTATGTACCCTGTGGCATACGTGTTCCCTCTAACACACACAGACACACACACACACACACACACACACACACACACACACACACACACCTACACCCATTCCTAACACACATACAATGCAATATTTAAATGCTTTGGAGCCTCTGTCTAAACTAACTACATAATACAATGTGTGTTGCCTAAGGACTGGATCCTTTGAGAATCTTTCCTTTGGATTATTATAAGCTGATCACAGAGGAAGGAGCAGGAGACACATTCTGAAGCTACCGGACTCTTCTAGAAACTTAGAGAAAAAAAATCCCAACCTCTTGTGTTTGGTGTTTTTAAAGGCCACTTCCTGGTGCAGCGATGTCTTGGCTATGCCTTTTCTTCCCTAATGATATGTAATATTGTACATAAAGTGCCAAGCAAGACTTGCAAAGGAAGTCAAAACTCTTACCTGACTAAAGGAGAAGCCACATACAAAGAAGCCATAGGAGATGCTGTGCAATGAAACATGAATGCATTCCTTCTTCCTCTCAGGATGGACACAAAACCTGCAGCATGCACTTTGTAGGGTGAAACAGGTGACAGGGACTTGTCACCACAGCCCAGAGAAACATAAGTCCTATGTTCACCTCAAAAAATGATGAATTCAGGGCTTAAAAAACAATATTGTTCTGAATTTATAAAAAAAATAAGAAAAATATAAACTGTGAATAATAAGATTCATCATTTAACATTATACCCTATTATAATAGAGTTTCTATTCAGTAAGGTGCAAAATACAAAAAGAGTTAAATATAAAATACTCAATTATTTTTCTTATGTTTAACTTATTTTATGCCCTTTTATGTGATTGTTATTTTTTTCAAACAGCTTTTTTAACGTTTTCTTTCTTATTCCAAGAAAGTTTCTATGTGTGTGCCTGAATGCATATGAGGGGAGTTTGCATAGAGGTTTTCTTTTTTATTCAAATAAAGTTTCTATGTGTGTGTGTATGTGTGCATATGAGGGCAGTTTGCATAGAGGTCAGAAGAAGGCATCAGATTCCTGGAGCTGGAGTGATGGGTGGTAGTGAGTAACTCTGGGGGAACTGAACTCAGGTCCTTTGCAAGTAGGACACACACTTAAGCTTAGCGGCATCCCTCCAGCCCTCTGTAATGATGTTTTATGGAAACTATTAGAACTTTCCAGGACACTTTTGCCTAACAGTGAATATGTATAAGCCCTTTACTCTGAGCTTGCAAAGGTAAAATTAAATTGCTTGTTGCTTGTTTTAGACAGGAGAACTAAAGGTGAATTTATTTTTACTGGGAGACACATAAGCCGTGAGATATGAAAGAGATATGAAACTATAGAGTTGTGGTCAAGATGGAGCCAGAAGAGAGGGAGAGAAAGAAAGAGGGAGAGGGAAGAGGAGAGGGAGAGGGAAGAGGAGAGGGAGAGGGATAGGGAGAGGGAGAGGGAGAGAGGGGGAGACTGATAGTAGAGAAACTCATAAAAAATAAAATTTTAAATATTGTCTTTCTAATATCTGAGACAAGTTTTAATTTCTTTAATCCCCCAACTGTGTCCTGCTTGCATTGAATACATCCTAACCTGGAATATTCTAGATGGAAAATAAAGAATAAGTATGCACATAGTTAACTGGTTTCTCACAACAGTGTACCCTGTGGCCCCTTTTGTTGACTATACTGCTCATATCTTTCTCAGGACAAAGTTAACTTTTCCAGAAATCTCTTTGTCCCCGGAGGAACAAAGATCCTACATGTCTGACTGACACCAAACCCATCAAGGCAGCAGATCTGGGAAGAAGCTGGCTCATAAAACCCCTTACTCATTCCCATTCAGCCCTGCGACGCCTCAATGTGAGCTGCCAAGAAGCTGTATCATGAAAAGCTAATTTGGCTCTTGAAGATAGTGTGTTTTCACAGAGCGATAAGAAGGAGAAGTTGAGCTGGGTTCAGACAGGCTGTCTCTGTTCTCAGAAATATTTTCTGCTGTTTTATCAGCAGCCACATTCCTCGGCAAGAGATGAAATACGATGTTCTCTCCCTTCAAGAGTGGGGCGTGTGTCTATGCATGCATGTCTGTGAGTGTGTGTCTCCTTGTTGCACATGTCTGGTTCAGTCAGCAGTTAACACAGACTTCTGCCTCTGGACACATCCATTGAACCTTCAGCCTCTGCTGAAACCCTTCCTTTCTCCTGGCTTTCATCTCAGTTTCTCTCTTCTCCAACCCTCTTATTCCCTTTGGCTACTGTTCAGTTTGGTCATACATTTTCCAGGATACAATCTTTAAGAGATCCTGCTAGGTGAACTAAACTTACCCTATTCCCAGCATCGCCCCCTGTGTTCTTCTATCCCTCTCAGGGAAACATGATAACCTTTGTTTTTGAAAATACTCCTGACTTGTATGAATATTTGCTTTGAAAGTTGAGTCTTTGAACAGGATCTGGAGCCGGTCGGCTCACACTTAGGGAGAGATCACAAGAAGCTACAAGAAACCAGACAAATTATCTTGACATCTGCTGAGGGGTTCTGAAGGAAGCAGGGCAGTTAAAGATGAAAGCAGAGCTGGGCTTCTCTCCTCACTATCCAACCCCTACGTTCCAGGAATAATCTTGACTGACCCCAGCCGTGTTGTCCTTTTAGAGAAAAGCAATAAAGTTGAACTGGGTACCATTACCCCATATTATCTGTGATCCAAATATTTAGCCACGTATAATTTGACGCTTTCATAGGAGCGGTGACTCGTTCCTGGAGTGTATCAGCCCTAAAGCAAATAGCCACATGTGGTTAGTCTCAGCATACCAGAGTGAGCCAGTTGCTTCCCCATCGTCTCTCTCCCCACTACTCTGTACATTCAGGTGTCATTTATGTTACATTATGTCCCTTGAAGATGCTGGTTACTGAAAGAGGCCAGAGACATCCACAGCCAAAAGGAAGCAGGCCACGCCTTCCCTGAAGCACATTCTTTCCCTCTCTTCCCACCTCTCTCTCCTCTCCTCTCTCTCTGTCACTATTACTCCCTTCCCACTCCTCTCTCCTTGTCTCCCTTGCACTCCCTTTCCCTCCCTCCCTGCCTCCCCACTTCTCTCTCTTATGTAATTAAGAAACTATGCTGTGACTGATATAGTCCTTTGTCTAGCTCCTTCATGCTCCCTGTCATGCAGAGAACCCCAGACTAAATGCCTGGGTATAAAACTTTCCACCACGCCCTGAAAAGTTATAAAAGTCAGATACTGATGTATGTGAAGGGTTATCAGAGGACCTCTCCCATCATCCTGTCTGTTGTGACAATCTCTCTCTTGCTTTAAGTTTTTCTTAATGTATTTGTATTTCGCTTGCATGAATACATACATACTATGCATGTGCCCTGTGCCTATAGAAGACAGAAGAGGGAATCCACTGAAACCGGGTTACGGGTAGGTTGCTCGCTGCCATGTGGGTTGTGAGAACCAAATTCAGGCTTTCTCCATGAGCAGCAAGTTCTATTATCTATTGAACATCTCTGCAGCCTCCCACTTCAGGTTTTAAATGGACACTTCTTTTCCCCTTTAAGATCCATCTCAAGGTTAAATCATGATGGACATGGTTGTAGTGTTTTCTCTCTTCATAAAGATTATTTCTAAAGAGTAACTTTGTGTTTGCTCCTTACTTGAGTCTACCCACTGCTTCTCTCTTAATAATTTATACATACCTTTTGCAACTAGGATTGTTGGAGGGAAAACTGCAGGTATGTTGATAGAATACAAATGCACACTAGAGGGAAAAAAATGCTTTCCCACAGTCCCAGCATGCTTCTGGTCCTTTCCAAAGAAGCCGGCTTTCTGATTCACTCCCACATCTCCAGGAAAGATGGAGCTGTTTCCTGCTCAGGTCCCCACTTGCATCAGACACCATCTAATGACCTCGAAGCCCAATCCACGAAGTACACGCCTAGCCAGGGAGTCTTGAACATGAAACACCAGGCAGCAAACCACCATCAACAATGAACCAAGGACGGACTGAAAGTTGGGAGTTAATGCTTCACTGTTTGGCCAATCAGTGGCTAAGAGCCTCATGGAAGAATGTCAGCAGATCAGCGAGAGGAGATCCTTTGATCAGAGGTACCAGTGACAGGAGGGAGCTAAGAGACTTTCTCTTCAAGCACATTCATATCCTGCTACTAATTCCGATGAAACATTTGGTAAATAAAATACATAAATCATGTGATAAATTAGGGTATGTAGACAGTTGGGCAATGATTAGGCTCAGCGGAAAGCCATTTTTATCTTGTTTTATGGAAATTTGACACCGAAAACAAACGAATAACACCGGATGTTGAGTTCTAGTTAATGATATGCAATGCTGACTTGTAGAGAGGTGAGGTTTGCTCATATCTGTAACTGGGGTTTTAGTGTAAAAACAAGATGGAGTGACAGATGAAACCACAGGTATTCAATGAAGTAAATGCCATCAAAGTTAGTTTAGAATTTCAGATATGGGATCCATTAAATGTCTTCTTATTTTTCCTGTATATGTTGCTATAAAATACTAGGGGACACAGCACATGTACCTTTCCCATCATGCAAACCTTGTGATTTTGTTCTTCCTTGGATTTGAAGTGAAAACTGTATCAGTCAAAGTCCCTACCAGGTGAGATTAAAATAGAACTGTCTGTTATTCAAAGGACTCCGGTTCCTTCTTCATAAAGAGCTCTTGTTGGAATATGTCAGGAAAACTTCAGGTGCCCAAAGCATTAGAAGTGGCCTCTGCTGCTGCATGTGAACCTGGCAATTTGGTGATTACACCTCACACAGATGCGAGTCTAAAACCCTGTTCGCCCCAGTATAAGTAGAACATCCTTGACATGATTTGTCCACCTCCACGTTTCACTCAGAGCACTCAGATGTTACCACAGAACGGACACACTGTGGTTGAAAACTACTCTTCTGTTGAACACACACAAGGGGGTTTCAGAGTGTAAATGATGGAGACCGTGGGACACAAAGTATTCACTGTCTGGGTTTTTATGAAACAAGTGGAAAGAGCTGAGTGAAAATCTATTATGACTGGCAGATGGGGGGTTCAGTGTGCTGGGATTGCACTGGTAGTGGCCATTAGCAGTCACATAAAGTAAGTTCTGACTTGAAACATACTTCCATTCTCTCTGTGCTTGGCAGTATGAGGGCAGCTGGACACAGCATGCTAAAGCAAGGGCAATCAGGGATAGCAAGAGGGCTGAGAAGATAGAGGAGCTTGCCACCAAGGCTGAAAATCTGACCCACATGATAGAAGAAGAGGATAGGCTTGCAAGTTGTCCTCTGACCTCCACATATGTATGTTGGCACTTTCACACCTACAGGTGCATGCACTCACACAAACAGAGATATGCAATTAACATTAGCACACAAACAAGTAGAGACATGCAATAGACATTAAATAAAGCACGACTTTTATCAAGTAGAATTGAGACTGGTATCTTGAACCTGTCTTACTACTGTTAGGAGCAACATGTAAGTAAAACACTTTAGCAATAGTGTATAATTAAACACACACACACACACACACACACACACACACACACACACACTATTCAGTTTCCTCATTTGCTATAGTCTGACTTTGGGAAGTAAAATTCCCAAAGACCAAGATGACATAACAAGTCTAAATGAGAATTAAGTGAGGCCAGCACAGAAGGTTTCAAAGGTTCACGGCCCAGCCTATGATGCCATACTTTTTAATTTCCTTGTATAAACAGTGAACCAGAGAATGGGAAAATCCATTTGGCTGTTCTGAGCTACAAATTAAATCCTTGATTAAATTTTGGCAATTACATCCCCAGGTCGTTTCCATTTCAGCATTTTTGAATTCATTTGAATAAGCTTCTTAATCATGATTTTGGCAATGTACTGAATTATAAAAAAAAAAAAAAAATCTAATAAATACTATAAAGAGGTTGGCTGGCAAATAGAAACCTGAAGTATGTTGCAAGGGAATGTTTTACTATGACTTTCAGTTGTTTGTGGGTATATATATTCGGAAATCAAAATTAAACACAAGGTTCTGGAGAGACGGCTCAGCAGTAAAATGTCCATATAGTTCCTGTGGTGTATCCATGTGGGGAAAACTTACAACTCTAGCTCCAGTGATCCTACGCCCTCTGTTGTCCTCTCCAAGAATTACACACACACACACACACACACACACACACACACACACACACTTAAAAATAAAACAAATCTTTAAAAGAAAACTGAATACAAGAATCTTATATGTCCTTAATGAGTAAATGGTAGTTAAATCACAGTGGCTTGTCAATGCTATCATGCATAAATAGATAATACAAATTGTAATTTTTTTCAATTATCTTTTTATTTTTAATTTTTTAAATTGGGGGAGTTGGAGAATGGGAGGTCAGACATGGAAGGTCTGGGAAATGAGTGTGATCAGGGTATAAAATCCCCAGAGAATCAATAATACATACTATGTTAAAAATAAAGCTAATCATTAAAAAACAATCAGGTGGAATCTTATTTATATATGCACGCCTGGGGCTTTAGCCCCAGAACAGCTAATTTGGGAGATCTGGGTGGTATATATAGATCTGCATTTCTTACAGACCCCTGGGTGATGTTCATGCCGTGGAGCCAGAAAACACAAGGAACAGTGTGGTTCCAATGGTTTCCATGGACACAAACCCATTAAATGATTACAAAACCTTCAGAAATAATATGATATACAGAAAGCTAATAACTGTGTCACCTCACTCAGTAACTGGTTGGTGGAAATTGGCTGATACTGGGAGGTAGAACTCAATAAAATGGAGAAGGTGACGAGTCCCCAGACACTTAACTCTACACATGCTGACCCATAGGTATCCTGGATGTTTTTTCTCTTGGGAATCTTGTGTCCTGTCATTGTCTTTATAAAATACTTTTTGTGCCTAGTCATAGGAATTTAAAAGGTATTTTATTTATTTGCATGTTCTCTCCCCCCCCCTCTCTCTCTCTCTCTCTCTGTGTGTGTGTGTGTGTGTGTGTGTGTGTGTGTGTGCCTGTAAGTGTGTACATGTGCATGGGCATGTATGCATGTCCAAGTATGCCTATATAGAATTCAGAGAACAACTTGTCAAAGTCCATTTCTTCCTTCTACAGTGTGGGTTCCAGGAATTGAACTCAGGTCATAAAGACAGGCGGCAAGTGTCTTTATCCAGTGAGTCATCTTCCTCACCTTCATCTCTTGAGAGTACCTCATTTGATCCATAATACACTTGATTTTCTGAAGAACACACTGTAAGGTTCTGTGAACTCTTTCTGTGGAGATCATAATGATGTGGAGCTGAGGGAGGCCAGGGTAAGATCCATATGCTACCACCATGATTGGGGACATGACTCTGGGCTGAATAAATCTTATCTACCTTACAAGTAGCAGACAGCGAATTATAGCTCGCATTCACTTTCATTTCACTTTAACATAGAAATTGTGGTGTGAATCTACTGATGCATTAAAAACCAATTTTTGTTTGCCTTATTTTAGGTAGCTAGTTAGATAAGAGGATTAGAATACATGGGGGCTAGATCTTTTCTTTGTAATCAGCAACTTGTAAAGCCCCAAACAAAAACACTTGGGCCCTAATTACTGGTCTGAAGAATGGAACTCAAATATTGTCTACCTCTGGAAAGAAATGTGACATTCTGAACTACTTGGAAGGTCACTTATCAATATCTTTCTAAATCTGGTTCCAGGAGCCTGAGACCTTATAAGATCTCTCAATAGTAGGAGGTTTTCTGATGAAGAACAAGGATATACCATTGCCCCAATTCTGGAAGAGTCAATCAAACTGAGCCTGTCAATCACTGGGACAGAAAAGTATCCTTCCCCAAGAAAGCTGTCTGTTCTAGAGACATATATTTCTTAAAAGGTAAGCTGAAGGCATAATGTTATTATGCATTGTATAAAGTTTACCCTTGTATTATTCAAATTCTGATTTTTCTTTTTTTTATTGGATATTTTACTTACATTTCAGATGCCATCCCCTTTCCCCATTCCCCTCCCTATAAGGCCCCTATCCCATGCCCCCCTTTCCTTTTTTCTTTCACACAATTTTTTTAACTGTTAATCAAAGGCTTTATAGGTTTGGTAATGCTCAATCAGAAGTGTAACCCAATACCCAACCTGGATATATAATCTATCTTTGACTGGTGGAGACACGTGAACATCTGTCTCCATTCTCCCCCTCTCTTTCTCACTCTTCCTCTCTCTTATCACCTAGCTTCTCCTCTCCTTCTTCTTCTCCTCTCCTTACTCCTTCTCTTCCTCTCGGCACTTCTTCCCCCTTAGCTCTTCCTACATATCACCCTTCCTGTTTAAAAAAAAAAAAAAACTTTTCTCACATAATACAATAAGAGCATAATTATGCATATTTGTACAAGTGAGGTGCAAGATAGTCCTAATACCCAGTCCTTCATTTTGTTGACTAACCAGAACCTCTGTCATTTCTCCTAACTAAAACACTTAGTTCTGAACCTGGCTTCCACCCCCTCCCCTTGGGTTTAGAATGAATGTCAGCTAAAAACCATCCACTCAGATCTTTTCTCTCAAAGTAAATAGTCAGAATTGGCTATGAGACTATAGGTTTTCAACCCCATCAGAAATCTAGACTGACTGAGTTAACTGAAATTATGGGAAGCATTAAGCATAGCTTCTAAAGCTTAGCCAATTTACATAGACCACTTAACACCTGGACAGCCCCTATACTACCGAACTTTGGAGCATCAAATCTTCAGCCTTCTGGTCCAGAATCATCTGACAGACTTTAGTGGTGCAGAATTATTACAAATTCTGATTTTTCTATCCCACTAATCAGTTTCAATCTGGACACAGCATTGTAATGCTTACAACAAGAATCTCCTGTCTCAAGTTTGTGTAAACAATGCTCACTGTTTATTCTCTGCCTTGTCAATAAAAGCTGGAAAAGCCAATAACTAGGCAAGAGACAGAATAGGGCAGGACATTTGGGAGGAGAAAGGATTCTGAGAGAGAGTCATGAGGAAGGAGGAAGAAGACATCTTGAGAGTTCATCTGGATCTTGAAAGGTCCTAAATGCAACTATTATGGGGATTTTGGCTGGAAGGTAGCCAGGTTAGATTAGAGGATTAGAATAGATCAATGATTGCCCAATCATTGTGTGATAAAGCTTGATTAATAAATCTAGTGTTGAAATCTAGTGGTGTCAGTATGATTCATCTGGAAGCTAGCTAGAGAAATAGAGAAGTGCTATGACTTTTAAAATACTACTACAGCAAACAGGTATACTAAGCCTCAGGCCACCAGTCACTCTTTCCGTGAAAGAGTGCGGCTCATCAATGGCCACTTTAATCCCTCCTCACCCTCATCTCTTGAGAGTACCTCATTTGATCTATAATACACTTGATTTTCTGCAGAACACACTGTAAGGTTCTGTGAACTCTTTCTGTGGAGATCATAATGATGTGGAGCTGAGGGAGGCCAGGGTAAGATCCATATGCTACTGCCATGATTGGGGACATGACTCTGGGCTGAATAAATCTTATCTACATTACAAGTAGCAGACAGAGAATTATAGCTCGCATTCACTTTTTTTTCTCCAAGTAAGACATGGTAGGTCCTCGAGCCTGTCATGCAAGGCCTGTGTCTTAGTCATTAATGATGGTTTTAAGTCTGAGTTCTCTCTACACTGAGCACTCAGTGCTCCTCCATGTGTATTTGAACATGTGTAGTAATCTGCTTTTTAAAAATATCCCTGTCTGACTTTATGTTTCTCCCATTTTTGCAACTGAATGAATATTTTATTAAATACAGTTTCCTTGGATCATGTATTCAGAAGAGTTCAAGGATATGATAGAAAACTTAACCTAGCTCAAACAGAACTGAGCACTCCTGGGTGTGTTCCCAGGTCCCACATGTATTAATCTTACTTCTTCTTAACACCATGGCTCCTTTAGAATATGTAAAATGATAATAGCTAACATTTGGCTTATGGTTCATGTATGAGTTCTCTCAGCTTCAACGAGGTTACTGCTTTAATTCATACAGCAGTTTTACAAAGAAATGGAGACTCTGAGAATTTGATGGAATAAAACTAACGAAAGCCACATAGCTGATACAGGATTGACAGAGGCCAGGATGAGACTCAGGACTTTTCTATTACACTCTACCAACCCCAAGAGTGTAAAAGAGTGATTAGGATTTTTTTCATATTTTTTTCTAGCTCTCGGGAAAAAAAAATCCTATGTAGCCTATGAGGAGAAAGGTTGGGGCAGATGCTTTCCAGAAAATCTATTAGAAAAAAAGAAAATAACTACTGGGAACCAAAGATTGTAGTTCCCCTTTTCTCTTCAGAGGCTGTTAGCTACCAGCCTGAGAAGAAATAAAGGAACAAAGATAGAGAGAAGGATTTGGATTGCCATGAATCTGGCAGAATGACCTCTAGAGACTGCTCCACTGAAACAAGTCTACTTTATTGTTTCATGGACAGGGTACATAAGGGCTTTTTAAAAGGTACAATCGAAAGGGTTAATTGGTCATAGCATCAAGTGATCAAGAAGGGCTTATTTGTTATGATACAGCACCTAATTATCATGTAAGCAGGAAACCAGCTTGGGACACGTGTGCTGAGTTATGCAACCTTGCAGAGATCACTGTACAAGGTCATTTTTTTTTCATACAAGGCAAGCCACTGTGTTCAGGGATACTTCCCAGTCAGAAGCAGAGACAGAGAAGCCCTATTGAGAAAGGGAGTCTTCTATTTTGTGCCGACCTCTTAAAACCATCCAGTCTCATGGAACTACCACCTTAATAGCAGGGTTCCCTAACAAAAGCTGTCTGCAGCTTTTTGGGGAAAGTCACTGATCCAGAAGTATATACACCATGTGCAGAGAGATGTGGGTGAGAAGAGGAGGTCCCCTCCCCAAACAAAGCAATGGTGTGGCACATTAAATGATTCTGAAAAGTTGAAAGTTGTCGAAAACCCACTTATTAGAAACTGTGGACAACCCTTTAAGAAAAGTCTGATACAAAATGAACTAGTGAAACTTTAAGAAGAAACAGGTAAATCTTGGGCTGTCCATACTAAAGAGAAATTTGACCATTGGGTGATAAGTTGGGATTCCTTCAGCAGAGTGATCTTTGGCAAGTCACCAAAGTACAGAGTCTTGAGTGCCCTTGAGATGCACTAGATTTTGATAGCAGAACACTGACTTGTAAATTTTATACCTAGCAATGTTATCACTTCCAATGAAACCCACAGAAACATCCTACAAACATTAGCTCGTGGCTCCTCAAGTTCTATTAACAAACACTTTTTAGTGTTTGTTAGGAATTTTAGAAAATTATGATACAAATAATAATTTGTCAATTACTGCCTAGGCATAGACTAGTAAGGGAGTTTAGAAGCCTGGGAACATGAAACTAAGCCTTGGAAACATATAGTGGACTGACAGATTCTACTCTAGCAAGTTGTCTTCTGACTATCACATGTATACTGTTCTCTCTCTCTCTCTCTCTCTCTCTCTCTCTCTCCTTCTCTGTATGTATGTGTGTTTGTGTCTGTATGTGTCTGTATATGTGTCTGTCTGTACATGTCTGTATATGTGTCTGTGAATGTGTCTGTGTGTGATGTTTAAAATATTGAATAACACTATATAATATGATTGGCAGTTTCTACTTATTTTGTTTACATATAAAAACTAAAACTGAATTATTTTGGTTATGGCCATGTAGCAAAATATCAATGTAGCAAAACTAACTGCAAAGCAATAAAAGCTGAGTGGTTGTGTTTGGAAGGAAACATAAATTAATGACTTCTTGACAGATTCAATCTGTAAAACTTCAGTTTATATTTCCATTTAGAGGAGAGCAAATATACTAGGATTTTGACATATGGAACACGTTGGTTACAATTTCTTAGAGGCCACAGTTGAGCCTACAAAAGGTTTTCTTTCAGCTTTGTACACAGGTAGAAATATGCTAAATATTAACCTGCATGGCAATGTTTGACCATCACCCATCCCTGCCTTTGCCATTGGTTGCTTAAAAACAGAAACAAGAAAACCATTGGAAGGAAATGATTTTTTTAAAAAAAGGAATAAATAAGAATGAAGGAGAGAACCAACAGCTGAGTAAAGATTTACCAATATCAGCCATATTTCTTGGTGGATAGCCACTGAATATCCCAAGGAGAGCTCTCTTGCCAAATTGTTAATTTTTATGTACCACATCTAGACTCGTTGTATGGGGTCCTAAGGGAAATTATCCAGATTGTAAATGTGGTGTCAGAGTTATTTTATGGTACTGAGAGCGGTAATGGTGTTATATTATACAATGACTACAGGGCCAGCCCTTGGGGTTCATTCTCAGCAAACAACACAATCTGAGACAAGATAAACATGTAGATGAATTTCTGTGACTTGCAGTTGTCAACTGTCCAGTGGCCACTGGATGAGGCTAACATGCCAGAAGGAAAAGCAAGTATGAAAGGCAACTTACATACTCAACCGAGGGCTGAGAACAGGGCCTGACATCAGAATTCAGATGCAGGATTTGAGGAGAGTTGGGTAGGGAGATGAGGCAAAAGAGTCAATGAAGAGGAGAGAGAATGAGCTTTGGGATACAGAGGGTTGGGTGCATTCTCTCTCTGTGCTCCACCATGAAAGAGTCTAGAACACATGCCACAACATATGGAACAGGCATGGTTGTATATGTTCAGATCAATCAGTCTCAGTGGTAGACACAGGTACATTTCTGGGTTACTAT
>JANHMN010000020.1:44180302-44195773 GCA_030674055.1 Rhabdomys pumilio | reverse complement strand
ACACACACACACACACACACACACACACACACACACACACACACGAATGGAAACACAGCTCAGCGGTTTCTGCATATGCAGCCTTGTTCATCTTTTGACATAGGTTATGAGAACTTAAACACAGATCCCTGGGCTTGCAAAACAAGTGCTCTCATGCACCGCACCATCTCCCCAGCTCCTTGTTTCTGTTTCTTGTTTATTTATTTGGTTGGTTTTGCCATGCTGAATGATAATTCCTGACCCAGTAGATCATTAAATTGGACAGGTCAGTAGAGCTTTTGTGAAGGGCTGAACTTGAAAAAAAAAAAAGAATGAATTGGGAGCTAATGATTAATAATTATGGAGAACTCGTTCTTAGTTCCATAAGTATGCTAAGTATTAAAATTGTTTCTATACAAAGTAATCAGCTGGAGAGAAATAAAATATGCTTTCCTGGCAGATTTATATAGTTATTCATAAAATAGTTATGAAAATGTGAACAATGAATATGATACTACTTTGTCAATTATGTTAACACTCAGCTAATGGAATGATTTAAAGATAAAATTCATTTTACATAATCATGCATTTGGTTTTGTGCCATGTCTTCCATTCACTCATAAAAAGAAGTAATCCTTTCTTATGTCCATACATACACCCCTATTGGGCAGCAGTGCTAACTGTGAGAAAAAATCACCACTCTTACCAAGCTTGCCTCCTAGTGGGTGAAACAATAAAAACCAAACAGTATGAATTGGTTTCAAAACCAATTGGTTTATTGAACCTAAGTTTAAATATATACTTTCTGAAGAAAATAAAGTTGATATGGGGACAAGAAGGGTTAAAAACCCATCACTTTCAATGGAACCAAGATCATTCCTTTAAGCAGGGGTAATTTTGAATAAATGCCTGAAAGTAACTGTAATGCTCTGGAAATATTCTCATTCCAACTACCATTCAAAATAGCTGAACATGGATTACTGGGTATTTAGAGGCTTCTGGACCAGGAGAGGAAGTGCATGTACCTTGTGAGTGACTTCAGCTCCTGAGCTCTGCCCATAGCAGAGACTCTAGTTAACAGTATGAGGGAACCCAGTTTGGAGGTGTGGCCAAAGGCTGAGCTGTGCTCCAGCAATGGCCTTTTACGTTGTTCAAAGGCCTGGCTTTTACTCTGAGTGACAGAGGGAGCCAATAGAGAGAACTTTTTATTAAACATTAGATAGAACTGGTACTTTCTGATAATGGCACTGGTATTTAATTAAGATTAGAAACTTTTATCTGAAGTGCACAGCAGGAAAGCTCATATAGATGCCCTACACAGTACCAGATAGAAATAATAATTAATTAAAATTTTTTTTTTCTTGGAGCATATAAAACATTTGAAATGAAAAAGATCAAACTGCTTTTAACTTGTTACCAGAAAGCTGTTCTCAAAATGAAATGTGTTATGACAAAGTCCTAAAGCCCAGAAGAGAAATGTCAGCTAATGTGAGTGCATGTTTTATATAGAGCAGCTGTGTATAGTACGAGAGTGGTTCTGTTTGTAAAGAAGAAGGGCAATTATGGGATGTTTAGATTCATGACATCAATCCCAGCCTGGTAAAGGAACTCAACTACAATAAGAGGTTGGAAACAGGGAGAAGGTGTAAAGGGGGAAAAGAAAGGAACCTATGTTACTGAATGTTTCTGTGGTGGAAAATAGAGACTCATCAAATTCAATTAAGGGGACCATTTGTTTTTAAACTAGATACACATTTTGCATGTCAAAAAAAATGACAGAATTCTTTCAGTCAGTGATAGATAATTGACTGCATTTCCCAAGAGCAAGGTAGCATTGTTTATTCTTCTGTGGCCTCAGGTCCATAAAATACCAGCCTAAAGCTTAAGGGAGAAGAATTCCAAACTACATTCAGAGTATACAGCTAGCCTGACCTGTGTCTGCCAGGAATCTAATAAGAACTGACATCCTACCATTATCCTTATCATTTACTGTATGGATCTCTTCTGCTGATATCATTATTTTACAGCCTTGGAATGCTATTTTTACTAGACATTATTTTTTGTAATGTCTTCTACCGTGTCCTCTCATAGTTGGGCTTTTAATAAACTTCCTTTTCTCCTCAACAGACAATTCAAATGAGTGATTTAAAAAAAATTCTTTCCAACGTGTTTTTGTATTATACAAATATCCAGAATTATTTTGAGTGTCATCTATACATTCATTCCCTTTTGGTGTCTAGAAATAAATTCTATTAACATAGGAACCCTCTAAAGTCTGCTTCATTACACATGCGGGACTGGGTTTCCACTCATTAGGTTACTATATGAGAAAGTTCATCTCAACTGCCAATTTGAGCTCTACATCATCTGGAAGATGGCCCACTGGGCATGCCTGTGTGGGATTATCTTGGTTAGATTAGTAGAGGTAAGATTTTCCCAATGTGGGTGGCACCATTACCTAGGCATAGACTGTACAGCAAGGAGAAAGTGATCTGATCATAAAGTGGAAACTCAAGGGTTCTTTGGAAAGTCAGTTGTGTTGGATGGTGTTTTGTTGGGGCAAACACATGAAGGAATGTTTAGCTGAAGGGAACACAGATAAAAGACTAAAGCAGACTCATGAAGGAATGTTTAGCTGAAGCAGACACGGGAGAAAGGATATTCTACTAAATCAAGCACATGGTGAAGGATTCCTCGCTAATGACACACATGTATTGACACACCTTGCATGTCACAGTTTAGCTGCATTTGTCAGGACTCCGTAGAGAGAAACACCAAAAAACTTCCAGTGGTGTGTTGCAGTTTCTTGCCACTTCCTCGAACTCAGGCTGATCAATAGAGTGACATCAGCTGAGACAGACTCATGGGCTGAGGCAAGACCCATGTGGTGGAGGACATGTGATGTTTGGAAGGAGTATGGAAAGGACTCAACAGATAGTGAAGAGGGCTGAGCTTGGCCTGCTGGTAGAGCTAGCTGTGCAGTGCTTGTTGGTCTTGCATCTTTGCTGATCTTCACTTTGCTGAGAGAGGCACAGCCAAAGCTTTTCCTGGAGTTCCTTTTGGCCCTGGTCCCTCCTGCTGACTTGAGCCAAGGCTGAGGCCTGGCTGTCTGTGCTAGGTAGTGCCAGCACTGATAATTCATATTTGCTATCCTGACTCTACTGAACTGAACTACAGGTGTATCCGAGAAGTGTTTGCAAGTGGATCAAACTGCTGCTGCTGACTCCTGTGAACCGAACTGCTGATTTCCTGACAACGCAGATAGGATTTGCTCCAAAGAACCATTTAATAGGTCCCCTCCCCCCCCCCCCATATCCTTTCTTTTCCACTACCTCTGGTGGTTAAAGCATTTAAGAACCCTCATTAAAAATAGGTTTTGAAAAAATTAAAAGTTACATGAGTACAAGTGGTCACCTCTCCGCTCCCTGACTGTGACTGTGTCATACCCAACTGCCCCACACTCCTGATGCCTTGCTTTCTCCACTATAATGTTTTATACCTTTCAACTATGAGCCCAGATGAACTTTTATCCCTTAAGTCATGTTTCCCGATTTTTTTAAATAATCACAGCAACAGAAATATAACTGAGGTGTCATCCCAAAGGTTTAAGTATCTTTCCAATTCTCCTTTTGTGTTAACGTCTATTGCTCCAAAGAAACATAAAACACTATCCTCTCACCTGGTGCTATTGAACTGCTGTTTTATGAGAGAATGCTTAAAATATGACTTCACCATTCACGGATAATGTGTACGTCATACTAATTCCCCTGAGCTAGTTAATACTCATATTTACCACAGAATTATTTCCTCAACTACTTTGAGAAAATAATGGCAGGCCGTAACGTATAACCTGGGCTATTCTGAGCAATGACTGCAGTTGATCTCCAGTCTTCAACTCCACACTTCAAATCTAAGGGTTCAATTCAAAATGTTATCTTTTTACTGGTGCTAAATGATAAAACTGATAAAATGAACACCCAAACTGCCATCATTGTCAAGGATGTCATTCATACATTACTTCAAGTGCCGAACTTTGTACTAAACGATTTCAATATTTTGTGACTTAAATGTTGCTTTTAATTTAGGAAACTGAAGCCACAAGTGAACAGTTAGATCATTCATTCATTCATTCATCCAGTCAGTCAGTAAGTCACTCACTCACTCATGCACTAAAACTAATCCTAGGCATCACTAATCTCAGGCATCACAGCTCCAGGTTCCAAGAGCACATCTGTAAGCTGACAGTCTTCTTCCTGTGGGCACTAACTCTTATCAAAAACATGATACTTTTTTACATGAAATACAACTTTAAGAATGAACTACAGAGGAACTAGGAAGACACCTAGTTGGTAAAAATAACTCATGCTGTGTAAATATGAAGATCTGAGTTTGTGCTCCAAAATCCACAGAAGAAAGGAGGACAAAGTGACACATGTTTGTAATCCCAGATCTAGGGATCCACACACAGGAGGACACCTCAGTTGCCTGGCCAGCCCCAGCAGACTACTTAATTCCAGGGTAGTGAGAGGTTCTGCCCCCGAAAGACAAGATAGTGCCTGAGAAACAATGTCTGGGATTATTTTCTGTTTTCCACATGCAGATATATGCACACACACATGAGCATGTGCATGTACACACACACACACACACACACACACACACACACACACACACACACATTCAAAAAACAAACAGAAAATGAACTGTTGATGTCACAGATACTATGAAGAGATTTCCACTGAAGCTGTGGTGTGGATAAAGTCACAGGTGTCTGACTATGTTTTTCTGACATCACTGGAACACACACTTCTGTTCAAACTGCCCTGATGGGTTCCTGACCTCTGGACCAATTAACTTATCAATTTTGTATGTTATTCTGGGTTCCAAAGGGAAAATAATTTTTCTTCGGAAGAATGTCCTCAAAATAGGGGGTAATAGGAAACAACATTCATTAATAGCCATAAAATATAGCCACAACTGCTTGACTAACCAAAACTATAGTGAAATCGTTCTTTCATAATGTGTAGTTCATCCCAAGATGGCAACGTTGATCACGGAGAGGTGAGGTTTTCAATAAGCAAGCAATGAATGGCTGTTAGACTATGGTTACACAGGCTGTAGGTGTTGGTGATGCGTATACTCTCATAGGTGAAAATAGACATTCAGCCTTTCCTGCTCACATGAAATGATCACAGAGGTGGTTCGAGATTGAAACTTGCTACTAGTTACTCCATTGTATACTACATGAGGAACTCTACACACTTTGTGTGTCTACTCTGAGAGCCACATTTGGGTTGTTAAAGGAAGGCCAGCTTTTATGTCATGGAGCTGTGCCCGTCAAACAGAGGCTACTGGTTCCAAAGACTAACTACTACCTCATGCTCTTCCACTGCCAAACCTGAAAAATACACAGATTTATAGACTTAGGGAAAAACACCAGGGAAGCTTCAGGTTTGCCATTATCAACACTCACAGTAAAATGTGAAGTTGGAAGCTTAGCAGTGGATGCCATCTAAGATAAATCTGCTGCTGGGACACCAGGCTTTCTTTATTAACTATCTCTGGCCTGCTTGTCTGGCCTTTCTAGGTTCTGAGAGGAAATATTTGTGGGACAGCTTTCAAAGAGGGAATAGCCCCATGGACGTAGTGAAAAGATAATATTTTGGGCAGAGACATGTTAGTGTTGCAGGGACTCTGGAATGTGAGTATTTGCTTTCCATCCCAACATTCTCATGGCTCTGGGGTTTAGTATGTTTACATTTGTGTGGACAGCTTGGCTCCATCACTAACCTTTGGTCTCTTTAGGCATACATAAAATCCTACTACTTTCATATTCAGTTTTTAGGCTGAGTTGTTAGTCTGAGTTGTTGCTACAATATACAGTTGAAATCGGCTGAGTTCGTATATCTAAGGGATTACCTATTTTTCCAAGAAGTGTAAGTTAATCTGAATGCCTTTGACCCCCAGTACCTAGAAATAAAAAATACTAATCAGTAGACCTGCTGAAAACACTAGATTTCTGAGTATATAACTGAACACTGAGCTCTTCCTCACAAAAAGTTTTAAAAAAATACTTTATTGTTTTTATTTACATGCATATGTGTATCTATGAAGTCACATGTATGCGAGTCCAGTTGCTCAGAGAGGCCAGAAGAGGGCGCTGAATCCCCGGGAGCTGGAGTACAGGAGGTTGTAAGCTGCCCAATATGGGTGCTGGGAGTCAAACTTTGGTACACAGTATCAATCACCGAGGAATCTCTCCAGCTCATGATTTCATAAGTACGGGAAATTTCTCCATAAGTGTTACTACAAAATGGATTCAGACCACTCAGCTGAAATTACTAAACAAAAAGTAATAACAAAACAAAAAAAAAAGACAAAAACAACAATAACAAAAACTGAACATTGTGTGTGTAAAAACTGAGGCTGCAGACGGAGAAAGCACAGGGACACACCACACTGTGACAGGAAGTACAGCTGAGGTTGTCATTCACCAAGCTGGTTCCCAAGATCTGATGGCCTCACATCGTTCTCTCTGATACCATTCACCAAGCAAATACAGAGCAAGAACAAGACGGATGCCCTGAGCGTAAAGTCAAATGTCGGAATCCACCCTCCCCAGAGCCTGCAAGGTCCACTGGCCAGCAGTGATGCTGAGGTCGAGGTCTTAGATCAGCTTCAGGTTGCCATAGAAAGAGAGATAGGTTTGAAAGAAATGAGGGGAGAGATGACCAAAGGACAAAAAAAAAAAAAGATTAAATTCTGAATATTAAAGCCTCTAGCAATGGCATACTTTAAGCAGATTACGTACTGCTAAGTGGACAATTTAGAGAGAACGATAAAGGATATTAACAGAAACACTACGTTCTAA
Organism: Rhabdomys pumilio; assembly: GCA_030674055.1. Taxonomy (NCBI): domain Eukaryota; kingdom Metazoa; phylum Chordata; class Mammalia; order Rodentia; family Muridae; genus Rhabdomys; species Rhabdomys pumilio. Next base: position 44,188,923 of record JANHMN010000020.1, on the reverse strand, counting down.
AATTAAGTGATCTACCAGAAATCCCAAAGATACTGATCTAAAGAAAGAAAAAGACATACTAAGTCACAGCAGAAATGGAACCAAGAATAACAGTGATAATGAGAAAAACAATAATAGCATCATTCTAATATTATAATCCACTATTTAAATATCTGAGTTTAGTCTTTTCTTCAGCATAGGCCAGACTAACCAATGGCAGCCAACAGCTCTCAGAAGTCATAAATAAAGCCAGCAGAAAGAAGATTCTAGAAAGATGGTAGAACTCGGTTTCCTACCCAGACCTCAGACCCCAGTGTCTCTTGGAGATTCACTACTCCCAAGGAAAAGCTTTAGCAGCCCAGAGTTTTTAAAAGGGCATGGAGGAAGGAAAATTATTTGTCTTTTACTTATTGGTCTTTCCTCTTGCCACTGAATTAATGAAATGGAAATAACAAGAGATATTTCCAGTCTTGCAAGGAGTAGGGGCCAATTCCAGCTACCTTTCCCAGCATCCCTTGCGGCAATGAGGCTGTTCTCTTAGCAAGGGACTATACCCCATGTTCAGTCAGAAACTCCATGTTCAAGCTTAGGTCACAATGACTGTGATGGTTAATACTACCGACTGGACAGGATGCAGAATCACACAGAAGACAGACTAGAACAAGTTTGTGAGGAAGCATCTAGTCTGTGTTAACTGAGGTGAGGAGATTGTCCTTAAGTGATGCTTCACCATCCCATAGACTCAGGGCCCAGGAAGTGAGCTGAGAAGTGGCATCCATCACTCTCCGTTTCCCAAGTGTGGCCAATTTTTTGGAGCTCCTGCTCTCGACTGACAAGATGGACTGTACCCTTGAAGTGTCTGCAAAATAAACCAGTTCTATCCTCCTTAGGTGGCCTTTGTCAGATAGTTTGTCATCACAATGAGAAAATAAATGAATACTGGAACTTTCATACAGAAGGATGCATTTGGATCACACTTTCTAGCCACTGGCGATGATACCCCAGGGAGAGATCCACAGATATGGGAAGGTTGGTTTCCTGAATCTTTCACTGACCAAGAATATCTGAGAAAATGGATTGTGACCAGGTGACTTGGTAAGATGCTGGGTTATGATTTACCAGTCCAGCCACAGTGGTTTACCGAAGAGAGGACAGCCCATGATTAAATTACTGATGCCAGCATGACAGCGATCATTCACTAGAGCCTCAGCAGCCCGTCTCACTCCATCTCTGCTCCACATCTGTTCACCCAACAAACAAACTCACTGACACATCCTGAAGATGTTGTCTTCGGCTGACATTACGTATGGAGCCCACAATCTCTTGCAGATGGCCTCTCAGAAACCCCGCTGTCATTCCACAGGCCACCACAGGAGCTGGGCATGAAGAAATATTTTCAACGTCCTTCTCCCAGGCTCCTTCCTGTATAACTCCCTGCAGAGGGGAAGCTAAATGACCCAGCTCTGTCTCCATGAAAGCATGCATGGCTCACGAGCTACTTAGTATTCACAGACCATCCTTCCCCCGCTCAGCAAGAAGCACTTAACCAAATGACCTCATTCATCTTTACATGAGCCATGAGCCTTGATTTTTTTTTTCTTTTTGAGGCAAAACAACCACAGATGCTGTTCTTCCTATTTTATAGATCAAGACATTAAGGGAGAGAATATAAAAGCTATAAAGGGCATCTGTGAAAATGGCTGACTTCATCCACAGGTCTCTAGTCTTCTAAAGCAGCCAGTTGGTTGAGCCAGGCATTTGTGACTAGTAATCGCATGAAAATCTGAAATCGGCATCAATGGGCCCTTGTGATGACTCAGTGGATAAAGGACTTGCCACCAAATGTGATGACCTGGATTTGATATCTGGATGCCATGTAATAGAGGGAGAGGACCGACTCCTACTAATTGTCCTCTGATGACCACGAATGTGTGATGGCATGTATATGCCCCACCACCACCACCACACACAAAGACAAATAAAATAAAGAAAACATAATAAAAAATGAAATGACGAAGCATTGAGAGTGTTAAGACCTGCACAATGTACTTATGTGAACACAGACCAGTTTCATCCACAATTCTTAAGTTTCTCCTGAAAACTACCAGGATAAAGTCACACCCAAACTATATTCCTGAGTTCCAGGACACCTTGCAGTTGTAAATAAGAAGTCAGGTACTCCTCCCCCAGCTCCTATCCCCGCCTCTGCCCTGCCTCAGGTCCACAGCCTCTGAACTAATATAGTGTTCACCGAGCTACTTTATGGCTAGACACTACTGGTGATAGAGGAGATGATGGCTCTATCCTTTCCATGTGATTCTTCAGTTGACAGACTCCTCTCTGTGTGGTAACACAACGGTTGTTATCATTTGCAAAATGCATCAGAAATGACAACTATGGTTACACACACCACTTCTGTTAGTCTTCCCACTCCTTTGTAAAAGTCAGCATAGAAAATGTGGCTGTTTCATGATGTCATTGTTCTTGTTGATCTCTTCCTCTGCTCCTGTCCCTGGTCTCCCCACCTCTTCCTTTCCTAGCTAGTTCTTCTGTCATCATGTTCAAGTACTGTGTCCCTCAAGACTTCTATTTTAGAGATGGGGAGATGGCTCAGGAGTTAAGAGGACTTGTTCTTCCAGAGGATCTAAGTTTGGTTCCCACTATCACACTGGGTGGTTCACAACCACCTTGAACTTGAGAAAATCCCAGTCCCTCTTCTGGTATCTCCAGGCACAGACAGGCAGGCAGACAGACAGACAGACAGACAGACAGACACATATATACACATACCCACATAATTATGTACATATATAATTTATAAATACACACTGTGATGGTTTATTTATGTTCAGCCCAGGGAGTGACACTATAAGAAGGTGTGGCCCTGTTGGAGTAGGTGTGTCACTGTGGATGTGGAATTTAAGACCCTCATCCTAGCTGCCTGGAAGTCAGTATTCCACTAGCAGCCTTCAAATGAAGATGTAGAACTCTCAGCTCCTCCTGCACCATACCTGCCTGGACACTGCCATGCTCCCACCTTGATGATAATGGACTGAACCTCTGAACCTGTAAGCCAGCCCCAAATAAATGTTGTCCTTATAAGATTTGCCTTGGTCATGGTGTCTATTTACAGCAGTAAAGAATTAACTAAGAAACACACACACACACACACACACACACACACACATATATATATATATATATACACACATATACAAATTATTTATGCATACATATGTACACACATATAAGTGTATATAATCTATACATACACATGTGTATACATATATAAATTATTTGTGCATATGCACATATGTATATACAATTTATACACACACATATACATGTATATAATTTATTTACACATACACAAGCATATATGCATATAATTTAGATGTACACACACTCATATGTACATACACGCGTGCGCACGTGCACACACACACACACACACACACACACACACACACATACCTTTTTTCCTTCTCCATGGTTCTCTTTCCAGAAAGTTTCATTACCTATACTCTCCTTCCCATAAATACATATACAAATATAACAAAATTGAAATAGGATTTATATATTAGAGGAAACCATGGTATTTGTCTTTCTGGATCTGGGATACTTCATTGAATACATTGTTTCAGTTGTATCCATTTTGTTGTAAAGGTCCAATTTTTTCTTTCTTTTTTTTGCATGTAAATATCAAACTATCATGTTTATGCAGCACATTTTTAATCCATTCATCTGCTGGTGATACTTAGGCTGGTTCCAAGACTTAGCTATTGTGAACAATGTAGCAATCACATCTGTCTATAGGTGCCTCTGTTGTAGGACTCAGAGATCTGTGCCCACCCCCACTTTCAACCTTGTGTTCACAGTCACAAAATGAGTCACAGCTGATGAACCAGCTCTGTGATCCCGGTAAACTGAGTCACTGTCAAGCCCTCTTCTCACAGAAATGGAGAGGGGAATAAAGTCCACTCAGGGGGCACAAAAATCCCTCCCCTTGTTTTGAGACCCTAAGCAGAAAATAGTACATATGCACTGAATAGATGTAGGCATGGCCAGGTTTACAGAGATGTAGAAAAGAAAGCCTGAGGAAACAGGCATTGGGGGTAAAGAGAAAAGATTTTGTTTTGTGTAAAATATGTACTTTTCCTAAAATGACACTGTAGCCAAGATGTTTGACCCCTGGTCAATCAGTAGAGACAATATGATGACAAGAGAATGTTATTAAGTCTATAATTTAGTGGTTGAGAGACAACTGGAGGTTTTGATGCATGTTATTATCTAATATCATAATGAACATAGTACTGGCATAAGAAGGTGATTATGTTAACTAAGGTTTAAACGTGGGACCATTATTACCTTAAACCCAGAAATACACATCCTCACCTTGCCTTGGGTGATACACACCCACAATGTCAGTATATCTGTCATTGATATTTGTTGGGTAGTTAGTCAAATTTCAGAGATGCTTGCAATTATTTCTGTATGACTATTTTAATGTGTGTGTGTGTGTGCGCGCACATGCACGCGTGCACACGCACGCACATGCAGGCACGTGCGTGAGCGTGCACACATACTATTATTTTGAAGGTCAGAAAACAACTTGCAAGAGTTGATTTTCTTCTACTTGTAGATCCCAGAGCTTGAACTCAGGTAGTCAGGCTTGGCTGCAAGCACCTTCACCCACTGAGTCATCTTGATGGTCCCAATCTTTGGCAGATCCTTCTGTAAAAGTTTGTATGTGACGTTAGAATGATTATCCCAATTTTACAGGTGAGGGAATGCCACCTCAAGAGTTTTAAGTAGCTTATCAGAGATCTCCCCAGTAAAGTGCACCAAATCTGGAATTAAACCATTGTGCATCGATCTAATGTTTTGCCGACTGGGCCCCATTGCAAAGACTTTCTAAGGAAATCTCAATCAAAGTCATTTTAATTTTTTATGAAAGCTTTTCCTTTTATTTTCCCAATAATCACTCGTTTTGAAGCAACAACATCCCAGACGTGTGTCATCTTCTTAATCCTTCAAATGAAATTGGATGGCATGTGTGATTGTGTGATGGTTATTCTACATTTCCATGGACGGAAACCTTCTGTTACTTCTCCTGTCCTTACTCAAAGGGCTGTCTCCTAACCTTGTGTGTGTTGGGTCAGAGAGAAGGAAACCAACTTTGGTCTTAGATTTCTGGGAGTAGAAAATTAATGCTGGTAAGGTTTGCATGTCCATAGAGTTTGGGACTCCACACCGGACCACTTGGCATTAAGGCCTCTGAATTAAAGATCAAACTCCTGAAATGTGAGCCATCTGAGGAACACATCCTAAAAGTCTTACTTGCTCAAGGACCTATAGCCTTTTACTTATTTCTTGTGAGAATTTTACTTCTGTCTCTTAGACTGATAATGGAAGCATTGAGCAGCAGTGACAGGCTCTTACTCGGTACTTCCCAGGATCCATTCCAGTCAACCATGTATACACTCACTGCAGAAAGATGTAGAAACAATTAGTGGTAAGTATTAAATGTCTGAAGAGACATGCAGACATAGTAATAATTCATGGATGCTCTTATTACATCGTCTATGTGTATCTGGGCATTCACTCTGGATAACATCTTGTCGAGACCCAGATAACTGCTATTTTTATGAGTTTTGGGCTTTCCTTTTATTTCATTTTCCATCCCCCCCTCTGTGATTGCGAATGTCTTGGAAATATTTAGAGCCTTGGGTCAGACTCTTATTCACATGAGAATTAATAAAAACCTAAGCTGTGTGAAGTTTTGACCTTATTCATCTCTCCTCAGGCCCAGGAAGGGCTGAGTTCATCCAGACATGAGAATTTTGCATAGTTAAGTTCTTTGGAAGCAGAGAGATGCTCTGTCAACCGCCACCATCATAAAGAGGGGTGTGGTGGTGGTTTGTACATGCCTGGCTCAAGGAGTGGCACTATTAGGAGATATGGCCTTGCTGGAATAGGTATGTCTCTGTGGACGTGGGGATTAAGACCCTCATCCTAGTTGCTTGGAAGCCAGTCTTCTCCTAACTGCCTTTCAAACAAGAGGTGGAACTCTCAGTTACTTCAGCCACTTGTCTGCCTGAATGCTGCCATGCTCCCACCTTGAGGATAACGGACTGAACCGCTGAACGTGTAATCCAGCCCCAATTAAATGTTGTCCTTTAAAGAGTTGCCTTGGTCATGGTGTCTTTTCACAGCAGTAAAACCATAACCAATATAATGGAGTTTCCTAGAATGTGGTGATGCACCCTAGTACTCCCAGCACTTATTAGGGAGACTGCTGCAAGTCTGACTTCAACCCAGACAGTATACACTTGTGCTTGTGTGAGCAGAGGTGGGTTAAATGAAGTATTTCAGCTAACTTAGAAGCAAAGTAGATTAAGACAACGGAAGTCATTTGTGAAGACAAGTGACAAAAGGACAAAACTGGGATGCATCTCCTAATCTCTCATGTATTCAAGCTCATGATAGAGGCAGATGGCAATATGGGATTGACTGTGATTTCTTATTATTGCTGGATGGCTGATAGCTCTGCAGGATCTCATTCACCCATCCTGCTCTAGCATTGGGTGGGAAATACGGCAGAAGATTTCCCACTTTAAGACTGGGCACAAGATTACTAGTTCATGACTCACAGTGTATAAAACCAAACAAATAAACAAATAAAAACTGCATTGGATATGTTTGTAGTCTTCATTCTGAAAGACAACAAATCAAAATTATTTTTAACTTAATTTCTAAATACACACCTGTGGAAGTAAGTTTATTTTAAGTAAGGTGACCCCTTACTTAAAATCTATAGTGACAGAGGACTCAGAAAGCTTTATTCTTGTGTGTGCCCAAATGTAGCATTCTGCTTTGTGCAAAGCATAGACTCACAGACACCACCCTGGCCCCCCCGCTCACAATTAACAGGACAGCATTCTTTAGAAGGCGTAGTCTAGGGTGATTAGCTTTGTCAACTTGACACACCTAGAATCACCTGGAAGGAGAGACTCAATGAATAATTATCCACATTTTGCAGAGGGGACAGTCTTAAATGTTAACTGAAGAAGACCCAACCCACTGTGTGGGCTCTAGGCAAAGGGTCCTGAACTTTACAAGAGTCCAGCATCCTCTCTGAGCACAAACAAGCAAGCAAGCATGCACACATTCATCTTTCTCTTCTCTTGGCTTTGAACGTTTTTGTAACAGGTTGCTTCCTTGACTTCTCTACAATGATGGACTCTAATCTAGAATTGTAAAGTGAGATACACTTTTTGTTGGGGTGGGGTTTTTTTTTGTTTTGAGGCAATAGAATGAAACTCATACAGCCTCCAATTTTTACTTTGTCAATTATTAACTATATCTGCTATTTCTAAGCAAGGCAGCACCACTGAGATGATTCTGGTGCATCAATCTCCTTATTCAAGGTCCTAGCCTAAGTGAGTCCTCTATTCAGAATCCATACTCTGGAATCGAAGCCCCAGGCCAGGGGAGGCAGGCATTGGGCAGAGGAGACTGTTACTGGGTCTTGAGCTGTGACATGTGACAACTTGATGACCATATGTCTGAGGTGGTAACAAATATGTTTTTGATTATATTTGAAGGTGATCCCCAAAGAAAAGAACAAATAAGTAGTCAGGGTTTATCCTGGGGCATAGAAACACATCCAGACCTCAGGGTAGTAAAATAAATTCATTCTTACTCTAGTGAATAAATCAGGGTTCATTATACAACCCGATATTTAATAAATTCCTGGAACACTGTTGAGGCTACTAGATTTTCCCAGTAAATGGGTGGATTATTACAAATTATGAATGTCTGGCTTTGATCATTTGGACACTTTTAGCCGATGCACCTGAAGGACGATTTTCATGTTGCTTTTTAATAAGGCAAGTGGTTTCTACACGGTAATCGAATTGTCTTCTGCAATTCTATTTGTCTGTCCACTGGACAAGTGCCTTTAAGACATGACACATGACTGACATGCCTAATGCCATCATGGGACTACCTTTTCCTGTGTTTAAATTGCTCAGAGCATTTCTCAAGGAAAGTACCCAAATATACCACTTAACTTTTCTGGACATTTCCTTCCCTATTTGTAAAATGGGAAAACAGCTTTTCTTAATATCTTGTGTAACACATTTAAGATAAAAGCAAGAATATGTATGAATTGAAAATTCTTCCAGGATAGTTCATTTAGGTGTTTTCAGAACAATCCCAGAATCCTCCAGCATGGCCTTCCACCAGTACGGGATGACTTAGAAGATTACTGTGGAATTTCCCTAATTTGCCACTATATTTATCAAGCTGAGAAAAAAAAAACCATTTTCCTACCAGCAAAGAACAAATTTAGTGAAGAAAAGCAACCCAAGTGTGGTATTTCAAAATCTACGAATCTTCTTGAGTTGAGTGACACCACCCCCCCCACCAGCATTCAGAAAGGAAGAAAACAAAACCCAGGGTTTTAGCTTGTGTCACAATATATAGCATATAAGCGAGTGTCTAGATTATGAAAACCCCACATCTCCTGTTTAGCCTTGATATTTATAGTCTATGCCTCTGCAAAAAAAAAAAAAAAATGAAGAATTTCAGGAATTATTCATGGTGTCACTGCAGCAACGTCTCCACAGGGACTCTCC